>OY747130.1:22007203-22434703 GCA_963556465.1 Berberis vulgaris | reverse complement strand
TCTCTTCAAACTCATAATTCCATATCCAAAACAATAGTTGCAAATCAATAATCAAACTTGCAAGTGTCATACTTCCATCATCAATTTTAAATTAAGTAACCAAATTAATAATAATCAGAATACTCCCATTTAGAATTAAAATTGGAAACCTAAGACATCATAAACATTTAGTCATGGCCAAAATGTAATAGTATAAAAAAACTAATTATCTAATCAACTTGGAGAAGAACGAGAGAAGAGCATAGTGAAGGTTTGATTGATTTGGCCTTTGGAGAGATTTGGAGGCTTGATCCAGTTTATAATTTGGAGAGGTTTGGAGAAGAACACTCAGGTGAGCGGTCACACAAAAACTATGTGGGTTTTGAATCAATCTCACAAAGTTTGGGGTGCTTTAGGGTTATTTTCCTACATTTTCAAAAAATAATCACTACACCAAAATGCCAGTTTAGCTACGCCGAGATGGCCACGGTTCTAAACCGTTGGTTTATTTGCCACGGCAAAAAACCGTAGCTATAATGACCAACGGCTTAAACCGTGGGTAAAAAAAACTGGCCACGGCTGAAAACCGTTGGTTTATTGGCCACGGCCAAAAACCGTGGCTATAATTAGCAATGGCCTAAAACCGTTGCTAAAAAATAATGGCCACGACTCAAAACCGTGGCTATTAGGAGCAACGGCTCAAAACCGTGGCTACACTAAAAAGCTGAAAAAAAATTGGGCGAGCTATTTTGGCGCTCGACTTCCACCTTCCCTCCACTCGACTTCCACCTTCCCTCCACTCGACTCCACTCGCCTGCTCCCTCCACTCGACATCGACCCTCCCTGCTCCCCTCCACTCCACTCGAAGCTCCTCCTTCCCTGCTCCCCTCCACTCGACTTCCCTGCTCCCTCCCTCGACTTCCCTGCTCCTCCCTCAACTTTCCTCCTCCCCTCCTTCCCTGGTCTTCCCTCCTTGCTCGGCGCTTTCAACCTCCAAACCATTTGCAAAATCGATCAGCGACTGCAACCTCCAAACCATTCTCTCGTACAGGTACTCTCTCTCTCTGCTTTCTTTTTGATGAAATTACGGTTTCTGAATCTAGAGTTTTTTTATTTAGAGGTTTTGAATCTCTAGGGTTCGAATTATTTTGAATATCTAGGGCTCAAAACCGTATGCCCGAATTCCAAATTTCACCTTCTCTCACAACCAAATCTCGACTCTATCAACAATTTTGTTCAAAATTTATTGAAAACTTAACATCAGTATCCTTATCAGAATCAATCCTTAACAAAAATAAGGAGCCATAAAGCATTTCACCAAGAAAATAAGGAGTCATAAATTGTAGCTTTGTTTAAATCATAATATGGGTGGTTGCTTTGGTTGGTAGTGTATTCTTCCCCCTTGCTTGAAGTAAGTTAAATGATTTTATTATTAGATGTCTGCAGTTAACAGTGGATGAGGAATATTTTGATGCCTGGATCTCTCCCATATTTGGGTGGTTCTGTTTTCATCTCTTTCTTTATTCCTAGAAGTTTTGATCTGTTCACCGGCCATGTGTGACTGGTACATCTTTCATGTGGGTGGTATTACTAATGGATATTATTCTTCATTAGCATGTAATGCCATTATAAGTGCAAAGGGAAATACCCCAAGTCTGTGTAACCACAGAAGATTATTGATTCCCTGATTCTTTGCATAGGACCCTAAAGCTTTTTTAGGCTTTCCATGTGCTATGTAGTCTGATTTGAATTATTGATTAGAGTATGTTGGAATAATTTAGAAGTGTTCCACTTGAGGTTGTAAGACATTTCTGAGATTGTAACAGGGGATATCGTACTTTATTATTACAAAGGTAACAACTAACATGAGCATTCTGTTGATGAAAAATTGAGGATAACGGTGTTATTGTTTGATAATTTATATTGATAGTTGGTTAATCGGACCAAAATGAAGGCTATTTTGTGCGACTATGCATCTTTAGTAAATCAGAGAAAGAATAAGGGTTTGAGTTATCCTACAATTATAACCAAAAAGCAGGTCACCTTTTTCAGGTTAGTGTTATAGCGTGTTAGCCCTGTGAATTAAGTTACATATGAGAGCTGCACAGGATCCCCCCCTGGAGATCTGTGAATATATAGATCAAACCAATTGATTGGTTATTTGAAGGATCTGTTTGTCATGGCCTTGTTACTTTGTTTGTTATGGAAAACAGTTGTGTAGGCCAACATTTTTCTGAATAATGTAGTTATAAATCGTAAGGTCGGTGGTAGCTTGGTTGGGTAGTGTATTCTCCCCTCTTGCCTGAAGTAAGTTAAGTTTTGCTTAGATGTTTGTTTCAGTCAACAGTGGGTGAGGAGTATTTTGATGCTTGGATCTTATCCTGCTTGGGGTGGGTCTGTTTTCATCCCTATCTTTATTCCTTGAACTTAAGATATCTGTTCAGATGGCCATTTCTGACTGGCATGTCTTTGATGTTGATGGTAATGGTAATGGTTCTTATGGATAAATTTCATTATCTGTGCAAAGGGATTTGGCCTATTCTACACAAGACACAGGCCACCTTATGCTATTTTTTAACACTATGGCATGTCAGGTGTCATTTGTTAAAGCTGCATAGGATGGCCCCGGAGATTTATAAATTGGTTCATGGTGTTGCTACTCCGTTTGTGATGGAACGCTGCTGTTAAGACAACATTTGACGAACAAATATTATACACTGCACTGTGTTTGTGTTGAAACCACAAACCCTAGACTCCCAAATCCTAAACTGTAGTCTGTACGGTCCTTGTTAGTGCATTCTGCCCATTTGTCTGAAGCAATTTAAATGAGTTTGTTAGATATTGCTTTAGACAATTTAAATGAGGTAATAACTATTGTTTCTCTCCTTCACCGGGACTAGGACATCAACTTCTACTATTAGTGAGATTAGGACATTATCAATTTCTCTTCCTGATTTCATCATCATAAGAATAGTTGTCACCACAACGATTTTTCGATCTAGCTATAGTACAATATTACATTCATCATTTTATTTGTTTGCCCCCTAAAACTAAAATAGATTCATTTTATTACATCCTTAGTATATTTTTTTTAAGAAATTCCGTTCGTGTAATTTATTTGTTTGCCCCCTAAAACTAAAATAGATTCATTTTCCTGTTGTAGGATAATTGCCTTACGGAAAGCAGAAAAGGAGGAAGAGAGAAAAGCAAGGGAGAAGATCCGTCAGAAACTCGAAGAGAATAAGGTGTATGTTGAATTCTCAACTTATCTTTTATTGCGGTATGATTGAAGAATAATACACATCATATTAGAACATTCTTCAACACAATTCTAAGAACAATTCTTTATTTCTATTTGTTTTCTCAAAACAATTCTAAGAACAATTCTTGGATGAACACCTCGTTATACTAGCGGTAACCTAGTATCGGCACCGTTCTCTTGAATTGTTCAAAGAATTATCTTCAAATGATTATTGTTATTCTTGTCAATTTTTATCTGTGTGTTTTACTGTTTCTGTATGTTCTTTCTCCTGTGTTCAACTATCTGTTCTAGACTGTAAGTTTAGTTTGCTTTTTGAAACCTAGTAGTCCTGGGTGCAAAATTGGTATCAGATGAACTGAAACTTATTGGAAAGATGGAGGTAGTGTCAATAAAAGCATATCTTTATTTCTATTTGTTTTCTCAAAACAATTCTTGGATGAACACCTCGTTATACTAGCTGTAACCTAGTATCGGCACCGTTCTCTTGAACTGTTCAAAGAATTATCTTCAAATGATTATTGTTATTCTTGTCTATTTTAATCTGTGTGTTTTACTATTTCTGTATGTTATTTTTCATGTTTTCAACTATATGTTCTAGACTGTAAGTTTAGATTGCTTTCTGAAACCTAGTAGTCCTGGGTACAAAATTGGTATCAGATGAACTGAAACTGATTGGAAAGATGGAGGTAGTAGGGTACTCCCATGTATTCCATGTCTATTGAATACTAGTTGATTAAGCAGACACTCTTAGATATTATTCTAGTAAACTAATTAGTTTCTTATGCCAATTCATGGGCCTCAAAGGGAGATGATTAAGGGGAAGATAGCCTCCTCATGGTATGGTTCCTATGGAGGTTATCCTCGTAAAAGTGTCACTCTCAATCTTTTAATTTTCATGAGTGTTTGACTAAAGTTAATCTTTTAATTTTTTGTGTGTAGAAATGTCAACAATTCCTTTAGATAAGTCATGGATGAACAAACGGGGAAGTGCAATGTATATAAACGGCGTTAGACAATTCCAAAAGTTTGTTGAGGATAATGCAAATGGAGAGAGTCTTTTTCCTTGCCCATGTGTTCGATGTAGGAACTTGAGGGGAAACATTAGTGTTGACGACATAGGTGTTCATTTGTTAAGCCATGGCATTGATACCAATTATGTCACGTGGATACATCATGGAGAGAATATAAACAAGCATGTGATTGGTGTACCTATGACAGAAGTGGTTGAACCTGATGATGCCTTTGAATATCCTAGGTTGAGCGACCTAGTTGATGATGTATTCCTCAACATGCAAACTGTGGAGGCTGATGATGGGATAAATGACTTGAATGACACCGTCGAAGAATGTTTTGGCGGTAATCCAGAAGGTGGTCCGAAACTTTCTTGTGAACCTGAGACAGTTATGAACAAGAAGTATCAAGAGTATAAGGAAAAAGCGACTTTGCCTTTGTACAATGGGTGTCCTAAGGATAAGACCATGTTGTCCACCATTATTGAATTGCAGAATTTCAAGACTCGTTTTAGTTGGAGTGGTAATAGTGTGACGATGTTGTTAAAATGGCTAAAAACCTTATTGTCGAATGATTGTAATTTGCCAGATAACTACCCAAACTTGAAAAACACAATTAAAGATATGGGGATGGAATGTAAGACAATACATGCATGTGCCAATGGATGTATACTCTATTGGAAAGAATATGAGGGTCTGGTTACTTGCCCAAAATGTGGTTCTGGTAGGTATAAGGTTTATGTGGATGTCGATGACAACGAGTCCGGCAAGGTATACAGGAAAGAAGCTAAAAATGTTGTAAAGTATTTTCCATTGATTCCAAGGTTGAAAAGATTTTTTAGCATACCGTGGATTGGTGAAGCAATGAATTAGCACAAGGATGCTTGTTCAGATGGGAATTTGATGAGACATCCATGTGATTCAGCACAATGGAATCAAAGCATCTTGAAAGACAACCCCAACCTGAAGAGCTTACTGGAATTTTAATTGACTATGCTACAATATTTTTTGATGCATTTCTAATGCTATTTTAGTCATCCTCTTTGGTTGAGACCAATTATTTTGTCTTTGTTTCTTATTTTGACTTTTGAGTTGGGAAAGGGAAGCTTTGTAGCTATGTATTCAGATTGGCTTTTCCAATGCTTTATAAAAATCTATTTGTGGTGATATGTTGTGGAAGGAAATTATCTATAAATGTAGTGTATATAGTTGTTTCTTATTTCTTTTTTTTTGATAATGGTTAATATCTATAATGTCATTGATAGAAATGGGTAGTACTCGCGGCAATCTCTCCACCAATGATGTCACTACATCTACAAATGATGACAATGAAGTTAAAAAGACCATACAGTTCAATGTCCATGGTTTAGCAGTTGGACCTGGTGCTAGAAATTTCAATAAAAACATTGGAAAGCTTGTTGAAACCCTTGTGCCCATCAAATTCAAGGGTTGGCACCATGTTACTGACAACTACAAAGAGGATGTGTGGAATGGCCTCAAGGTGAGATTTTACATCATTGATTTTCATAATGTCTTATTTTATTGTCAACTTATATCTCAATGGCTTATTTGCAGCGTGAATACGACATCCCAAATTATGTAAAATGGAGTGTGCATTCGAAAATGCCTGAATATTTTAGAAGGTTCAAGGCAAATCTTAGGAAGGATTATTTGGATAAGTATCCTACCATTGAGGAACAAGAGAAGCATGTTCCAAATGGTGTAAGAGATGAGGATTGGAAGGAGTTTGTTCGCTATGAGAGCACCCCTGAAGCGAAGGCAATTAGAGCCCAAAATGCCAAAAACAAAAAGGCTTCAAAGTATGTATGGGGGTGGCCAAAAGAGTGCTGCAGAAGTAGAGTATGAAATGGTAATTGAGTTTCTTGCTACCAGTACAATAATAACCATTTAACTATATAGGTTGAGACTAATCTTTCAAGTATATAGGTTGAGAAGAACCCTGATGGGGAACCAGTCACACGCACTGACATATGGATTGCTTGTCACACGGGAAAGGATGGAAAACCCACGCATGGTGCTGAACTATATATGGTATGTGCCCAATGATGTCTTTTATACACAATTCTTAATTTACTTTGTAGTTGTTTGAATATTATTTGTGTTCTGATTTATTTTATTTTTTCATTCTTTTGAAGGAACAAGTTAAAGCAAAAAAAGTCGCCTTGCAAGAATCTTCAACCCAGGGTACCACTGACCTCACTATTGATAATGATCCTCTAAGCCAAGTGTTTGGCCAAGAAGAAAGGGGACGTACTCGTTGTGTTGGAACCACCGTCTCTAAAAGGAAGTATGATGCTGCACTTCCCGCTCGTTCATTGCTTTTGGATAAAACATTGGAAGTAAAACGATTTAGCGAAAAATATGATAGATTGGAAGAAAATGTTAGATGGATACGAGAGAGACTTGAAAATGGTGTTGCGAGGCAACCAGAAAATCCATTACCTCCATCTCCATTACCACCATCTTCTCAAGGTGTTGGGAGGTTTCCTTCTCCAAGCAATCATGTTCCTTCAGTGTCAAGGACTTACAAAGTTTGTGATTGGCATAAGAATGTCATTGCGATAGCAATAGAGGTTGTAGATCCTATCCATCGATTCTCTTGCGATTGTCATGGATCATTGAACCCTGCAACAGAGATCAAACTTTCCTTATGCTTCAAATATAGGGCTGATGTGAAACTTTACAAGAGTGATCCAAAAGGAGACATGATGAGGGATTTGGACGTTGGTGATTTCTTCGTATGGTGTAAAAATCATGTGGAACTTGATGATTGATAGTTACAACTATGTTGGAAGCAATGTAATGGTGGCAGCAAAAGAGGAGCTGAGTAAAATACACTACGGGCACGCGATTGTTCATTTTAAGGTAACTAGCTGAAGCTTAAGTGCAAGTATCTATAGACTTAAATTATGTTTGGGAACATTTTAACTTTTCATAGTGTAATGGGATTGTTTTAACTTTTAATTATTAATTATCTTTGGTTGTTTGTTTTGGTGATTCATAGTGTTGTGATGGATGGAAAGCTCAATTTTCAGCTGGGATCAAGGTATGATTGTTTATATTACTATGGAAACTGAGTAATGGTATATTGAGTACATAGTTCAACACAAATATGCATAAACATGCATTTGTGTGTGTATATGGTAGTAACACTCTGAAGCAAGAGCTGCAAGATAGACAAGGAGGTCCTTCTTGTCATTAAAGGATAATTTTTAGCATCTTGCAGTGCATATGTAACCTGCATGCATCTGTGTAATATATTTTTGAGTATGAATTGCCAACGTATTATTTGCTCTCTTTCTGTTCAAATACAATGTTAACATCTTTGGTTTACAATTTCATCTGAATTTGCAGATAAATCATTGGTTATGCAGAATATGTATTGCTCTTCCAAAATCAGAGCTGCTCTGGAGATACTGGAAAAACATTGTAAACCAAAGAATTCATCTACTTTGAAACTTGAATATGAAGCAAGCAATGGAGTTTGTGATTCTTCAGTAGTCATCCGGTCTGACTGTGAAGACTTTTCAATTATTGTTGCAGCTCTTAGAAATGAACAGAATAAGACCTGTCAAGGCTATTGTCTTCTCACAGTGGACTGGCATGTTGGATTTGGTTGAGACTTACCTAATCCACGCATGTATTCCATATAGGAGATTTGACGGGACAATGTCCCTGTCTTCTAGAGACAAGGCTGTGAAAGAGTTAAACACCGATCCTGAGATTTGACTCAGACTCTTTGTAGTGTACAAAGTTCTCAGAATGTCTGGACTTGGTCATTTTGTTGCTTCTTTGTTATTGTTCTTTATGATCATGGTCAGTTTCTCAAGTGTGCATCTGATGGTGTTTATTTGATATGATGTAATGCAGGTTTGTGTAATGCTGATGTCGTTGAAAGCTGGAAACCTTTGTCTGAATATGATTGCTGCTTGTCATGTTATTCTTCTCGATCTTTGGTGGAACCCGACTACTGAGGATCAGGCTATTGACAGGGCACACAGAATTGGACAAACTCGTCCAGTAACAGTTTCAAGGATAACTGTCATAGATACTGTGGAAGGTACAAAACCCACTTTGGGGTGGAAACATTGATGTTGTTTTTGTGTTTTGTGTTTTGTGTTTTCTTCTTCACTCATTCATGTAATTGTGTATATCTTTTCAATCAACTTTGTTTCTTGTAGAGTAAATGGTTTTTTGTGTTTAGAAGAAGTGATTATTGCATGGAAGGTCATAGAGTTGGAATGACTACTGATCTATCAGATTCAAGTCATCACCACAACATACCACCACCATATGCTACTATGTTACATGGACTCACCACCAACTCTCCTGCCAACAATTTCATGTAATGAAGTTTTTCTCTATTTTGTGTTAATGTCTTTGATTAATTCACTTGATTGAGATCATATCTTTAATGGGTTTTGGTTATTTTTTAAATCAGTCATCAACAAGGATCTGCAGCTTTTGATTTTGGGGAGCTAGAAGAGGCAATTGTGCTATAAGGAGTTAAGTTTGGAAATGATGAATACAAGAAAAGTGGTAAGCTCTATCTATCCTTTCTCCTTTTCTGACTTCTTTTCTTATACAACCAATTCCCAAAATATGACAGAGAGTGAAGTAACAATAAGTTTGAAAATTTATAGACAAGCTTTTCAAAGTGAGTTTGCCATTTTGAGGACTACAATCATAATCATATAGGAAAGCTTGAATGGTGTGAGATATCAAACATGGAAATATTGTCCTCTCATCACAACTATTACTTATTACTGACTCTTTAACTACACAAAAGGGAATAAATCTCTCCAAAAAAAATCTTCAAGTCTTTTTCTTTGCTGATCCTCTGAGATTTTGCTTGTGATTCTTTGCAGCTTTTTTCACTACCAGACCAGCTGCTACTCTGGAAATGTTCCCTTCATGGCTAATAAAATTTCAGCCAACTCCAAGAGTAGTTTCTTCTCCTATTTTGACCATTTCTTTTCTTTGGGTCTTTTTTTTTTTATTATTATACAAGCATAATAATATATAGCTTGAACTTATCTCTCAACTTTTTTTCATTTTTCTTCTCATTGTGCTCTTATCTCCAAAACACCCATTTTATGTTTTTCTATCAAAATCAGTATAATACCCATTAGGTGCTTTTTCATGAATGATTCTTGGATTCCCATTTTTATTAAATTCTGATTTTGGTGTTTGGCGAAGTAGGAGAAAAAAGTTGAAGTGCTTTTGATAGTATTTTGGGGTCACTATTTTGAACTTGGTATTGTGTTTTTGTCATTAGGGGAGTTCAACAACAGGAGGTGAGGAAGAGAGTACTGACTCAGGATCAGCTCTGAATCCTCAATTGGAACCAGAATCTCCTATAAGTAAAAAGGCATCAAATCAACCTCTTGACCAAAAACTCCAGCAACAGCAAATAGTAGAGATGGCAAGTGATGTCTCCAGAGGAGTAGCAGAGCCACTACAGCAGGATCAATTACCAAAAATACAAGAAAAGGTTTTTTTTTCATTCTCATTTATCACTCACTCACTACTACTAGTACTTCTACTAATCTTTAATTTTCTCTAAACAGATCCCAAACACTTGGGAAAAAAGTTGATGTTTTACATTTCTTAAACTAAGTGTTATGTCACTGATTTGGAGTGCTAAAACCAATCATAGAAAGTTTTTGTTTTCCTTTTCTTGTTTCTAAAAAGATTCTTGTCAAATAGTTTTCTGATAAAACTTCTGACATCTTGAAAGAGGGTTCAAAACCCAAACTTCAAGAAAAGAGATATTATGTACAAACTCACTCACCATTGTTACTACTAGTCCCATCTTTTGTATAGTTTTCATGCCCACCACCCCACATGACATTTGATTTTTATCACTTTTTAAACCATTTTATCATAATTCAAGACCTCCCCATCATAAAAAAAAAAACTTTGATTCAAACTTTTTTTTTGCTCAAATGTTGCAGAGAAAGGGAAGTGGTTCAACTTCAGATAGACCACTAGATGCAAATGTCAGTATTGTTGTATATTTGAAATGAATCAAAACCCATTTTGCAAGATGAAACATTTATGGTAGAAAAAGACTCTTATTTTGGATGTTTTGTAAATCTTGGTGTTCAGATATTGACGTGCTTAGCTCAGAACAGAGAGGCAGCAAGAAAGAGCAGACTGAGAAAAAAAGTGGGTCAGAATTATAACCATTTTTTCTTCCATAAAAAACCATTAAAAAAATCAGATCACCCTATTAATTACTTCTTCCCTTGCAGGCTTATGTGCAACAGCTAGAATCTAGTAGGATAAAGCTTACTCAGCTAGAGCAAGATCTTTAGAGAGCAAGATCTCAGATTCCATTAAAAGCATGAAATAAATATTATAATTCTTACAATGCATGTAAACTTTTTTTTTATCATGGTTATATTTTAATCTGTTTTTGTTTATGGTCTGTAGGGGCTGTTCTTAGCAGCAGGTGGTGCAGGTGGCAATCTTAGCTCAGGTGGGTGCCTTTAATGTTTTTGTTGTTGTGTTGTGGAGACCCACATTAACAATGCCATTAATATTGTTGTTATTGAATAATCAAGAAACCATTTAATGGATCAGCCAGCCTAGGATGACTTCATGAAACCTGCAATAATATAATCAAGTTGAGACTGAGTTGCCACTGTGTAGCTAGGATTCATTTACTATTCTCTGAGAACATTTCCTCTCTGTTTGGATCTTCCAGAAAAACAGAATTCCTTATGTTGCAAACTCCATTTTGCAATTGCTGACTTGTATTACCATGTATTGATATATGCAAGTTAGCTATTGCTATCGTCTATCCATTCGTTCATGTTACTTCTCTGTGTCATTCTTGTAGCGATGTATTCTTGTATCATGCAATATGTATCAATTTGGCTGAGATATATTACGTATTGTGCATATTGTAAGACACAGATAATGAACTCATTGAACTGACTTATTTAGTGCTTTTGCAGCATATAGTAGGGCCACTAGGCGCAACCATGTTGGCAGGGGAGAATCTTTGCAAAAGGTACTCCGAAATACTAAGATTTCCTTTTCTACTGCTTGTTTATTGACTGAATCGCATCATATGGTATCTCATACATAAAAGTTGTGGCATTGGGTCTTTTGAAGAGATTTAAATCAGCAAAACAGTGAGGGTCTTTTGAAGAATACAAGAGCATGCAAGTAATGCTATGTTTGCAAGTCTGGATGGTATTCTGCAAGTTTGGGTTGGTTAGCAGGTCTGTTAGCAAGTCTGCAAGTGGTTAGCAAGTCTGTTAGCAAGCTTGGAAATTTGGGGGGTTATCTGTTAGCAAGTTAGCAAGTCTGGAAGTCTGGATGGTTACACAAAACTATTGTGGCATTGTTGCTATATCAAATGCAGTGTTGTCTTGTGCTTTATGGAGAATTATAAAGGCATTAGGAACTTTTAGGAACTGATATAAGTAGGGGAGTCTATAACAGAAAGCATTGATTCATTTTTGTAAACACATTGTACAAGTGAGCATTCTGCTCAGTAAGGAGATTGGCAATCTCGAATTGTTCCTAATACATTCTAGTCTATCAGACCATTGTAACCTTTACATTCCAATCAAATAAATCTTTCCTTCCTGTGAATTCTTTGTCTTCCCTTTCTGTGATTCTCTTGATAATGCTTGATTGGTGAAACTGCAATATCATCTTCCAGTATTCTCTGTGATTGCATTATCAGTTTGAAATTGGATTGTTTCAATTTTGCAGCAGCAGCAAAAAAAATTAAAAAAAATTTTTGTATTATATTAATTTGCAACGGTTTCAAACCCTCGCAACAAACCAGATTTTTTTTTTTTTGAATTTTGTTTTAAATGGCCACGGCTTAAAATCGTGGTAATACAAGATTGCCACGACTTAAAACCGTGGTACTTTATTCTTGCCACGGCTTACAACCGTGGCCATCATTTACAACGGCTGAAACCCGTGGCCATAATTTGCAACGGTTTAAAACTGTGGCCAGTACTTGCCACGGCTTAAAACCGTTGCTAAAATTGTTGCAACGGCTGAAAACCGTGGCCAGTACTTGCCACGGCTTAAAACAGTGGCTAACACTGTTGCAACGGCTGTACACCGTGGCCATAACTTGCCACGGTTTAAAACCGTGGCTAGTACTTGCCACGGCTTAAAACCGTGGCTAAAACTTTGGCAACGGCTTAGAACCGTGGCTAAACCATCAACCGTCCTCGAGTATAAAACCGTGGCTAATATGTTTTGCCACGGTTTGTAGCCGTTAATAGTGATTTAGCGACGCCTCTACAGCCCACGGCTCTAAGCCGTGACAACTGGTTACCCCCACGGTTCCAAACCGTTGCTGATGGGTATTTTTGGTGTAGTGAATATGCTAAAACGTTTTGAAATGCAAAAAAACATGAACAAGGAAGAAGACCTTCAAAGGACTTTTTTTGCACTAAATTCAAGCGTTAGCCTCAAACATGTTTTACAGCACTGAGTAGGACACCTGAAGGTGTCATTAATCGATAAGCCTAAGCCTACATGAACAAAATAGAGAAGCAGAGACCTGGCCCAACAAAGGGTCTTCTTAGATCAATCTAAGCTAAGATTAAATGAGCATTTATCAATTTCAGGCCAATCTTGGATTACTTTGAACAACTTGTTGCAATAGGGATAGATTCATATTTATTGGCTTTCCTATGAGCTGTGAACTCCTCTATTACTTACACTTGCTTTGTAGACTTCACACCATATAGTCAATATTATACAATTTTTATTGTGCCAATCACCACCCCTCGAAACCTAAACATTGACAAAGTCTTAGTTTCAATAACTAAATAAATTAAATTCTTGATAACTAAATTAAGAAGTTACTAGCTCTAACTGTAGAATGGATGATGATTGTTGTTGTTCTTCTTCTTCTATTATTATTATTATTATTATTATTATTATTATTATTATTATTATTATTATTATTATTATTATTATTATTATTTTATATTGTACTATATTTTGTTCTATTATATTATGTTATTAATGTAACCTAATCTACAAATTAAAATAAATAACCTCCATTGGAGTTTTCTTATTCAACAAAAACCAAATTACATGCAATGGCCTATAGGCCCTATTTATATTAAACCTACCCCTAGATTCTATTGAAGCCTAATATCCAATTGTTCTAATGGGCTTACTTAGGCCTGACCAACTACTTAAAATAACCTAAATCATATTTTCCATCATTGTTTATTAATTGATATCATTCAAACTCTTGCCGATTTTCAGGGGGAAACCATGGAATGAACCAGATTGGTGGAAATTCGAGCATGAGAATTCGTAAGTATCTAACTCAATTTGTTAGATAAGGATCACATTTTTTTTTTATGATTTATCGCATGCTATTTTCTTTTGTGAATGTGAATGTCAACCATTAAAGCCAACATTGATAAGAATGTCAACCATATCAAGTTATTGCCGCATCAACTCTTCTTAACCATTTTTTGACATTATGTTTTGCACTTTGAATCCTACAAAGGTTTTTCAAACTCTAGCGCAACAAACCTCAACATCATCCCCTCGACCCCCTATCCTTTCCCCCGAAATGTCTCAGGAGCTTTGGTGGATCAAAGCCCCAACAACTGAGGTCATCTTCCTCTGGAGATTAGCTCAAGACTTACCCCCGGCCATGTCAAATCTTCAACGCATTCATGTCCCTATGGACAACTGCTGTATTTTCTGTCTCAAACGTCGGGAAGATGCCCTACATCTTTTCTTCTGATGCCCTATCATTTTAAGATTATGACAAATATATCTTTTCCCATCGATTTGTCAACGACACTCACCTCCACCAATGTCACGATCACAGATACCTTCAGGTTTATGTGCGACACGGCAAAAGCTCACGCATTGATGACTGAAGAGATGTTATCTCAATTTACGTCAATCATCAAGACAATTTGGAATGTCCGTAACAATGTCATCTTCCGTAAGATTAAATTCAAGCTCGAACAATTCCTCATCTCCCTTAACCCCACCTGAGCCTGCTGGGCAAACCAATGGTTCGCAGTACCACGTCATGATCAACACAATCTGAACATTCTCTCCTGCCACCAGATTTTAGAACTTGTTGTCACTACCACCAATCCCAACCATGATAGCAACAATAACATGCCTCAAACCAATCCAACCCACTAAACACCCCACATCTCAACTACACAGTTTTTCAGACTTCACATCATTTACCAACAACTTCAGGAGGATAGAAATCACATAATCAACATACACTCCCCAACCCCCTCACTTGTCAGTGGAATGATTGTGATCACTTACGATGCTTTTTTTTGTTTCTTCCCATAGAGGAACTATAGGTATTTTGGCGGTGGACGATGGTGGCAGAATCCTGGCCAAAGTGGCTTCCCCAATTCCAGGGAAAGTTTTTGACAGCCCGATGGCAGAATGTTGGGCAGCGGTGACAACACTTCTACTTGTGCAATCGAAACAATGGCCGACAAGTATTCTACTTGGAGACTCGGGATCGCTGGTGACAACACTCAGCAAAACACAACAGGATGATCAAATGACGCCTCTTGGATGTGGAGGCTGCTTATCAACAGTATTAGTAATTTACTTTCTGTTAATAAAGACTGGATATGTAATTATATCCCTTGCGAGCTAAACTTTGAAGCTCACGAGCTGGCTACTTCTGTAGGGCACTTATTATGATTAATATATATGCACTATGCTTCAACAACAAAAAAAACCCTACTTATCTATTTATTAGCAGGTTAGATTTACTTGCAAGCTATTGCAGTCTCATTTCCATGATTGTTGTGAGTGTCAATCCTTCTTAACAATCATCTAGCATTTGATTTTTACTTGTTCTTGTGAATGTCGGTCATTTTATTGGCATGCTTTTCTCTTGTTCATGTGATTGTCGGCCTTATCAATTTATTTCCAATGTTTAAGACTCCTTTATTTCTTAAGGAAAAAAAAAGAGGTTTTGAGGATCCTATGGCAATGATACCTCTAATGGGTGGGGATGGATGTCAATAATCAATTTGGTTTTTTTCGGTCATTTTATCAATTTGTTTATAACAACCGTATGGGTAGGTGGTGTTTTTCCTCCCTAGATTGCGGATTATTGAAAGTTATTTATAAGGCACAATCAACCCACATCATAAGGCACAAGAAATTATAAATTTTACCATTTAGTCAATCAGTTATTCTTTTATAAACATAAGTAATAACTTTTTAACTCTTTCAATTTGTGTGCCACTATTTTATCAAAGTTGTTATTTGAGGGAAACTTGATTGTGAAAAATCTCACATTTATTGTTGGACAAAAGAATGATGGGTTTGCTTCCTTAAAATAGAGGGCAGAAAGTTTTGAAGCACTATTTGGTTTAGCTCGAGTTTGTTGTCTTTAAAATTTCAAGGTCAAGTCCGAGTTTTATCACTTCAAATTTTGAAGTTATTGGAGTTTGGTCCTGGAGGTCTAACAAAGTTAAAACGGGGCATGGTTGGAGGGAGGTGGGATCCTCAGCTAACGGGTGCTAACGCAGCTTGCAGAGTTATGGCGAATGGTATCTCAAGTCTAGGATTCGAACCGGTCAGAGGCATTTAATGGTTCTGGATCCAATAAAAACCTTGATTGCCTTTAAAAAATTAAATAAAATGGGATCCTCGTTTATTAATGGATCGGTGGGGACCCTCTTCTAAATTAAGACGCGGGATAGATCTAAGGGTGTGTACATAACTACCTAAGACCTTTATGATAATGTGAACGATGATAATGCCACAACCTCTTGTCTTTGTCCTTGACTATGTCGTACATCGGCATAGCATAAAATGAATTTCTTTAAATCCACAAGGAATAAAGTATGGAACTAACTGATGGAGATCCATGCTCAGAGTTGAATTTGCTAAACAATTTGTTATCACGTCGCACATTCTTTAGTTAGTTTCTTCATATGTACATCTATTTAATCATCCTAGAAAGCAAGTCATACCTGAATGAGTTTTTGTTTCCTTCAAAGTGTAAGAGAAAAATGAATGAACCTCCGGATAGATGCAAAAAAAAAAAACTAGGTCTCGCATACCTTTGGTCTTTGGTTATCATATTATGCATGACTAAACACAGTAGAGGATAGAGAATATTCTTTAACTTATAAGTCCTTCAACAAAACACTTTGGCGTTTTTATTTTTTATGTTTAATGTTCATCATAGCGAAACGTAGATTGACAATATAGAACTTTTATTTTTCCACATTTTAGATCACATTTTCCATACAAGAGCAATTGTGGATTTTTTTGCAGTTGATTACGCCCAAACAATACACGCGGTCAATTGCAGTAAAGATTAGGGTGTCGATCCCGCGAGGAAAAGTGATCTACAAAACAAGGTCAAGGAAGAAAAACTACGCGAAACTAAATGTAAGAAATTCTAGTAATTTTAAAATATGAAATTGAATTTAGTTTAATAAAGATCAAGTTTAGAAAAGTCACAAGGTTCCAAGAATCCCTCCTAGATTTCACGCGCCAACTAGTATTGAATCGCTATGATGACTCGATTACGTGTTTCACATCCCAAACAACATATTCGGAAAAATAGTCTTTAATGCACCAATATATTCTAATGGAAATGGATTTTAGATTTCCCTTTTTCTAGAAAGCACAAAGGTTGGTCATATGTGATATCCTAAATTTACAATATATTCGGAGACAATAACGTAATAAAGGACAATCACATATAACTAATCTACCAGAATCTATTGATCCTTAATAAAATCCACACATAAGAAAAGCGTGACTAAGCTTATATGGAGAAGAAAAAGACAACCACCGGAATAATAATCTACGAAGAAATTTATGAAATCTGTGTCAATAAAATAACATAAATTCCTATATTAAATAAAAGTGAAAATCATAAACACCATTATTCGTCGTAAAAGCATAAAGCGAATCAAATACCAATTAAGTGCGTTACATCTAGGAGTTCACCTCTTCGCCTTGCGTGGAGTTTAGTGACGCATGGTGAAGGTGATGACAGCAACAGCAGTGTGGAGCTTCATCAGCATGGCGGCGCGTGGTGGATCAACGATGCGCACCCTGCTAGACGACGTCTTCACTGCTGTTCTGGACAGCGTTTCTGCCCCGTGCTGGAAAGCGTCCCCATCTTGTTGCGTACTCTATTGTTCCTCTCCCAATTTTGCGTTTTGCTGATGTATTTGTCTTGTGCTACGTTTTCTTTTTTATGGTGAAAAGAAACCACCACTTATTGGAAACCCTAATTTGACACCAAATGCAATTTGGATACCCAAAAGGGCCCCTCTATTCTCTGCTGTTTTTCTCTTTCTTTTTCAAATAGATGGTTTACAATATATGTAGCTACAAGTTGTGCGTATCTTACAACAACCACCTACTTCAATATCCAACCATTGCCAATTTTGCGCATCCTATACCATGTTTTCCATGACACAAGTAGTTGTAGTCAGTAAGTGTTGTCCTCCTTGTGGTCAAAAGCCCACCCCAACATCTCTTTGTGATTGTATTTGTGTTGAAAAAAAGAAACTCAACTCCCTTTTGAAAACCAATTGAAAGCAAATACCAATTGTAAACAAAAAGGATCCTCCTGTTGATGGATCTCAAGCCCAATGAAATTAAAAACCAAAAATAACAAATATCAATAATGGGTTTGGCTATGTTCATCCATATGACTTCTTTGTTCCACCAAAATTCAAAACTAATTTTCTTTATTTTTTTCTTTAGTTCTCTTAATCTTTGGCTTGAGTGTCTCCTGCTCCACTTCGTCACTTTGCATATGGATTTCCAAATTCGCCACGCTAATGCACTTTTGTCATTTAAACTCAAAATCCTACAAAAATATAAAAATAAAATAATTAAACTAAAATACACTATACGAAACACTAACAAATATAAATTAGGTAGTATATTATGTGAATATCAGCAGTCCCTCTCCATCTCACATCATTTTG
The DNA here is from genome assembly GCA_963556465.1 of Berberis vulgaris. Lineage (NCBI taxonomy): Eukaryota > Viridiplantae > Streptophyta > Magnoliopsida > Ranunculales > Berberidaceae > Berberis > Berberis vulgaris. Next base: position 22,416,458 of record OY747130.1, on the reverse strand, counting down.
CTCTATCAAAACATCTTCATTTGGAAGAAAAATTGGAAGGGTTTATCTCTCCTATTTTTTATTTTTTTTCGTTACCACCATCCATATATGGTGGTTGGAAATGATATCGCGTATTTTTGCAGTTTAAATTTGTACCACCATTTGGATACTTGCGAGTCAATACTCAAAACAAAGAAATTACACTTAGTAATAACTTGGAAAGATAGCATGGGCAGATCGTACGAGTTGAATCGCGTCTCATATCGAATCAGAGATTTTGTGATTTGAATCAATTCCAAAAATCGAATGTCTTAAATCGACGATTTATATAAAATCTTATCGTGAATCACAAAATTCATCATCTTCATCAAGCCCATTCTCGATACTCTCGAGGTCGGCTACACGTATTTTGGTTCTTCAAGCAATGCAGTTTTCCCACATATCCACGACTAATCTAAGCTCATAGGTGTCTTCTTTCACCGCCTTCATTCAAGCTTTCAACGGTCGTCCCCTTCCTCTACACCCTCCACTAACTCGCCAAAAGTGAAATTTTTTATTTTAAATATACCTTTTCTGGGTTTTTCAGCCTTAGGAGACTTGATTTCCACTTGATCCCAACCCAACAGACGATGGATGATGGAAAAAGAGACAGAGAAAAAAGGGACAAAGAAGCAAAAATAAAATGGAAGAAGAATAGCCTAGATTGAAAAAGAAAAGGAATCGAGTTTCATTGGCGATGCCTTCAAAATTTATTTCCTTTCTGCACACAACATGAAAATATTGAAAACCTTAATTATGATGGGCTTGAAAGTATTTGGTCCAAAAGGCTTTGGACAATTAGACCAATTATGATGCAAGTAATATTAGCAATATTATGGTATTAGATTAGTAATATTAATATTAAGAATAATTGGGCCTATTTAGTAAGAGCCCAAAATAGTAGGTAGGGCAATATTAGCCAATTAGGGTTAGGTTTGTTAGTTTACTAGAGAAGTTATGACAATTATAAATAAGACAAAGGGTATTCATTGTTATTAAGTTGATGATTGAAAGAATATTTGATTTCTTATTTATTTTTCTTTAGTATTTATCATTGTTTTTTTCGATTATTATTCGTTTAATTCATTATTGCTTCGTTTAATTCAGTTTATTATTTTTCGTTTATTCCTTAGTTCTATCAATTAGTATCAGTGTTGAAACGCTCCTTTTTATATGACAAACGAAATCAGACAAATATGCAAAAGAAAAATGCTTGGAAGATGACAGAGGAAGAGAAAATCAAGGCAGTTGAAGCTATGGAAAGATGGAAGACCGCAACAAGTTCCTTGGACACGAAGGTTGAACAGGAGAAAGTCCGCAAAGACGAAGATTGGAATAACAAACTTGCAGGGCTGGAACAATGGATGGAAGAAAAGATTGAAATAGAGGTACAAACAACCTTAGAGATAGTAAAGCAATGAAATAGGCAATGGAAGAAAATATGCAAGGGATGCAACTGATGATGACATAATTTATGGCATGCATTAAAGAAGCCAATAGACCCCAAACAACACCACCATCACCGGCATCGCCACAGGGACCCTGCCCCAGCACCATCGACGACTAATATGAGCATATTTATGCGACTTTATTGAATTGTTTCTATATATATTTTTTGCTACTACTTGTTAGTTTTGATAGTAATTCATGTTTTTGTGTTTGTGTAGGTTGAAATGGCAAGATTATCAAAATAGAAGCTAAGTGGTGCAAATTGGTTTGAATTAGAAAGACTTATTGCAATATGAAACTATGCAAAGACGGAAACCTAGAGAAAACAGTTATAAAGATAACAATACCCGCTCTCAAGAGATCGCTGCTTGCAACCACAGCAAGTCGTCACAGCCACCAGCCACAGACCTGTCAGCTTCCCTTCTCTCCATCACACCCATCCTTGCAATCACAGCCACCATGGCCCTTCGCATCTCTCCATCAGACCCTTTTTCAGCCAATAACATAACCTTTCACGCACAGACCTTGCTTCCATCATACCCATCAATCGAACAACCATCTTGTCTCCTTTACAACCCATCGAACAACCCCTTTCCCTCTTCACCTCAATTGGACACACAGTCCCTTCTCGCCAGCCACGACCACAATGCTCGCCTAATCGCATGCCCAACACCACATCTCCAGCAGCCTCGCCTTCCATTTCTTCTTTGCACAATCTTCATCTCTTCCTCGGCTAATTTTCATATCTCTTTCGCCTGACCTCTCTTTGTCACCGTCGCCAATAAGTCGTCGCCCTTGCTCTCTCGTCATGCACACAGTCGGAGCAGCTTGCACAGCAGAAGCAGAGATCGTGAGGAGGAAGAACCAAATAGAAAGAAGAAAAGAGGAAGAAATCCTCTTTCTTACATGTTATTTGCACCCCCATCATCCACTCTCAACCATCACAGATCAAACGATAAAGTTCCTTCTAACCCGTTGTCTTATTTTAGTTGGATATTTAATTATGTTTTGTTATTCAAACATGATTAATGTGTCTAGCTAAACTCCATTTAGGGGTAGATTCGAAGCCCCGAACATGTGTTTTGTAAATTAGTAAAATTCAGTATTTTATTGCTGATTAGTGATTGTGTTTTGCTTAAGTGCTTCATAGAGAACTTATCTGTGTATGTTTGTTAAAGTGGCCAATTTAGTAAGCATGCTCGAATTTGATGCTTGAGTATAGAAGAGTTTCACCTAATCGTTACAATCATTTACTCACAAGTAGTAAATACCAAGGAACGTTGGTAAGGTTAAGTGAAAACCTAGGTTAAGAAGAAAATGTTGATCATACTTGTAATTTCCTAGTCAGTGTTCATATTTTTCATAAAACTTAATGATCTTGAATTGTTTATCTAACTTGCGATTCCTAATTAGATAGCATGAAAAGAATAGTTTGAAAGGAACACTTAGTTTAATTCAACGAATTTGGGAAAATAATAAGATTAATGCAATGCGATCATGGTTAATCTTGAACATTGTCTTTCACAAGTTAGTATAGGAATTATTGAAGATTGGTTCATGAGCATATGTTGGTGTATGGAGATAAAACACTTAGCTAATTCTTCATCATCTACGTCTCAAGTTTTTATTAGTAATCGTCTTAGTTATTTTCTTAGTTCAAAATTAGAAAAATCAATCCCCCAATATTTTCTTATTTAACTTGTTAGTTATATTTTAGTTACTCTTAGTGTTAGTTAACGAGCCCTTTAATTCCCTGTCTAGAACGATCTCTACATATTCTTTACTACGAAGTAGGGTATTAAGTTGTGTGTTAATAAAATAGTGCATCAGCGACACTGCTCAAGCCACCCACCAGTTCGCCCCTTCCCGACTGCTGCTCTTTCCAACCTGACGGCGACGCATCCACTTGACAGTCCTATGTCTAGATCGATCGCAGCTCCACTGCATAGGTGTGTTTCTTCTCAGTTGAATGCCTCCCTCCCACTGGTGAGGGTGATTTCCTTCCACCTGCATAGACCAACCAGTTTTCGCCACCGATCGCTGTAATCCCTCCATCCATTCGATCGAACCCTCCCTCCATCTGGTTTAGTCGATCGAACCTTTCAATCCTTTAGGTCTGTTGATCTTACTCCCCCCCCCCCCCTTAACAGCTTCCATACCCGATCGATCGACTCCCCTTGCATCTATCTCGTTTTATCGTGGCCTTCCACACCTTTCTTTCCCCTTGCCCGGAGACCATATCTTTGAACCCTTATGCATACAACACCCTCGGAATTTCCAACAAGTCGTATATGACACAAATTCGGGTAACTAGTTGAATCCTAATTTCCGCCCACAATACCAACTTCTTGCTTATTCCAATTTTCCATCATAGAATTCTCTTCCCTCTTAGGTTAAATCTTTTAATGAAGTGTTTGCGCAGTTTGGTGTCTCTCTTGAACTTTTTGTTGTAGATATAACTGAGTTACCAAATGGATATGCCAGATAGTGGGTGGAAGATCCACCGAGAGATCATAACCCACCTTGGCTGCCTTTAGGTCGACATAGAGGCTTTGGTAGAGGTGGTAATCCAAATTTTTGACCACCTAACTTAGGTGATCGGAACTACGGTGGAGGTACTTATTTTGATAATGATCAGTTGGCTTGGCTGATAGTTCTCATGGAGCATCGAGATGATGCATGTTTAAAACTCGGCGTGCCTTCTAATGATGGAGTTCCGTGGTTGATGTATTTATGGATTGGTTCCTGGAGATTGAACGTATACTTTATTTTAAAAACATCCAAGGTCTGAATGCAATATAATTAGTGGAACTTAAGTATTATCAATCTTTAGTGGCAGGAGGAATGTGCACGACGAACAATAATAAGGTTACCTCCTGTTAACAATTGGGATGATATGCGTTAGTTGATGCGATCTGTTTTTGTTCCTATGGATTATGAACTCGAGCTCTTTGGACGGTTAATGGGAGTTACCCAGAAGAGACGCACAGTTACTCATTATGCTATAGAACTCCGTACTTTATGTATGCGCACTAAGCCCAACGAACCATAACGACAAACATCCTTTTGTTTCTATCTTGGTTTGGATGCAAGACTCGGGTTTGTCTTAGCATTGGAGGACTTTGATACATTTTTGGTGGCTGAGAACATGGCTAAACATGCAGAAAAAATGTTACAGTTACAAGAACTATACTTGCTCTGAGAAGAATACTTTAGTGCCCCTACCACACACTTCCACTTCTTACATACTGTGACCCGCTCTCAATGGGCCCTTTTTAAGTATTTTGGGTGGCCTGGCCATATTTGCAAAAATTGTCTGAAAGGGAAGTTTGTGCTGCTGACGGATGAAGTTGATGAACAAACATTCATTGACTAGGTTCTTCCGGTTGATGGCGAAGGCGAACTCATCTCCTTAGGTGCAGAAGGCACAACTTGCACTCTTGAAGCTTGTTGCCAAGTTTCTTCAACACAACCCGGGGAGTTTGATGTCAGTAGCATTAGCAATATTATGATATTAGATTATAATATTAATATAATGAATAATTGGTCCTATTTAGGAAGAGCCCAAATAGTAGTTAGGGAAATATTAACCAATTAGGGTTAGGTTTGTTAGCTTGCCAGAGAAATTAAGACAATTATAAATAACATAAGGGTTGTTTATTGTTATTCAGTTGATGATTGAAATAATATTTGATTCCTTAGTTATTTTCCCTTAGCCTTTATCATTGTATTTCAATTATTATTTGTTTAATTCAGTTTACTATTTCGTTTATTCCTTAGTTCTATCAAATTACAATCGGAAAGTAAGGCCTTAGACCAAGCTCGTATATTATATATCAAATACAAAACTATAATTGATTAAAATTAAGAAAACTAAGGTTAGGATAAGTTGTTGTAATGAATGAAATCCTTTAAAAAAAATTGTATGTTATATATATTTTGGATCTCAACTTGAATCTTATGATTCACAATATGAATCCCAATTTGATTTTTCAAAAGGCCTTTGCTATATAAGATTCAATTCACGCTTCGACAACATTTAACATGGGTGTTTAAGGAATTGTCAGATTTTGACATGTATATTGAGGAACATTTGTCATATTGGAGTGACACTTTAAAGCATGATTTCTGGCATTAATCCACTTCACCCTTGAAAATTTCCCCTTAAGCGATAAACAAAATACATTGTTATCGTGCAACAATGTTTGAATTTAGGGTTTTTTTTCCATATCAGTGATGGTTGAATTAAGTTGAAAACAGTTAAAACTATTCCTAATGTTAATTCACATGTTAGCAAAAGGCATAGTTTATGTGTACAACTAGAAACAAGTGCCCTATTTTGTGTAAAATAATTGGTTTTAGTCCCTTACTCCTAAGAAATAGTGTTTACAGTTTTGTTGGGAATGGCCTTGTAGATACAACCCTTTTTTGCTTTGGTAAATGTCTTCACTTTGCCTAGCCAAATATTTCCTTAACAGTGTGTTTGATTTTTTTTTCCCATGGAAAACCATGAAAATGGTTGAGATGAGAGAGCAAGTGAGAAAAGTTTTCATCCAATGATGATGAAGATAGCCATCTTTATTGAGTTTTTTATGGAAAATATTTTCTCAGCCCCCTAAACTTTTTTTTTTCCATGATTTTGAGAGAAGATAGGTGGTGGGAGGTCACAAATTTTATGCTTACTCTCCTCCCTTCTCTATTTTCTTCCATGATATCTTTACTAGTTTACGTTTTCTATGGAAAACAAAAATAAACACACCCTAAGAAAACTTTTATTCAAAAATTGTGTTTTCTGCCTTTTATTTTTTCTAGGATAAAGTAAGCATTTCACCAGCTGAAATGAGCGGGAAAACTTTGTTTAGACTCTCTCGAAAAATTAAAATTCCCTGTTTGTTCGTTTCACTCACTGATGACTCTCTCCTATACTCAAGGACTCGAAAAACTAGAGCCTCGTTGAACAAATTCCTCTCTTCTCCACAAAATAGAAATGTTCTTTCCAATGATTTTTTTTTCCTTGGTGAAATCAAACAGTGAGAAAAAATTTTGAATTTTTTTTTTCAAAAAGAAAAAAATTTATTCTTTGAAAAAATTTCAAAAATCAAATACACCCTAAAAGTAAAAATTTCTAACAAAATATTTTCTTGGTAAAAGTACTTATTATTTGTTGGTAATGAGTGTTGTTATATTGGAAACTTTAATTATCGAAAAAAGTTCCTTACATCCACAAGCTTATTCATCGAAAAATGTTCCCTAATGTAATGTTACTTTTCCAAGAAAATATTCATCGAAAAAAGGCTTATTTTTGTAATCCAAGTGCTAAATATTGGCCCAAGACTTTTATTATGAATGAAACACAAAATTGATTAAAAAAGAAAATAAACTTGATACAATCGAGCGAGACGTTTGAGTTTACAAAGATAGACAAGGGCATTCCCAAGAAAGAGACAAACAACATGTACACAAAAGAAAATTAGAAACAAGAGCATTCCTATCTAAGTTGTTAAGCAGGTTGTCCTAATTGGAGAGGCGAGAAGTTGGAGATCTATAACCATAATCCATGCTTTAGCCCATTGGAGAATGGGGATTTGAATCCTGGTGCAGAGGTTGGATTAATCATTATTTTAAAAATGGTAAAATATATTGTGTCCTTTGAAAAATTAATATAAAGAAAGGCCACCTTGAGACTAGCAAGGTCAGACTATCAATGAATTCCAATTAGCATACAAATAATCACAATATAGGCTTTTAAAAGACGGATGATGAGATATCCAACTCCACAATAAAATTAAATCTCCTAGCCATTGTCTCCAAATTAAAAGCTTTGTTACGAAAATTTCTGGAGTTATGTTCCAACCTAACCACCCAAAATACTGCAAAAGGGATCAATTTCCATAAAATCTATCCTTTAAGGTAATATGATTCGGTGTTTTCCACGGGCACAATAACATCTCAACGATCGTTGGTATCACCCGATATAAACCAAACATGCTTATCTGATATCTACAAACCAAACTAAGCCACTCACAATGAAGAAGATGTACCTCATTCTCAGAGAAACTTTCACAAAAGGAGCAAGTGACGTCGATGTCCATACCTCTATGAGCTAGTTCAAACTTGTTTGAAATTTTATTCCAAACAACTGTCCACACAAAGAAATAAACTCTAGGGGAACCCTTTCTTCCACACCAATTTCACAGAAACAATCAAGAATTATTTTCTAATGGTTCATTTGGTTTGAATTGTAGAATGATTTTTCATATCCAATAGAAACAATATTTCTATCTTGTTTTGCACACCTCTTCTGTGGGTTTGATATTCACACATTTATTTTTGTAATTAAACCTCTAGAGGGAGACCCCGGTTCTCCACACCTTTATTAAATGGTCAAAGGACTGAAAATACAGAAGAGAGATTTAAGCCTAACCCTTGATAACAACTGCAAAGTTTATCCATAGCAAAACTAAAAATGTATGCACCAAGCCACACCAGCTGAGAAACCTCTCCCAGTCCTCATTCCACATCAACAGCTAATAAAGTTGTCACATTTTTTTTTTTTTTTTTTGCAGAACATATCATGTTTTGATCAGTTTGTGATCAACATCAATCTTGATTTTTCATAGCATAGTTCAATGATTTTTATGATTTGAAATACCATTAGTTATCATACTTGTAGATTTTTACCAACCATTCCAACAATTCTTCTAACAAATGCTCAATATTCTCAAGTTTTTATTCTTTCAAGATTATTGATTTTTAATAATTTAGTGGATGTTTGCAAGTTACTGGACACTTATATAATGTATCTTTTCGTTATGCTATACAACTTTATTATATTTCCATTTTGATTAGGTAGTTTTGTAACTTTTTGTACATATATGCTTATGATACTTATCAAAATGATAATGTATCCACAATGTTGATATGTTTCAATATGTTATAAAAAATCTTTAAAAAATGTTAAGACCACCTCACTTCACTGAGGCGTCCGCCTCGCTTTATGCCTCTTCGTCTCAACACCTTCACTGCAATGGTTCTAATACATGTTCATGTTGGCCTAGACAAAGCAAACCATTATAATGTTTACTAATACAACAACCACCAACTATATCTAGTCATCTTAATCTGTTTATCTGTGTGTCAGTTACATCTTGTAAGTGATTATGTGAACTTCACAAAATGGTTAAACGTGTCATGGTCATTAATGAATGTCATGTCAGATATACCGGAAAGAGGAATGTTATGCTACTTGTACATGTGTGTGTCGGCTCATATGAAATCTCTCATATTCCAAGTTGACTAAATATTTACGAAAATAGGGATAATTTGCTAAAGTAAGTTACTATAAATTGTATGTAACTAGTATAACACCCATGCAGTTGGCACTCCTGCAAAGTACATAATTTGTTTTTGCTAAATATCATGTCTTGAACACCCCTGCAATCCCTACGTTTGCTCTCAATCATTTTTTAAGTGCAAGCATATTCTAAGGTAAAAATATATATAGTAAATTTTAGCGTTAGACTAACTCAAAATTTGAATTAGATGGAGAAAAAAAATTCAAATGTCGAGAGTGAGTTCTCCCCCAAACTTTAAATTTGCAAAAACACGAAATTTAGTGTTTTTGTTTAAATGTGCATTAAGATGGCCATCTCAATTTTTTCCTTGGTATGATATTGAAAATACTAATGACGTGAAATACATTAGAAATTTGTTAATGATAAATATATATTTTAAAATGTTTAGTGCTTATATTGGTTATTGATTTTGTTAGAATTCGAGTTTTTTTGTTCGAATATGCCTTGAGAAACCCTTTTCATTCCTCTGAAAAAATTTAAAAAATACTAACGACTGAAATGCATTAAAAGTTTTGTAATAATGAAATATTTATTTTTAAAATTTTAGCTCTTATATTGATCATTAGTTTTGTTGAAAAGATCTTCAAAAGTGCATTTCAATGGTACCAAGTTTACAAAAAATCCAACAACTACATAGATAGTTATGATAATTTTCATTTTGAGAAAAATATAACAAAAGTCTTTCTCTCTCCACCACATGTACATTTCACCTACTTTTTTCACAAATTTTTCATTTTTTGGTTTTGGTAGAATTCGAGTTTTTTGTTTGAATAGGCTTTGAGAAACCATTTTCATTCATCTGAAAAAAAAAATGAAAAATACTAACTGCGTGAAATGCATTAGACGTCTTTAATAATAAAATATATATTTTTAAAATTTTAGCGCTTGTATTGAACATTAATTTTGTTGGAAATATCTTAAACATGCATTTCAATAATATCAATTTTACCTTAGTTGTCCTAGTTAGCAATGAATCGTAAAACACTACTCTGAATTGTAATATAGACTAGTGTATTTTTCGTGTCGTTGGTTGCATAGAAAGTGGGTCGTGACAATAGGTCAAACTCGAAAAAAAATTAAACAATTAGAAGAAAAAAACACATTTTAAAACGGCCACAATTAATCATCCCTAAATTTTGATTTTTCAAAATATAGAATTCATGGTCTTTGCTTGAATGTTTCTTAATACTGAAAATACTTACGACGTGAAGTGTATTAGATTTCATGAAATGCATATTTAAAATTTTAAGTGTTTGTATAAGTGATTGATTTTATTGGAAAGATCTTCAAAATGCATTTCAATCATACCAAGTTTACTAAAATCTGACAACTAAGTAGATAATTATGACGATTTTCATTTAAAAAACACACAAATGTCTCTCTCCGCTACATATGCATTCCACAAACTATCACCTTTTTTATTCATTTCCTTTACCCTTCTATGTGCAACTCATTTACAAACATGTCATTGTTGATAATGAATCACCACCATCAACATCTTCCGCAACTTTCAATCCTAGCCAATTTTTATCTCCAACCCCAAACATCATTCTGATTTGTAATATAGACCAGGGTATTTCCCGTGCAGTTGGCACGATAGAAATTTAAAACTTGTCAAAACATAATCACCCTTAAGTTTTTCATCCTTCATATATGCTTAATCACCACCATCAACAATTGAAGAAAAATAAATAAATATCAAAATGTTGGGTATGAGATTTGAACCCATGCACTCTTGGTGCTTTAAGTTCTATGTAATCCGTTAAATTCTTATAATTGGGTAAATCTCAGCCGTCTTTTATCTCCCATCCCAAACACCATTCTGATTTGTACTATAGATTGATATTATCCTTACTCTACAATTTTTTTCTCGTAAACAAGGAATATAATTTCTCGAAAAATGACGAAATTTCATTAAATATTTCCTTTTTTTTAGTTACCGAAATTTCTTTCGAAATCCGAAATAATTATTTCTTTCATTAGGCCAATCTTAATTTCTGTACATTTTAACCCGTTATAGCTTAGTTTAATACTAACATTTTGTTGTATAAATGATTTTTATGCAATATATAGTTTGTAAGACATTATGAGTCTTGTGGGACTCTTTTATGTGGTATGTAAGAGTTTAAAATGTTTAAATTATATTAATAACTTCAAATTTATAACCGAAATTTTTACATTTTCTAAGAAATATTTCTTAATATCAACTTACCGAAATTACCTGAAAAAACGAAATCACAATCCTTGCTCACAACATGATTACAGTAAGAAAACCTCAACTGCCATCTTTGTTAAAGTATTTAAAGTACTTAGAAAAAAATTCGGAAATATAACTAAATATTTGTAATCATCCTTACATGGAGTGCTCGAGCATGTATAACGGAAAAACTGGGTGAACTTTGCATACATTGTTTTTTGGGAGGTGCCTTAGCTTGACTGTACTTCCATGTTATTTTTGCCTTTGTCATCATATGACAAAGGGAACACTACACCACAAATGCTTATTCATAGCGTTTCAAAAACGCTATTGTAGGATATCATAGTGTTTTAGTAAACGTTGTGTCTGCCAGAGCTATAATAGGTATTGGGTTATTTATAGCGTTTCAAAAATGCTATTGTAAGTAGACCATTTATAGCGTTTTTCAAGTGCTATTGTTTAGCTTGTAATAGCATTTTAAAATGCTATGGTTAAACCTATAATAGCATGTAAAAAGTGTTATTGTTTAGCTTGTGACAGCGCTTAAGAAACGCTATTGTCTAGTTACCAATAGCGTTTCTGAAAAGCTATTGTCTTCCCTCACGTAGCATTTAACAAATGATATTGTATTAGTTTCTATAGCGTTTCTCAAGTCCCTTTTTTTTCTATAGCACTCATCAAGTGCTATCAAATGACTTTTTATAACACAGATTTCTTTAACCATAGAAGATAATATTACATATATTATATGTAAAGCATCCAAATGATCCAAAAATAGATATTAATCATCTCATAAACATACAAACTACCACCACGATTTGAATACAATAAAATAAAAATATTATCTCAATGACAACATTTGTCTCAAAAGTACTACACTATATCTCAATGAAAATTGATCTCTTCACTCCCACCATTACATGAATTTGACATAAAGTTGTTGGGCAGTCTCATACTTCGCGCCATGGTGATTGTAGAAACAATAATTCCTTATTGAGGTCAATAAAAGTACTTATAAAGCACATTTCAGACACCTACAAAACCAAATTTAGAAGAGTTTAAAACTTTAATGATAATCATTTTGCACCATCATTAGATTATCAATCTAAACCTACAAAAAATAAATAAATACCACCCAATGCACAGCAAGCCATACCCAATCCACAAGCCATAACCGACCCTTCAAAACCCCTGCACGTCCCTTCCCAAATGTTGTTCCAATACCACCCAATCTCCTGCCATCAGAGCAAGTAACCAGGCAAGCACCTTCCAGCTGAACCGACCCCAAATCATGCCCATATTGCTTCCTAATTCTGTCAGGAAAAAACACAGCCATAGTGCAGATCGAATACGTGTTTTGAAGATGTTTTCAGTACTTAATAGAGCACTTCTATTTAGTAATGTACAAATTTATGGTTTGAGATTGTGAAAGGTTTGGGATCACTGGACTTACAATTTTCATCCAGTTTGATGTTTTAGAATGAGATGATCTTTAATAAGGATAATCCAAAGTCAGACAGATTATTCTCAATAAAATCATACATTTCTAACAGTTGTAGCTTGATCAGATTTTGGGTCTTCAAGTAAATGCTGAAGGAAAGTGAACAAAAGAGTTCATAATTTGAACTTGTGAAGCACATGTTGCTATATGTAATTATTGAAATGTATTGAATTATTTTAGTGTTTGACATAGAGATCAATGGATTACCAAGAAATGGCAACAGATTAATGGGAAGATGATAGATAACATAAGAAAAGGCAGTCCAACAAACTCTAAAACATAAAAACAAGAGAGCTTACCCTTGTTTTCTCATTCCCAACTTCAAAGTCAAATTCATTTATCTCCTTCAGTAATATGGATGATGCAGGCAACAGTCTTTTGCTTAGCAGAGCAAATTATGTTAGTACATTCTGTTGATGCGTGTAGAAAGTCCGCTTAAACAACATATTTCAGGTATCTTCAAAATAGCTCATTACTGTTTAATTAGATATAAAACAAATTCCCTCAGTTAAATGCCTACACCAACCTTCTGGGTTTTTTCTCATTCAATGATATACAAAGGGAGGTGTGACCAGGTTCAATTTTTCTGATATTGTGTGCATTAGCATATGTTTTCCCTTCACCTGGTGACACCTGAGAAATAACAAATAACAAAAAAAAAAAAAAAAAAAAAAAAGACAAGACAATAGGAGAATCGTGAAATATCAATTTAGCTAGAAGGAAAATGAAAGGGCAAAAAGATGTTTCAACAAGTGATAAAAGATAATTACACGAAATGCAATATATCCAATAACTTCGTCAATTTGGTACGTGAAATTGCAATACTTAATGACTTACTAACTATAGGTGACTGAAAGAAACAATCTTGTTTTAACCATTTTGAAGACTAATTTTTAACATGTCCAAGCTTAGTAGTGAAATTCATATATATTATGTATGCTATAAACTTGATGAGATATCAAACACCAGTACATTGTTTTACTGTCTATTGATCTCTTCCTGTTTTCCACTTCCATATCTCTAAATCCTCTTCTTCTCATCCAGTTGATCTAGTCCCTAAACCCTCTCATGTTTACCTTCTCTGTTCTATTGTCTCCCTTCTTCTATTTTCTCCCATTGCCCTGTCCAACTTAGGTCGCACTAACCTAGTACTAGCTTTCGTATACGTAAAAAAAAAAAAAAAATCAATGAGTAAAGAAGTACAACTTTATTCCTTTGAGCTGGAGGATCGATGTCTAACACTAAAATGATGCGAGAACCATCACTGGGATTCACTAAAATAACTCTCTCATTGCGCCAACCCTATAAATGAAGAACACAGTCATAGACAAGCAAGATGCTAAACTCATTGATAATGATAAAATTGAGATATAAATGTTTTCAAGTGAAAGACCTTGAATGGAATACCAAGGGTGTAGTTCTTGTGAAAGTCCTTATGAATCTTCTCATCCATTTCATCTCCACGAGCAAACTTCATACCACATACAATCGAACAAGAAGGATTGAATGACTTGCTACTCAAATTCAAGAAGACTAAAAACATCTCAATTATCAAATAAGATCGCAAAAGGTTAAACACTTGCTCAGATTGAATGAATTCAAGCACAAACATGGTCGTTTCGTTCATCCATAGTTACAATAAGAAGATTGATCTTCAATCGCCAAATAAGATCCTAAAAGTTTGAAAGAGAATTAAAAACAAAAACAAAAACTTGCTCAGATCATTGAGCCACCGATTAGGCTCTCTATTCAAACACGCTCAACATATCATCTCATCTTAATTACCAAACAAAAAAAACTATAAACGAAATTGAAGAACAAATTCAAATCCGAATAACATTACAGAAACAAAAAAGAGAAGGAAGAATTGGAGAAGAGAACGTAATGTACCTCTTGATCAAGCGAACGAGATCAAGCGAAGCCAGATGACGCCTCCTTCCCATTGCATTTGATTGCAGCTTTGTCATAAGCCCTGGAGAAAAATTAAGCAAAAGTTCATAATAAAAAACATTACTAAACAATGGCCAACAAGTAAACAAAACATAAAAAAAAAAAAAAAAAAAAAAAAAAAAAACCCTTGCACCGTCAATTATACATACTCTCTCTAATTTCTCACATTAAGTATTCCAAAAAAAAAAAAACTCTAGGTAGCTAAAAGTTGCAATAAGTCTTCCTCCCCTCCTATGTCTCCAGGCTGCTTGAATCCTCTATAAATTTGCCAAGAAAACAACCATGATACAAGTCGTATACGACAACATATGTATACACTAGAGTAGATACACTCTTCTTCTTCACCATCATCATTCTTCATTCTTCTTTCTCCTATACATCATACAAATGCAGCACCTACTACGTCTTCAGCAAACCTCTTTCTTCTTTAAGTCATAGCTCTTGCTTCGCCTCTGTTTACAATCCATGGATGCCCTGAAATTTTGAAAAACAGTTCCCACGATTCAACATTTGGGGATTTCTAAGACATTTTACAAAAAACAATAGAAATTTCGTTACACTTCCATTCAGTTTATTTTCGAAGTTTTAGCTCTAAATTTACTTTAGGAAAAAAAAAATTATAAAATGTAAACCTAAAAAACAGGGTAAAGACAGATAAATTATTCAAGAAAATTGAGAAATGGTATTCTAAAACCCTAAAAAATCTTTAAAATGTTAAAGAACGCTGAAATTTAGAGTAATTAACAGAGTGAGATAGAGAAAATGACTTACAAAATAGTTGTTCAATAGAGAATCTCTTAGAAACATCTTTACAGAGCATTTTGCGAAGAAGATACTTGGTAGAGGCAGAAACAGAGTGAAAGATCCTCGTAGGAATTCAGAGATTTCCCCTAAGAACATATTCGAATATTTCCACAGCATTCTCACCGTAAAAATAAGTTGTTCCAGACAACATTATATACAAAATCATACCAGCACTCCACACATCACCCTTCTCATTGCACTTTCTTCCATAAATCACCTCCCGCGCCACATAGTACGGTGTTCCAACGAGTCCTTTGAGTGATTTCCCCTCATGAAAGCAGTCCACTGATCTAAAATTGGCGAGTTTCAACCGATTCCAACAATCGAAGAGGATATTGTCGGGCTTGATATCACGGTGCGCGATGCCAAAGTTATGACAATGCATAATCGCCTCCAAGAGCGGCAACATCACCGCCGTGGCCTCCGCTTCAGAAAAGACGCGGTGAGCCAGACGATGGCAGAGGCTCAACGAGGCGTCGCAGAACTCGACAGTCTCGGAGAAGACGTGGTGAGTCAGGTGGTCATAAAGGCTAGACAAGGCGTCGCAGAGCTCGACAATCATGTGGAGGTGAAGGTCGTTTTCGTAGACATTGAAGATCTGTAATACTTTAGGGTTTCCCTGTTTCGTCTCTCTCTATCTTTCGTTCTCTTTTTGTATCTCAATCTCTCTCTCCCTCGCTCCCTCCCTGTATATCTCTTTCCCTCGACCTGCTTCTCTCCCTAGATCTGTCTGTCAATCTCTCTCTCTTTCTCTCATAGTGAGTTGTGTAGCTTTTGGTTTGATGGTTTGAAATAGAGTGAAATATTTGGGCAAGAGGGAGATAGGAGAAAGCGCTAAGAGAAATTTTTAGGCGAGCGCCAAAAAGTCAGCCTAATTTTACATGGTGTTTTTACCATTAAAACTTCACTTTTTATAGCAAAATTTTAAAAAAAAAATGCTATTGACAAATGCTATCAATGAGGTTATGTGGTGTAGTGGAAACCTTCATACCTGCGAAGCGATTTCTATGCAGTAATGCAAGCCAGTCAAGCAACATTATGAGTTCAATAAAATATATATTCTCCTCATTACCTTTGGGTTTCGTTAAATGTCAGTTATAGGACTCAGATTTTATGAAGTGGGAAATAACAACATAAACTAGTCATATTACGTTGATGAGTTTAGAGGAAGTAATTTTGATAGAGAAGGAATGTCATCAACACCTGAATCAATGTCGAATTGAAGTATTCTCATGAAGAATGTCAAAGCCATAGACAGTTACAGTTTATAGAAAGTAGTTTTAACCTACGTGTCACTGTCACCACACTTTGGTTTAAACCACATTGTTACTGCTATATTTGATCTAGGATAGTAGTTCCAGTTATTACATACAGTCAAGAATAGATGTGATTGCACATGTTTTTTTTTTGAAAGCTAGCTGGGTTTTTATATGATCCCATAACCTATCAACAAGGTGCGACCAACAGGTCAACACTATAAGAAAGTAACCATGCCGCCGACGGGTCTCAAACCTAAGACGTGGGGGATAAACCCACACAGCCCTAACCACTCGACCATAACACCATTGGCTGATTGCACATGTTAAGTTAGGATTTCACAAATGCAGCCAATTTCACCTACGTTTACACCAGGTCATTACTGGGAGTAAATAATAACTGTTTTACTCCGACAGTGACGGAGCCAGAATTTTTGTTGAGGGGGCAAAGGGATGAATCATAGTTAATTAATTAAAATATAAAAATTAATTATTTTAACATATTTTTTCTTAATTTTGAACGTTACATAAATAATTATACAAAACACTAATGGCTAAGCAAAACTCCATCTAATCTATGGGGAAGACAATAGATCCAACAAGATATTTTGTAGGAGCGCAAAAGATAAATATATGAGGGAGAAATCAAATTGGTAAATAAAATTAAGGGTAAAAATTAATTTCAAATGTAAGATTATATGATTATAAAAAACAAATTTGGGTTATTTGCTATTTGTCCCCTATTAAAAATAGCAAATTAGTAGCTGCCCCAACATTAATCACTATTGCAGTCTTCTTCAGGACTAGAAGGCAACGTGTGTTGCCTGTGAAAAAGCTCACGTTGATAACCAAAATGCCCTTCAAACAATAAGCCACAAATGAACCTCGAGATACAAACATGTATCTTGAGGAAAAATTAATGGGTCGAATTTTGATGTATCTCCAGAAAAATCTTATAAATAAAATACAAAACTAGACCCCAATATACGAATTCATTTCTAGAAAATACTTAAGAAAACATTATTCTTCCTCAAAGCAGACAAGAGAGGTTGATGCTGCTAGTAGCTGGTGGCGATGGTGGGCAAGGAAAATAAATCAAGCAGAGAGGGAGGAAAAGGAAAAGTGGAAGAGGAGAAACGGTTGTCGGTCTCGCAGTAAATAAATAGATGGAGCATAAAAGAAGAAAGGGATGAGGCGAGATCGTCGGTGTTGCAGAGAAAAGAAGGAGAGAGGAAGGGATGGCACGAGATGGTGTCTTCGACATCATTAGTTCGACAAAACGCAAATAACCCCCCAAAATTTCAAAAGTGAGTGGAGGCACTTGACCCACGTGGATCCATCCCTGTACTCGGGAGTGTCGAATGTGTTAACACCGATGGTCGGTATTATGTGCAGTGAAAAATGCATTGATTGTGTATACAAGTCAGTGTATCATGTGGAAAGCAGTGGAGTGGAGTGAAGAATGTGTTTAAACCATTATACCATATGCCAATATTAAGCGGAGCGGAGAATGTGTTTGAAGTATAAGTTTTGTTAAAAAAATTAAAGGAATGTTCTGTATATGTGGGAGTCCCATTCCGATCTGTATTCACGTTGGTAAATAGTGTAGGCCATGGATCCTACAACCTAGAATGTCAGAATGGCGTCCAAGTTTCACTAATTCTAAATTGCGAGGAAACGGTCGAGGGAGGGGGTGTGACTTCTCATCCCCTTGAGATGCGCGCCTTCACGAATCTCAAGGAGAATGAATGGTAAAACCCCATCCCTCGCACGTTTCCTCACCGCCTAGAAGGGCTTATCACATAGCAGAATAACGTACAATAGGAAATGACACATTCCAATGTTTATGCTACTTTGTCAGTTTAACAAATGTTGAAGCTGCTGTAATAATTCAAATTAAAAGATAAAAACGAGGTTACCAATTGTTCTTAGGTTGAGTCGCGGACTAGGTCGCTCTCTTTAAGACGTTTCGCGGCTCTGCCCAAAAGTGTGCAAGCAGTCTTGTAGCCCCGTCGTCCCCAGGATAAAACAGCCCAGAATCTTATCTGTCTCGTTCAAACAAATGCATTGTTGATGAACGGAATACTATCCACCCTTAATCTCATGTTTGCTCGGAATCACCAATACAATGGATATAAATCAACAACAAGAAAAGACTTTTCTCTGATTGAAAAAATACTAAAGCTCTTGTTTGCAAAACACTCTTCTCTTGTTTGTAAAACGATTTTGGTTTTTTCTTATATTCTTAAACTCTGAATTGTGTTTTTATTTATAGGGAGAAAACACATTCGTTGAAATACGAAAACACGACTAGATACATCGCGTGGACAACGCAATTAAAAAAACATGGAAAACGTCTAGATACATGGACAAAATCTCGTCTAGATGCATGGACAAAAAAGTGGAAAACATGTGGGAATTAACTGCGGCGTAACGTGTGAGAGAGGACAGCAAATGGAAAAACCTATCTAGATGCATCTGACTCAGTCTCTCTGCAGCAATTCAAAATTTATTTTCATTTAAATAATTTTTTTATCAAAAAGAATGGGTTGCTCTCTAAATGACCCGACCCGACGGACGGCGGCGGCGGGCGCGAGAGTCTATCTCTCCCCTCTTCACAAAAGTGCGGTACCCCCAAGGGGTCCAAACCCAAGTCCTAACAATCTCCTTATAAACTCTTCCACAATGAGTTTTTGCATATTTTCAAAACCATATTTTCAGAAGATGTGGGACTAAAATTAAGAGAAATCCAGAGATCAAAACCAGGTTAACACCCATTTTCTTTTATTTTAAAAAGCCATATTTTCAACAATCCCCTACTTGGATTTTTAAAAACAATTTTCATCGAGCAATCTAAAAAATATAAGATTGTGCATAAACAAAAGTGTCTTTCGACTTGAACTCTTGCGTAGTGTTCATGCTTTAGATTATACTAGAGTAACTCGTAGTTTTGAACTCCATCTCTAACAGACATTACACGCACAACCTTACCAGGGTGAAGTCTAAAAAGCCCGTGCCTTACGGCCATGCATCCCAGTATAGTGAAGGCTCTAGGAATTTTGCCCACAAATTCCATAGGAAGCGGCCAAACTTCCGCAATCACTTAGGTGAGTCTATCAAGAGTACTTCTGTAGCTATGTACTCCACTCCACATAGAGTATATATCTCATTAAGATTTTTTAACTCATCCTACTATCGCTTCAGGAACTCATGCTTTAATCTAGGAATGAGATTGTTATTTTGTCAGCATGATTCACTTCTTATCATTCACGACTTGTTATTACCCATTGAACCTATTTCTTGGGATCTCCAGTCTATAGGTTGGGTTACCGTCATGAAAAACTCATCAATCTAAGGGCATTAGTCCCATTCCTTTCGAGGTTTTGAAAACCTTCTCTCTAGCTAATCCTTTCGTCAAAGGATCAGCCAAGTTAGCATCAGTTCGTACATGATCCACTCTCACAGCACCAGTAGTCAGAAACTCTCTAGCTGTACTGTGCTTACGACGTATTTGTCGTCTCTTGCCGTTATAATAACGGTTCTATTTTTTTGCAATAGCCGCGGTACTATCGCAATGGATCAAGACAGCTGGAATCGGTCTTTCCCATAAAGGGATCTCTGCTAGCAGGTTTCTTAGCCAACCTGCTTCTTTACTAGCCGTGGCTAGTGCTATCATCTCTGACTCCATCGTGGACTGTGCCAGAATGGTCTGTTGCTTTGATTTCCAAGAAACACCTCTACCAGCTATACTGAAAATATAGCCACTGGTGGCTTTGGAGTCATCTGAAAGGGTGTTCCAATCAGCATCGCTATATCCTTCAAGGACAGCAGGAAATCTCTGATAATGTAATCCGAGGTTCTTAGTCCTCTTCAGGTACCTCATGACCCTTTTAATTGCATGCCAATGCTGTATACTAGGTCTACTGGTAAATCTGCATAGTAATCCCACAGCATAAGCTATGTCGGGTCTAGTGCAATCGGTAGCATATCTAAGACTACCAATGATGCTCGCATACTCAGATTGTCTAACACCGTTACCGGTGTTCTTGAACAACTTTACACTAGGATCATAAGGAGTACATGCAGGTTTACAGTCAAAGTAATTATATTTATTTAGGATCTTCTCTATATAGTGTGATTGATCCAAATAAATTCCCTTTTCAGACCTAGTAATCTTGATACCAATGATTACATTTGCTTCTCCAAGGTCTTTAATATCAAAGTTCGCACACAATAAAGCTTTCACTTTATTCACGGCATGGATATTAAAACCAAAGATAAGCAAATCATCCACATATAGACATATAATTGTGCAAATGTCATTTTCAAATTTATAATAAATGCATTTGTCACTTTCGTTCACTTTAAAGTCATGTGCGATAACAAGATTATCAAATTTTCATGTCATTGTTTTGGAACTTGTTTCAAACCATAAAGGGATTTATCAAGTTTGCAAACTTTATGTTCTTGCCCTGGAATAACAAAACCTTCAGGTTGGTCCATGTAAATTTCTTCTTCCAAATAGCCATTAAGAAACGCAGTCTTAACGTCCATTTGGTGCAATACTAGGTTATGTATTGCAGCAAGAGAAATTAACACTCGAATGGATGTAATCCTGGTAACAGGAGAATATGTGTCAAAGAAGTCAACATTTTCTCTCTGTCTAAACCCTTTGGCTACGAGACGAGCCTTAAACTTATCAACATTACCATCGGGTTTCAATTTCTTCTTAAATACCCATTTACATCCTATTGTCTTGCAACCTAGTGGCAAATCAACTAAATGCCAGGTTCTATTAGACTCAAAAGAGTACATTTCATCATCAATAGCCTCTTCCCAAAAATCGGCATCTATAGAGGATAAGGCTTCTTGAAAGCTAAGGGGATCCTCCTCGACTGTAAAGACATAGTAATCGGGTTCATAGCTTTTAGAAGTTCGTTTCCGTTTACTTCTCCTAGGCTCAGATTCTGTGACTTTATCAGTTTCATTCATCCTTATCAAAGGCACGTTATTTGAGGATGTACCCCCACTATTCCTCAAAATAAAAGGAAATTTATCTTCATAGAAATCAACGTCGTTTGATTCTATAATAACGTGATCGTTAAGATTATAGAATCTATAAGCTTTGTTGTTCATGGCATATCCTATGAATACACATTCATATGCCCTACTGGCAAGCTTATTCCTTTTAGGATCAGGAATTCTAACATAAGCCAAACAACCCCAAGTTTTCAAATATGACAAGTTTGGTTGTCTATTTTTCAAAATCTCATAGCATGCCAAATATAAAAAGTACACAACATGTAAGCAGAACGAGGTTGGAACAAGTAAACGACACCTCCTGGTAAGTCTAGTGTAATTCCTATGGTGTCTTAGGTTAACAGCACCTCCTCGTAAGTCTATTTTCACCCAAAATGTGCAGGAAGGATAACCCAAGAGAAGGAGGATGTTGTTTGTGGGTGGATCTCTAGATAGTTTGTCTACTTTCAAAGACATTCTCTCTGCACACTACTACCCAACATGAAAAACCACCATTATAGATAAAGGTATCTGCAGTTGTAAAACTCTAAATCATGTGGATCTTATTCAATAAATCAAAACAAATATAACCCCCTTTCAACCTTTCCAAATGTTACCATGGGGTTGTGTCCTTGCATAGATTCTACCATAACCTGTTTATAGAATGAATGATAAATAAGTTGAGAGAACTGCTCCCAACCCAATTTCACAACAAGAACTACCACACAAGGTAACAAAGATACATAAAGCAAACAAGACTAAACTCCAATCCTTGGAACAAAGTTTGTTTAGGCTAATGGGTTCCAAAAAAAATTAAATTGACAGATACATAAAAACAACAACCTAGCTAAAAAGGTTATCCTCACAAACCCAACAGTATTAAATAATCACACTTACATGTAATGAAACCAAAACCTCCCTAGAGACAAAGGGTATTATATCAATCTAATCTTTGGAAAAGAAGAAACCTTGCACAAATCAAACTTTGAATAAGTTCGACAAATCGCAAATAACCCCCCAAAATTTCAAAAGTGAGTGGAGGCACTTGACCCACGTGGATCCATCCCTGTACTCGGGAGTGTCGAATGTGTTAACACCGATGGTCGGTATTATGTGCAGTGAAAAATGCATTGATTGTGTTTACACGTCAGTGTATCATGTGGAAAGCAGTGGAGTGGAGTGAAGAATGTGTTTAAACCATTATACCATATGCCAATATTAAGCGGAGCGGAGAATGTGTTTGAAGTATAAGTTTTGTGAAAAAAAATTAAAGGTATGTTCTGTATATGTGGGAGTCCCATTCCCATCTGTATTCACGTTGTTAAATAGTGTAGGCCATGGATCCTACAACCTAGAATGTCAGAATGGCTTCCAAGTTTCGCTAATTCTAAATGGCGAGGAAACGGGCGAGGGAGGGGGCTGTGACCGCTCATCCCCTTGAGATTCACGCCTTCACGAATCTCAAGGAGAATGAATGGTAAAAACCCCTCCCTCGCCCGTTTCCTCACCGCCTGGAAGGGTTGATCACATAGCAGAATAACGTACAATAGGAAATGACACATTCCAATGTTTATGCTACTTTGTCAGTTTAACAAATGTTGAAGCTGCTGTAATAATTCAAATTAAAAGATAGGAACGAGGTTACCAATTGTTCTTGGGTTGAGTCGCAGACTAGGTCGCTCTCTTTAAGACGTTTCGCGGCTCTGCCCAAAAGTGTGCAAGTAGTCTTGTAGCCCCGTCGTCCCCAGGATAAAACAGCTCAGAATCTTATCTGTCTCGTTCAAACAAATGCACTGTTGATGAACGGAATATTATCCACCCTTAATCTCATGTTTGCTCGGAATCACTAATACAATGTATATAAATCAACAACAAGAAAAGACTCTTCTCTGATTGAAAAAATACTAAAGCTCTTGTTTGCAAAACACTCTTTTCTTGTTTGTAAAACGTTTTTGGTTTCTTCTTATATTCTTAAACTCTGAATTGTGTTTGTATTTATAGGGAGAAAACACATTCGATTAAATACGAAAACACGGCTAGATACATCGCGTGGACAACGCAATTAAAAAAAACATGGAAAACGTCTAGATACATGGACAAAAAAGTGGAAAACATGTGGGAATTAACTGCGGCGTAACGTGTGAGAGAGGACAGCAAATGCAAAAACCTGTCTAGATGCATCTGACTCAGTCTCTCTGCAGCAATTCAAAATTTATTTTCATTTAAATAAATTTTTTATCGAAAAGAATGGGTTGCTCTCTAAATGACCCGACCCGGCGGATGGCGGCAAGTATGCCCCTCCTCAAAAAAGTGCGGTACCCCCAAGGGGTCCAAACCCAAGTCCTAACAATCTCCTTATAAACTCTTCCACAATGAGTTGTATAGAAGATGTGAGACTAAAATTAGAGAGAGATCCAGAGATCAAAATCAGGTTCACACCCATTTTCTTTTATTTTAAAAAGCCATATTTTCAACAACAAATCGTAAACAATGTCAACTTTGTATGATCTGGCATTACATGACAACACTACGTATGGTGGAAAATGTGTTATATTCAGTGTTATATATAGTTTTTTTTGGTGTTATATATAGTTTCCGCATTCAAAATCTATATGCTAGGCAACTGCCAAACATATTCAGTGCGCCATATTGTCACCATTGGGTCTGGGTAGTTTGACTTGAAGGTTTTGGTCAAAAGGGATACTCTGTTGTTAAAATCATTTTTCATGGGATGGAGTTGTTTTTACTTTTTAGAAGATAACTGGACATTGTGTAGGCCCAACCTTCCAAGGACCTGATGCACTTGGTCTTTTGTTGTTGAAAAGCAGGAGAAATGGGAAGGTGTGAATTCTAGTAGGTCTTTTGTATGGCACACCATATTTTACGTATTCTTGTTTGGTCATCTGACGATGGATTAGATTTTTCCATGCAAATGTATTGTCATTGCAACCCGTCTAATTGTCGATGGAATGGGCGAGGAAAACAGCGAGGGAGGGAAGGGGGGGACCGTCCATCCCCCTCGGGATGCGTGCAAGGAAAATGATGGCACGCATCCCGAGGGATGGACAGTCCCCCCCTTCCCTCCCTCGCTGTTTTCCTCGCCCATTCCCTCGACAATTAGATTTTTTCATTGTCATTGTGATTAAAATTTGTTTTTCGCCCCCTATTACACATAGTTAATTAATAAGTAGATTCATCATTAATCACTATTACAATTTACCCTTTTGACTAGCAATCAACGTCCATTGACCGTTAATTTTCAAAGCAGATTACCAAAATGCCCCTCAGAAATCAAAGGTTTAGATTGAATCTTTTGTATCTCGAACATCTCATTTCGAGAAAAATCCTAAAATCCAACTGAAATTGTAATCGTATTTCAAAGAAAATCCAGCAGTTGATTTAAAAAAAAAAAAAAAACTTTCCTCTTTAAACAACTCATCTCGAGAAAAATCTAACGGTCCAAATTTAATAATACACACATCTCTAGGTAAATCTAATGGTCCAAATTTAACTATGCACGCATCTAAAAAAAACTTGACGATCCGAGGCGCACCTTGAGGAAAAACTGGCGATTCGAGGCACATCTCGAGAAAAAATGGGCTCGAAAATCTATGCACACATCTCAAGGAAAAAACTGGCGACTCAGATTAATTCATGCATGCATATCGAGGAAATCTGTTGTCTCGGATTTATTCGCACGCTCATCTCGAAAAAAAATTTGGCGCTCCAACACACATCTCGAGGAAATCAGACTACTCATATTTATTTGTGCACGAATAATTCTGAGTTGTTAGATTCTCGAGATGTGTGTATGAATAAACACGAGTCATTAGATTTCCTCGAGTTGCATGCACGAATAACTCTGAGTAGTCAGGCCGTCAAATTTGAACCATTGGATTTGTCTCGTATTGAGTTGTTTAAGATGAAAGATTTTTTAAAAATCAACTGTTGGATTTTTCTCGAGATACAATTACGATTTCAGTTTGGCCATAGGATTTTTCTCGAGGTGAGATGATTGATATACGAAAGATTTAATCTCAACCTTTGATTTTTTAGGGGTATTTTGGTAATCTGCTCAAAATTTGACGGTCAATGAACGTTGACCGCTAATCAAGGGGGTAATTGTAATAATGATTAATGATCTGTCTACTTATTAATTAGTTATATATAATAGGGGCAAATTGCAAATTACCCTTGAAAATTTTTATTGTGCCATTGAACTGCTACAGCTCTTAGTTGCAAATTGTCATTTCTCTTTTCAGATATTTTCGGCATGCTGTTGTTCCACTATTGATACTGTTAAGAAATATGGCTCAGTATATCAACATAAACATGTTAGTTATATTGATTGGCTAGGTTTTTGCTCCATAACGTTGGTTAAGTGAACATAGGTATCAAGGATACACAGACTCTTTGGAAAATTTATCATATTCGTGTCACATTTTCGACACGTGTCAGACACTTGGTCAACATGTTGGTAGGATTAGACACATAGTCAATGTGGTCAACGTGTCGGACACGCCTCCGACTCGCCCAAAACTTAGTTAGAGCTCAGTTAAGACTCGACAACAAACTTTGTTTTATTTTTAAAATTTAAGGTGGGCTCAAACAACCACCTAATTTGAAGGTTAGTCCATTAGAAGTGAGAAACTTTCAATTACTATTTAAGAGTCAAGATAAAAAATGGCGATGAAAAGCCACTAAATGTTTATGTTTTTTCTTAATCTCTATTTATTTTTCTCTCCTCTACTTGTTTACTTTGATTTTTTTCTTGCGACAAAGTGTCATATTCTTCTACTCTTCTATGCATCTTCTCTTTTTTCTCTATTGTTCTTTTTTCATTTTATTTTTTTATTTATTGTTCCTACTTACAAAATAGAGATGAATGTCTTGTTTGTATTTCATTTTCATACTTCCTATCCCTTTCTATTTAAGTTCTTTCTTTACTTAATTATTGTTTATCTTCAATATGAAATAATTGAAAAAATGTATGATGTGTCGTCCAGTCTTAATTTTTCAAAAATTATCAAGTCGACGTGTCGTGTCTATATCCGACATAACGTGAATCCTTGATGGATATTAACATCTTTTTTAGATTGGAGTATAGCATGTGTATAATTGTATATCACTTTTCCATTTACAATAATTTATCAGCTATTCGATTGTAGTGCATCCTTGTGCTTATGATTACACGTCAGTGGGTCATGGATGATGGGCATAGAGGCAACCTATATTGATGATAATCTCAATCGGTTTTGTTGCAGTAGCACTGTACAAGGTGCACAATCAAACTCAAAGCCCTGTAGTTCAAATTTTCCACTTACAACCCCTTTGCTACTTGTAAGTGGTGCAAACCCTACTTAATTTGCTGACTACAGTTAATATATTCAAGTATGCCCGATTAATATTCATAACTTTTCCAATTTCTCTGTTATAATTCATAACTTATAATAATCTATATGTGATAAAAGAACAACAGCAACTACTACCCAGTTATTAATTATTACGACTTATTGTGTATTACTACTTATTTGTAAGTTATACGTTATAACTTAAAAGAAATGTACTTCAGATTCTATTGTTCTACACAAAACATAGATGTACTGATAAACACTTGTATGCTTAAAATTATCTAAATATAGCTTACATAAAACCTATGTAACATGGATACTTTATTTATTCAAAATAATAATAATAATAATAAATAAAATAAAATAAAATAGTGTCCACACTCATGGACATATCAGTGAAAAGTTTCACTTTACAAATGTTATAAGCATATTATGGCAAATTAGTATTACAAGTGTAGCAATATTGATCTACAAGTGAATAAATGTAGTCACATAAACCTTCTGTTGGTGGTGACGCTCACGCTCTCAAACCTCGTTCCGGCTATTTGTGGCAAATTCTTCTCAAATCCCCACTTTCAAAATCTTAGATCCCCACTCTGACAATTTGGAGTCAACTGTCTCAAATCTCCACTTTATGGTTTACGAAACTTCACTTTCGAAATTTAAATAATTGTTCAAATGCTTTATTGCATCAATATTTTTTAATGATTATTATATTTTGATTTATTGTCCACTACCACTCTCACTCCCGTACTCGGCACCCGCTCATGCTTCACGCTCTGGTGACTAAGTCACTAATAATTCAAAACTTATTGCTAAGAAAGTAAATAATAGTAAAATGTACAGGTGTCGTATATTGTTTTTTTTTGTCCACTTGTCCGGTATTATGTTATTTTTTTTTTGCTGACGTGTCCGACACCTTGTATCCGTATTGCTACATTGCATAAAACTATACGCTGTGGCTTTGGATAGATGTTGGTGACCCTGTGGCTTTGAGCTTCTAATTGGGAAAGATTTAGGGACGTTCAACTCTCTTCTTGAATGTTTAGTTGGAGTCAAGGATTGTGATTTCATTTTTCGAGTTCATTTCGGTATCCTGATTTTATGAAATATTTTGAGTAATATTTCGGTGTGTAAAGAAATAACGTAAAAATTTTGAGGATATATAAAATATATATAATGAATTTCGAGATGTAAGTAAATAAATCTACTGAACATATTAAATGAAACCTAAATACCAAGAAATGAAACAAACATGAAATCAATATAATTAAAAAAATCAGGGGGTGGTTTCAAAAATCAATATATAAGTAAAATAAATGATAATTAGAAAATCAGGGGGTGGTTTTAAAAATCAATAAATAATTAGAATAATTGATATAAAAAACAACCTGAAATTTACGAAAAAAACTTCGAAATTTTTCGAAAAAAATGTAACTTTTGGTAGCTGGGTTTTTTATTTTTACAAAAAAAACAATATTTACGAAAATAATTCAGAAATTAATGAAAAAATCTTGAAATTTCTCGAAAAAAAAACCCTAAAAAAATGTAACTTTTAATTTCGCCCTTTTTCTTGTTCGTAATTTCAAAATAACGAATTTTTCGTTGAAATTTTGCGAGATTTTGTGAAATCACATTCCTTGTTGGAACAATATTCTCCTATCTTGAGAATATTTTTTTTTTTTTGTAAATCTTTTATACTGATTAGTGTTTTACACTAATGTTTTTGGCCTTTGGTCCATACTAAATATAATCTGATTTTTTTTCTTATAAAAAATAGCATAAAACTATAAGCTGATCTAACTTAATAGGTTGCGAAAATTCTAGGGAGCGAGGGAAGGAGCGTGGAAATGGGAGCGAGGCCTCGAGATGTGTGCCCTCGTTTATCTCGAGGAGGATGGGTGGTTACACTCATCCCTCGCTCCTTCCTCGCAACCGTTGTTGTATACACTGATCTTTTGTAATGGGAAAATTCTAAATGGCAAGGAAAGGGGCGAGGGGGTGAGTGTGACCGCTCATCCCCTCGAGATACGCGCATGTGCCCTCGAGATGCACAGCCTCGCGAATCTCGAGGGGGATGAGTGGTAATACCCACCCCCTCGCCCATTTCCTCACCCCTTGCCTCGACGGCTAGAAGGGTTCTTTGTACTGATGGCCTCTATTCAAGTATCTGCATTCACAACCGTCTTCTAAAAAGGAAAACCAGATTACCATACCACTGACAACTTGCAATTGGATAGTCAATATGGCAACCCAAGTGACCCTTAATAGGCTGTTATACCATCCCCGCATGCATAGAAGCCTCCAAGACATGCATTATTATACTTTATGAACACCTAGTAATCGGGTGTCTAATTCTTTTAATTTTGCCATCTTCAAATCCAACAGTCAGATTTGAAGGTGGACAACTTATTATCGCTCATTCTTATTTTGGAGCCCCCATTCTCCATCCTGCTATACACGCCAACAAGGATGCACGAACTCTTGAGAAAAAAAATCTCATATTTGAGTTGGACACGGATAAGCGCTTGACACGTGTTCGACATTCGGTCAACGTGTCAGGGCAGTTGACTTGGTAGGACACATATCCTACATGGTCAAGATTCGATTTGGATATAATTTTTTGGCAACGACTACTCCACACCACCAAAAGTGTTTTCTCACACCATTTAATTCTCTCATACTACCTACTTTCTTTTTCACACCACCACTTTACACACCACCTATGTAAACATAAAAACAACATTTTTCTCCTCCCCATTCAAATCGAAACGCAAGTCTCCCCTTCCCTCCCCCGTTCAAATTTTCCCTCTCCCCAAATTCAAATCTCTTGCAAACACAAAACCAACCCTCGAATATCTCTCAAAATCAAAATACCTCAAAATCGAATCCCAAATCGCAACCTATAAAAATGCAACCTCTCAAACACACAATCGACTCCAAACAATATAAACAAGCAAATCAACATTTTTCTATCCCATTCAAAACACAAAGGCAACGCATCTTCTCTATCGCATTCAAAACATAAAACGCAAATCGCAAGCACCGATTATTCTCCCCCTTCATTTGATTCATTCGATTGCTTCACGAAATTAATGTTTTGTTAACATAACATTTGAAATTTCAGTTTCCTTGAAGGATTCCTTATTTATTTAGTCACTACTCACTAGTCACCAGAAAATGAATCAATGTCATAATTTTGGAGGGAAAATGTATTGTTCGCACAAAACAATGCGAGAATTTGCAAGAACCTCGCAATGAACAATGCGAGTCGCAGAGATCCAGGTTTCAGGCGAGGATTTTTCAAAATCTCGCAATGCACATTGCGAGTCGCAAGGGTCCAGGCATGTTTTTTTTTTCAAAATCTCGCAGAAGTCCAGGCGAATGGGTGAAAACAAACTTTTTTATTCCAGATAGATTTGCGCAACTTTAGTAAAATGACCATAACTTGCTCATTTCAAAACATTTTCAAGTGATTAAAATTGTGTTTTTTAGATAACTCATAGTACTACAATTTTTGTGCTTGATGAGATTGAGAATCGGTCTCGATCGAGTATATAAGTTTGCCGAAAGTCAGAGACACTATCTTGTTTTATTGCGAGACAGATTTGCGCGACTTTAGTAAAATGATCATAACTTGCCAATTTCAAAACATTTTCAAGTGATTCAAATTGTGTTTACTAGGTAAATCAGAGTACTACAATTATCGTGTTTCGATGAGGTTGAGAATCGGTCTCAATCAAACATATAAGTTGGCCGAAAGTCAGGTATAATATCATGTTTTCATTGCGAGATAGATTTACGCGAATTTAGTATAATGACCGTAACTTGCTCATTTCAAAATATTTTCAAGTGATTCAAGTTGTGTTTATTAGATAACTCATAGTACTACAATTTTCGTGCTTTGATGAGCCTGAGAATCAGTCTAAATTGAAGGTTTAAATTGGTCAAAAGTTACCCTACTTTTTAGAAAGCGTTTTTGGTGGTATGGAGTAGTCGTTGCCTAAATTTTTTTTTTTTGGCTTGGGTGATATTTGCACCCAAATTAGTCTTCTTCTCCACCTTTTATATGCGATCGTAAGAATAGCACCCAAATTTTTTGGCTTGAGGTGCAAAGCATCCCAAATTTCAAGAGGAAATTTTTCAAAAGAGAAGATCAAAGAGGAAAAGTTTCAAGAGGCTAAAAACCTCCCAAACTCCAACAGTGAACCATGGCGATCACAAATCAAAATATAACACTGAATATAAGAGAAAATTAAGAAGCGAATACAGAGAACAACAAGGTATCATTCCAAAATCACTCATAGACAAGACAAAGGAAGAATAACAAAGTAGAGAAAAAACTAGAAACATAAAACAACAATCTCTACCATTAATTGCGAAATCAAAGCTTTTGTTCGGAAGCCAAAGTTGAAACTCTAAGAAGAGGAGAAGAAAGAAATGGTTGTTCGTCCTATTCACAAAAACATATTTTTGCTTACACAAACAGATTTCACTTTTTTTCTCTTGCAAACTTTGACTAAATATCCTGCCCTGCCAGAGTGGCGTCCGTCGGGAACCGAGGGGGCTCCTGCGCGTGGTGTTCTGGAGGGCGTCCTGCGCACGTGTGTGAGAACGACTTGCGCACGTGTGTGAACCGTCGAATGAAATCCAACAGCTCATATCGATTGAATTCAAAATCACTTTTAAAGCAAAAGTTTTGGCAGGTTTTTAATCTGTTACAGCCATCGGATCAGATCCAACGGCTGAGATTTATGGATTGGAAAATCTCATTTTGCAAACAGAGAGAGGTCTGCGCACGTTTGTGAGCCGTTAGATTTCATCTGACGGCTCATATCGATGGAATTCAAATGTTGATTTAATTAAAACTTTTGTCCTGTTTTTAATCTCTTA
Organism: Berberis vulgaris; assembly: GCA_963556465.1. Taxonomy (NCBI): domain Eukaryota; kingdom Viridiplantae; phylum Streptophyta; class Magnoliopsida; order Ranunculales; family Berberidaceae; genus Berberis; species Berberis vulgaris. Next base: position 22,384,665 of record OY747130.1, on the reverse strand, counting down.
CAGTCGTCGGATCAGATCAGACGGCTGGGATTTATTGATTGGAAAATCTCATTTTGCAAACAGAGAGAGAGAGAGGGAGTTTTAAATCAAAGAGGAGGGAAACAGAACGTGAAGAGAAGGGAACTGGGCGGGAAACAGAACGTGATGAAGAAGAAGAAGAAGAAGAAGAAGAAGAAGAAGAAGAAGAAGAAGAGGACGAGGTACCCTTGTTTTGTTAATTTCAGTGTTACCTTTCATGTCAAATTGTGAATATCAAATGGGGTTGATGGAAATTAGTTATGTTAGATTGTGAATATCAAATTGTTAATTTTTGTGTAATCTGCAGAAATACTGTAATCTTCTGCAAATACTGTAATCTGCAAATTCTACATTCATATTCATATGGCATTCTGTAATCGGTAAATAAAAATAGCAATCTTTCAATCAGCCAATACTGTTACAAAAGAAAATAGCAAAATAGCAAAAAACACAATCTTGCAATCAGCACAAAAAAAAGGCAATCTTTCAATCAACCAATACTGTTACAAAAGAAAATAGCAAAATAGCAAAAAAAAAACAATCTTGCAATCAGCCAATCTGTAAAAAAAAAAAATAGCATTCAATCAGCCTAACCATCATAAAAGAGCAAATCTGCAAATTAAGACAATGAAAAACATTCTAGTTCCTATACTAGAATGTTTGTTGTCAATTTAATCTTATAATGGCAATGAAAAACCACTAGAATGTTTGCTCACTCTTTTATGTCAACAAATTAAGACAGCAACATGTCATGGGCAACACATTATAAGGAAATATATCTCGTCATTGATGATCCAAAAAGAGTATAGCCTAATTATTATCTGCAACTCTAAATTTTGGATCAAGCATACAACATCAGAATTGAGCATACATAGAAGGATCAAAGATTCTATTTCCTTCCAAAGGCACTTAATACAAATGTTGAACTCTGACTAATTCCAACTCTCACCTACTAAGAAAGGTTATTTTGGCAATGATTTTGTCAAGTTGTCAACTATATGAAATTAGAAATGTGAGCCTTGACCCTCTCAATCCTATTGAAGATGTTCCAGCACAAGAACTCGGATATGATATGCATACTCTACATTTCAATGTGACAAAAAAATGTTTAAGCTAACCACTGAAGCTCACCTGATAAAGATGTGAATTAACTTCAACACAAGTTTGATGTAGCGTTTCAAGTGGCGCACCACTAAGCTCAAATTGACCCCCAGGCTCCAATGATATGCTTTGCTTCCCCTACAAGTCATAACTTTACATCAAATTTCAGCAAGACAAAAAAGTTGTTTTTTCATGTCTGTTTTTATCTCTGACTTAAAGAAAAAATATACGATTCATTCTGTAACAGTGTCCTTGATGATCATAAAAAGCTCATCTATTGTAACACCACATATTAGTTATATTTAGATCAAATTTTATTCTATCGCTAAGAATAAAGAGAGTAGTAAAACAAAAGTAAGGTCAGTACATGCTATATCTTTTGCTTTATGGTTTTATTTAATTTTCCAAGTAGTTAATTTTAGTTGCTTAACCTAAGAAAGTTAATGTTTTGCTTAAAAAGTCAAAGTGGCCATTATATACATGTTTGGATTTATTTTTCATATAGGCCTTGTTGAAAAACGGTTATTTAATAAAGATTGTACTTGATTACTTCTACTCTGGCATGTTCGATTCTATTTTTGCTTTTGCCTAGATTTTCATAATTTCACATCAAGTCAACTATAGCGATCTAAAAGGGAGAGCAGGTTAGGAGGATAAATTCAATAGGAACAACATAGCAGTTTAAGCTTACCTGTTGGAGTCCAATAATGTGGTTGCCTTCCATTATTTTATCCCAATCAAATCTCTCAGCAAGACCATTAAGCAAGTCCGAAATCTGCCAATACAAGAATCGCACAATGTAACGGTTTTCCAGAACATCTGAACAAATTGGTTGGACAAAGAAAACATGTGCTAAAAGACAATAATACATTTACCATAGAGGAACTAAAATGAACAAAATTGATTGTGACTAATAAGTTCTGGATAGCATTAGCAGATAGGAGAGCAGCAATTTGTTCATTAAAATTATTTTCAAACTGAACAACAAAAGCGAAATTTTTAGGTTGTTGTCCATTTAAGAATGATGGAATTAGTTTGGCAGATGATGAGGATATTACTTTTACGACTTCTGAAGTTATGGCCTTTTTAGGTTTAGTTGAAGTTTAGTTATATGACTATTATGACTTCGCTTTTGTAAAGTTATACGATTTAATGTGTTATTTAGTTAGTTGGTTCATGAGTTATGACTTATGACAAACACTTGCTAATAGAATACATATTTTGGATTTTGGATATGGTGGAATTGAGTTTGACATTGATTATGGACTTAATGGCTTAGGGGCTAGGATATGCATTTGCTTGTATGCTTGTTGAATTGTTTCTCAATTGTCATTGTTGTCATGTTGACATTCGTATTGATAGGGACACTAAAATGAATTGGACTCCCTCCCCCTCCCAAAAACAAATATATATATCTGTGTGTTGATAGGGACACTAAAATGAATTGGACTCCCTCCCCCTCCCAAAAAAAAAAAAAAAAAAAAAAAAAATTTATATATATATAATATATATCTGTCTGTGTGTGTGTGTGTGCAACACTAGTTTTTTTATTGTGAGGCACCTGAGGCGCTAGGGGACCTCCTTCACACCTCGCCGCCCCTGCAAACGTAGTAACCGCCTTCATGGAACCACACAAATCATCAAACAATTTTAACACGTTTGGTCTCAAATAAGCAAATCAACCTTTTTTTACTCTCACGGACAACCCATTGACCTTAAAGTCTCCTAAAACATGCACATTTCAGGACATCAGTAGGTTTCTCTAAAATCAAATGAAGAACCACACACAAGACCCACAAAGAAATTAGAATAGACTTCCAAGATATATTATGTATCGTTTATATATGGTTTTTAAATGACGCACAAAAATATAGCACTTTAGAGAACTTACCTGAATGGGAAAAGGTGAGAAGTTCTAACCACACGGAAGAGCAGAAAATAGCCCCAATACCCCCAAAACAAGCAAGCTCCATAAGCGAACTGTGATAATGCAAATACAATCTCCTTCTCCTGTAGGTGAAAGATTACGAGTATGAAATACAAAGTTGCCAAAACTTTGACCATTTTCTCATCCATGTGTATAACAATTGACGTAATGCAGATGTTACCTATAGGTGAAAATGGCACCCCTGCTTGATTAATCATTTGAGGATTATGGTGTAGGCCATACGTGCCTAAGCATCTCAAACATACTGATTAGTGTGAGTGTGAGTACTTGGCAGAGGCATGGCGCTTCACTGCAGGCTCAGAACAGTTCCTCAATTAATTTTAGACACTTTATATGCCTAATGCACCCTCCACTTCCCTAAATTTCCCACCAGAAAGATGCAACCTCGTAAAACTAGGCTAATATCACCTCCGAAGGTAAGATGCGTCGCCAACTTTACTTAGAAGAGCTCTTGAAGACTACAATATCCTTAAAATGTACATCAGACACTTGTATGTATCATCATTTTCAAACAGAAATACCCACACTAGCCCCCCTTCCAATGAAATGGAAAAAAGTATAAATGAAAGCAATGGCAGTATTGAAGATATCGATCAATCAAGTAATAACAAAACAACCTATTTAGGATTACAAGCATGAGAAACTCACAGCAAAAGCATTTGGCTGTTTGATCATTTCGTGAAGAGAATTAGACAAAAATAAATAAATATATAATAACAATATTACTAATAATAAATTAAATACACAAGATCGCTCTTCCTGCACTTCAAGCATTAGCTCGAAAGCCTCGAATAAATAAGCAATGTGAAATGTCAGGCACTGAAAATTAAATACCATGGATTAAGATAGCTTACCCATATGGATTGGAGATGCTAAGCTTTTGCCACCAAAATATTAATCCACATGTTGCAGATGTAATCAATATTCCAATTGGCAAGACCAACCAGGCCACTTTCAGTAATTTCGCGGCATTATCTCCTGCTGATGCACCATCCCTGCACAATAGGAAATGTATGGAAATGAATAAACTAGCAAAAAAAATGTCTTTCAGGTAATATTCCATATGCATAAAGGATAGAGTTTACCTTATGTAAACAGAATATAGCAAAATTGATGCACATGCAGTGTCAGGACCAACCATCCGAGGTTTAACCTAGAGATCTGCTAGGACAAAATGAACTCAAGTCAAATGATTGAACCATCTGTCCCTTCACATTCTTTTGGATATTAAGGAAAATTATCTGGAATTGATAAAAATGAATACTCATCTTCCCATAAATTCTAAAAGGTTAATTTTGGCCTGAAATGTCCAAAGTGAATCCTGTCCGATGGTGGTTTTAGACGTGCTGCATGTGTACCATTTGTTTCAATTTGTTTACACAACTTACAGCTCATAGACTACCAAACTACCACACCCAAACCAAAAGCAATTGCAGTGAAAGTAAATAGCATAGCAGAAACCCCTTAAGTTAGTCATCCTGTAGTTTTTGAAAACATGAAGAGTTCTTATATTTGTCTTACTTGCTTTTTTACACTTGAACCAAAATGAGTGAGAATTGAAGTAATAAATAGCTGAAGTTTTACATACAAGGTAAGAGAAATCACCATCTGATATCTGCTCACAAGCATGCTCTTCGAAACCCTTCACGGCTAAGAAACAAAATACATGTGACCAGGAGTTGAAATTGCACTGCATAAATCTGTAGTCCAGTCCAGAAGTTGAAAATTAGATCGAGTGTTGATAATCCAAATTTATCAGTTTCATATACTAAAACCGAAATTGATTAACAACATTGCAAAAAAGAAAAATGATAGTCATTATTTACCGCGTAGTCATTTTCGTTGAGGTGTCTGACGATCCAAGAATTGAAGATAAAGGGAATTCCTCTGGACAAAAACTGTGTAGCTGAGTTTCAAGAAAACACACTCACAAATATTAGGTTTTTATTATTATGGAATGAATGAAAGAAAGACAGAGAGAGAAAAGAACTGACCCATGAGGTACTTGAAAGTGCGAGCGAAGTTGGTACTACTCTCCCCATCTCCAACTCCAACTACTGGAGATGTAACTATTGATTCTTTCGACATCCCTGATTCAATGAAAGCTGGGTGATGTGGTCTGAAAATAAGAGAGACCCTTTTTATGTGATGGATGGCAACGGGGCGGATTGGGGCAGATTTTCTTTAGAAACCATCACCACTCCACTCGGATTGGCCAATATCTGTCCCGCCCTCCCCTATTAAACGTTTAAATTTTAAAAAAAATGTCTGAAGAAAGAATGGGGAGGGGTGCTTGGAATCCACTTTAACTGAACTGAAGGAATCAAAGGGAGGTGCAGCAGCTCCTCCAAGCAATCCACCACCAGAGGCTGCAGCATAGACATCAGATGGATCAATAACTGGAGATGAAGAAGAAGGCGCATTTCTTCCATTGACATTGACACCACCATTACCACCTCCTCCCAAATGCAAATCAGATATAATTGTAAACCCTTCTCTCCCTTCAATCCCTTGATCATAAAGAAAACCTTTAAACACATGCCCACCAATCTTCACTACTGCTTGGTATGCATACTCATCTTCTCCATCGTCAATGGTTGTCACTCGCACACACTTGAACACTGCCGGTGTTGGCACTTGCCTTGGCAATGTCTCTTTAAAACTTGCATCTGTACATACAAAACAAACATCCATAAGATCACAAAAGAGAGAAAACCATTCAACATGTATATACATGTGAAAAAATATGAACAAGAGAATATAGTACATCCCATTGTTAAACTTGTCCTGATCCATAGATCATAACAAGAAAATCCATTAAAACTTCTTTCATGTATACATTTATAACAAGAGAAACCCATTTCAACTTCTATTGATATACAAGACTTGCATCAAAAGAGAAATCTATTTCAACTTCTTCTGACCCTATAAGACTACATCAAAAGAGAAACCCATTTCAACTTCTTGTGACCTATAGTACTAATTTGGATTTTTCATGTATAAGATGTGAACAACAACAGAAAACACTCATTTGAACTTCTTTCAATAAAAAAGAGAGATACCCATTGATCTACAAGATCATAGGAGAGATGCCCACTGAAATTTTTTTAGAATTTGATAAAATCCAATATCTCTGAGACAAAATCCATGATCACCATGCGTCAAGTAAAAGCAATGCCAGTATCTGGAAAACCACTTACACACACCTATTTCAGCACTTTCACTCCCAGAAAACAGGTACCATCCATAAAATGATTCTTGGTAGCCCTGCGCCTCTTCTTCACAGCCTCTGCAGCAATGTCCTGCAAACATCACAAGTTCAATCCAATTACATAAATTAAACAGAAATAAAATGCCACATAAAAAATGACGTTCAACTTGAATAGGTGACAACTATAAGAGATAAGCACCTTCTTATGTTGCTTTCTGTACATGGCAGTCCATGTAAGCTTCGATGGCTTGAGTCGGTTGTGGAAGTACCTATTGCATTTTGAGTTTGCAAAGAGGAAAACCTACATTTATGAAATTGTTTAGAGTTTCATATTGTTATGATGCGAACATATTAGAAAACTACATCACTCTTGTATTGGGAAACAAATAGTTCATATGGTACCTGTGAATCGGATCGAATAAATCTTATACCCTTTCCAGGGTAAATCTTTTGACCACTAAAACGGCAGAGTTCAGTTCTGAAGAACGGACAATAAAGTATCATTCAATTCAAAACTTTCTGAAAGTTGCAATCATAAACAAGAGATAAGTACCCCATATCTCACACACAAAATTTTATATGGTATGCTCATACAACAAAATATTTGACATTCCCGCGATACATAATGTACACACAGTTTCAAGTCCTACACATCAAGTGCATACATAATGTACTTGCAATAAAACAAGTCCTATGGTTGAACCTACTAGTTTCCATGGGACCACAATCTCAGAAAACTAAGATATACATTCTCGAAACAGAACACATAAATCTCAGAAAACAAGTCATATACCCAATCAAAATGAACCCCAACATCCAATCAGATCTAACAGCCAAAACCCATGAAAAATAACGAATACCCATTACGAACAATTATGATTTTTCAAACCCCACTTCAGTATAAAACGATTTCATTCAACTCTACATATCAAATCAGATCAGAAACTAGATGATAAATGTTAAAACAAACTATAAAACAGAAAACTAACACAACAAAAAGAGAACAGTGAGAGATAGAAGGAAAAACCCATATCAAGAATCGAAAATGAACTCACTTGAGAACCATTGTGGCTAATATTCTCTTCTCCTCTACAGTACTGGATTGAAATCACTTGCAATCTTCCATTAACTCTCTCTGAAGCTCTCTCAAGCTCCTCGATCTTTCCTCTGAGCCAAACCAGAGGTCGAAGAGGTCGCAAACTCTAAACCACGCAAATCTCTCTCTCTTTTTCGCAAACTCTAAACCGCGCAAATCTCTCTCTCTTTTTCGCAAACCCTAAACGAGAGAGAGAGGTCGCCAACTGAGAGATTCAAACCTCTTTCGCAAACCTAAATCAGCGCCAAATTCGTTTTTCCCCAATTTTTTTCTCCAAAGCGCGAAACCCATTTTCGAGAGCGCAAAACTCCACTCTCCAAATCACTCGCCAGAGCGCGGCGCACGTGCAAAACTATTTTGTTTAGCAAAGGTTTTTGGCCGTTGCTAATTATAGCCACGGTTTTTTGCCGTGGCTAATTCACCCACGGTTTAGAGCCGTGGCCAGTTATTTTTATAGCCACGGTTTTAGGCCGTTGGCCACGCTATCCACGATTTTTGGCCGTGGCAAATAAACCAACGGTTTAGAGTCGTGGGCATCTCAGTGTAGCTAAACAGGCCTTTTAGTGTAGTGTACTATTAGTATTATGCATTGTAACAAAATCGCAGAAGGGCAGCATTGCAAATAATCACCAAACCCGACCTAATTTTCAGGTTAAAACCCAAACGAGATGGTTCCATCACATGCTTCAATAAACAAAACATAAGTAGCAAAAGTTGAAATATGGGAGTTTGAAAATGTAAAGTTGTAAAAAACAAAATCCAACTATCTCAATAAATAATAAACTGCCTAGACTGTGATGGAACTATAACTGAAGTAACATAAAGGATATGCAAACCGGTATGACCATAAATTTTAACATTGAAATAAAGCATGCACATGGAATTGTCAAAGATCCACAACTCTGAAGAAATGCCATGTTCTAGTGAACGAGACTGATTAATTGAGCCCTAAACTTAAACAGTTATGCTGTCAGCTGCTTCAAGAGTGAACATATCATGTCTCTTGATAATTGGCGCGAAGGCAAACAAGTACACATACTGCTAGCTGCAAAAGAAATGCAACATAATCGGTAGCTTAGAATTTGATAAACTCACTACATTTGAAAGAACGCATTGGAGTATATGCAAAACAAGTGCTTCACTATAAGACCGAGACTGAGAGAGTTACCTACTACTATCTTTATATAATGGACTCTCTGACATGCTTCACCCAGCCAATTTGATTTAAAAATAAAAGATCCAGTGTCGAACACATAATGGACTCTCTGACATGCTTAGATCATCAACCTATATAATACAACATATAATGGACATATATACAACATATAATTGCCAAGTTCACCCAGGTCAATTTTATTTGTAATGACAAGAGATGCTTGTTGGAACTTTTGCATACAACGTAATTCTAATATTTTCAACTACTGCTTGAGAAGATAATTCCCAATTAAACATGTAATTCCAAAGTATAGCTTCAACTGGGCCATCCTAGAGATTGAAATTTAATGATGTTCAACCACAGACTGAGTGTCCAACAAAATTTCAATGTCTGACTAAGTGAGTATTCCAGTCTCTGAGGTTCATGAAGCAAAAATAATGAAGGTTTTGTACAACCATCACTTGTAGTACATTAATTGAAGCATTTTACACAGAACTTAAGAAAACACTTGTACATGTAATCGAATCGATTGTACTTGTCTACTCGGCAATTCGAAAATCAACTGAGAGAGAAATCGAGCTGAGAAAGAGAAATCGACACAAGAATCTCCTGTAAATTTGATGTTGCAGCAGTGCAGGGTGGACTGACCGTTTATATTTGGCTAGCTCTATTTAGATAGACTAGTAACTTTCAATGCATAACTATAGACTACATACATAGGTCGGTCCCCTAAGCCAAAAAAGCCAACCCAAACCCAAACCTATATATAATCTGCAAATCTGTCTGCTTCATTTCTGCTTCTGCAGCAGCAGCAGTAATGAAGGTTCCACGTATATAGCGTGTGCACGAGTGCATCTCAGTTGTCCTGTCATGTAGCATAACATAGCTGGTCCTCCCTCTCACTCACTGCACGTGCATTCTCTCTTCTCTTCTCTTCTCTTCTACCCTTCACAACCTATTTCATTTAATTCGTTTATTATTTCTACTTGTCTAATACAAGAAAATGAGATTAGATTGGTCTACTGTAATTCATACTAACATCTTTGTTTTGTTCAAGGTAACTATGTACTATAATACACATTAGAAGACAATATATATATATATATATATATATATATATATATATATATATATATATATATATATATATTCACTCACTCACTCACTCACTCAGTGTTGTTTATTCATATTATTATACAATAAAATTCATCTACTCCTTCTGTGGCGGAGGTTAAATAAGAGGGCTTTTGTTTCCATCCGCATCTTTTCCACTCATCAGCCCTAGTTGGAGCATATAATAATTATTGGGAGTAAGTATCATCACCTCAACTTAATTTACATAAGATCTAAGTGCAGATAGGATATAGTTTTATGAGCAAATACATTTATCTAAAAGAAGATTACTTGGAAATGCCAGGCAAAATCAACAAATAGAGTACCTAGTTTTTCATGAGATTTTTCTTTTCAAATAATTCACTTTATATGAAGGAGAAAATGGAATTCACAAATTCTATGAAACAGATTTCCTATGTTAAACAATTCTTTGACACAGATAGAAAGACAATTTGATGAAAAAGTACGTATAGGAAGCTGCACTTTTCCTGGGGGAAATCTGTAAACACAAAACCAATAAAGAACCAATGAATATAACATATTAGCTTCACATGTAAAGAAAGTCAAAGTCCTCTATATCAATATCAATGCAAGAATCAACAGAGTTAACTTGCAAATATGACAATACTCCTTGAGAAAGTGGTTGTCTTTCAGTACCCGAAACAGAATGATTATTTGATTAGTGATTATCTGATTAAGCGTATTATCGATAGGAAAGATATAAACAGAGGTAACTAATGTTAGATGATTTCTTCAATAGACCAATGCTATTTGTTACTCTGTTATAGATTAATTGAGAAGAATTAGGAGAATCTGAGCCCAATTGTGGAAACTCCAATATCATATTTGATGCAAATTGTGGATTCTCTATGTGATAAAATGAGACAGCGACCACCCTTTCATCTTCTATAAAACGTTCAAAAAAATACTCAATCATCACACCAAATAACTGGAGCCAAATATGATTTGAACTTCCAAGTAAATACTCTAACATAACCATCACACCAGATTAATGGAGCCAAATATGATTGAAGTTCCTGGCTATAAGAACTCTCTTAGATTCTCTCCATTAACTTTACAGATTTAGGGAGTTAAAACGAGGCTCCAACGATTCCATTGCTTTGACAAGGATTTAAGATATACTACTTGTTGAACTGGAATAAGGTATGTCAGCCCAAAAGCAAGGGTGCTTTGGGGATTAGAAGAATCAGGGAGTTTAACAAAGCTTTGCTGCTAAAGTGGATTTGGTGATATGGTGCTGAAACTGAAGCACTTTGGAGGCAAAAGCCAAATTTATTTTTGTGATTTACCAGATTTAATTATAGCTTAAATCTAAAAACAAACATGTAATCTAAACAAAATTTAATTGATTGAAAATGTGAATTAAATGATAAGACAACTCACCTTCAACTTCTAGCAAGAGCTAGGGTTTCCACAAATAAAAGAGAACTATTGGAGAAGATAAAGTGCGAGATCGATTGGAGAGCTGGAGTAGATTAGAAATCGATTACTCTGAGAGTCGATTTATGAGCTCGCTTGTTTCTGAGATCGATTAGAGAGATGGAGAAGATTAGAGAGCCATCATTTGTACAAATGTGAAGAAGAATAGATATTAGAAATCACCTTGTTAACCCTAAATTGTTTCTGAGATCGATTAGAGAGCCATTGATTGCTCAAATGTGAAGTTGATTGCAGACGAGTGACTCAATCTGCAACAAATGCGAAGATGAAGATGATTGGAGAAGTATTTCATTGCTATTTCAAATGCGAAGATGAAGATGAAGAATACAAGGGTCCAAACGATACGCGACGAACAACGAACGCTGCACGCCCAAAGGCATGATCGTCTCATGCCGCTAGGCTTTACAAGGGTCCAAGCGATACGTGATGAACAACGAACGCCGCACGCCCAAAGGCATGATCGTTCCGTGCCGCTAGCATTTACAAACGAAGACCTCCAGGGCATCCAACTCCCACATAATGAGGCTCTGGTAATAACGATCTCCCTGGAAAGCTGGGAAGTAAGGAGATCCTTAGTGGACACCGAAAGCTCGTTGAATGTTCTATTACTCCGCACGTTTCACAGTATCCAGCTAAAGGAAAAAGCCATGGCCCCTGATAATCGTCCGTTGATAGATTTTAGCGGGGAAAAACGTTTTTCGATGAGAAAAAAACTATGTTTCAAGAGTTCATAGTGATCGATGCACCCTCAACATATAATGTTTTCATGGGGAGACCCTGGATACACCAAATGGGAACAACAGTCTCCACTCTGCACCAATGCATTAAGTATTTGATAAAACAAACAGTCGGTACGTTACGAGGCAACTAGGCGGTCTCAAGAGAATGCCAATACATGACCTCACTGCTATCGAGCGACTCTCAATTAACAGTTGGTCCCGCGACCAAGATGTCTCTCAATCTCGCCCGAGAAACTGAGAAAGAGCAACCCATCCCAGACGACGAAGCTCATGTTAGCATCTGGGCAGGCCCAACGACGGTCAATCGGAGGAAAAACACATCACGGTCTACCTCGACAACCCTATCAACAACATGGTTATTTAAATAGGTTCCCTCACAAAACTGCTACAGCGGAACCAGGATGTCTTCGTCTGGACCATGCGAGACATGGTGAGAATCGACCCGTCAATAATCACTTGTCGCCTAGAGATGGACCCACGAGGAAAACCATAGGGGAATAGAAGAGGTTTGTGGCGTCCGAGAGATGCGATCATAAATAAGGAGGTGCAATGATTACTTAATGCGGACATCATCAAGGAGGCACGATACCTAAACTGGCTGGCAAATATTGTTTTGATGAAAAAGAAAAATGGGAAATGGAGAGTATGAGTAGACTACACGAACTTGAACAAAAGTCTGCTCGAAGGACAACTTCCCGCTCCCCCGCATTGATCAGATCGTGGACGCCACATCCGGACACAACCTACTATGCTTCATGGACGCCTACTTAGGCTACAATCAAATATTAATGCACCACCCGGACCAAGAAAATACCTTTTTAATAACTGAGAGAGGAATATATTGTTATAGGGTGATGATGTTCGGCTTGAAGAACACAAGTGCTACATATCAACGACTAGTAAACCGAATGTTTAATAAACAAATCAGTAGGAATATGGAGGTCAACATTAACGATATGTTGGTCAAGAGCCTCCGCAGCTTCGACATAGGAGACCTTACTGAAGCATTCAACCAGCTTAGAAAGTACCATATGAAACTCAACCAACAGAAGTGTACGTTCGGAGTTGAGTCTGGAAAATTCCTAGGCTATATAGTGAACAAGAGGGGAATCGAAGCTGACCCAAAACAGATTCAGGCCCTTCTTGACATGAAAAAGCCCCCGCCAACATTAGAGACGCTCAGAGCCTGACTGGGAGGATGACAACACTCAACATGTTTATATCTAAATCATCTGACAAATGCTTTTTTTTCTTTAAGATACTAAGAGGATACAAAGGGTTCTTGTCGGGAGAAGAGTGCGAATAATCCTTTCAGAGCTTGAAAGCATACATGGAGAGCCCATAGCTAGTCTCAAAACCGACGACAAGGGAGGCATTCTACTTATACTTGCCTATTTCCAAGCACGCAGTCGGCTCAGCCCTCGTGGAAGCAGTGTACTATGCCAGCAAAACCTTGGTGGAAGCAGATGCACACTACCTGAACCTGGACAGTTAGCCCTGACACTGGTCGTATCCTCAAGGAAGCCGAGGCCTTATTTTCAGACCCACTCTATAGCAGTTCTAACCAAGCACCCGCTCCGCTCAATACTGCACAAACCAGAGTTATCCAACAGGATGGTGAAATGGTCAGTAGAACTCGGGCAGTTTGACATAAGCTATGCTCCAAGAACCACCATCAAAACCCAGGCACTAGCAGACTTCATCGCTGAATTCACCAGTGGGGAAGACCCAAAGACAAATCTTTAGACCTCAGATTCAAGCATTCAAGAATGGACCTTGTGTTGCGACAGATCGTCGACAGGCAAAACAAACGGAGCTGAGATCACCCTCCACTCTCAGAGCGGCTTCACCATCGAAAAAGCAGTCAAATTCGGCTTTTCCACTTCAAATAACAAGGCCGAATATGAGGCTCTTATGTTTGGCCTGAAGCTAGCCTTAAGGATAGGGATAAATCACCTAACGACATACAGCGACTCAAGGCTGGTAGTCAACCAGGTCAAAGGAGATTTCAAATAGCAAGGACCCCTGCATGATAGCCTATCGCGAAAAGGTACTCTGCGCAATGAGTGGGTTCAAAAGGTGTGAGCTCTATAATCCCTTGAGATGACAATAAAAGAGCTGACACGCTAGCTAGAAAAGCCTCGGCCTCTATCGAAGTCTCAAACAGCCTCATCGAATATCAAGAGCGATCAAGCCTTGATGAAGAAGACCTAGAGATTTTTGCGCTACAAGCACATCGCCGAATTAGATGATTCCGATGCTCGAATATATCGCAATCGGAGCCCTACCGACCGAGAAAGTTGAAGCCAGAAGACTAAAAAACAGAGCAGCGAGGTACACTCTCCTAAACAACAAGTTATATTGGAGATCAGTTACAAGACAACTGCTCCGATGTTTGTCACCTGCAGAGGCAGATCAGGTCCTAGGAAAGATCCACGACGGTATATGTGAAAATCATTTGGGTGGAAAAAGCCTCGTCCACAAAGCTTTAACCCTAGGATACTATTGGCCGATGATGCAACGAGACGCCAAAGATATTGTCCATAAATGTGACAAATGTTAGAAGTTCACGCCGTACACACACATGCCTGCCCAGCCACTAACACCGATGAAAAGTTCGTGGCCATTCACACAATGATGGATGGACATTGTCGGACCACTCCCAGCACCAGCTGGTATAAAGTTCATTCTTCTAGCAATCGACTACTTCACCAAGTGGGTTGAAGCCGACCCTTATTCAAGATAGGGCAGGTCCAGATAGAAAAATTCATATGAACAATCATCGTCTGCAGATTTGGCATCCCCAGAGTATTGGTCAACGACAACAAAACTCAGTTTGAAGGTATCAAGGTTAAAAAACTATGTAAAAGATTGAACATCAATCACCATTTTTCATCGCCAGGGCACCTACAAGCCAACGACCAAACGAAGGTTACCAACCGAACAATCTTGGAGGCGATCAAAAAAAAGCTTGACGCCGCCAAATGGAAATGGGTTCCAGAGCTACCGGGAATACTCTGGGCATATCGGACAACCAAAAGAATCCCTACCGGAGAAACACCCTTCGCCCTGGCATACGAGTCAGAAGCCATGGTTTCGGTAGAGCTTGAAGTGCCAACCTTCGGAACAAAAGAGTTCAGATCAGACAGTAACAACGAAGCCTTGCGCGTTGGACTAGACCTCCTTGAAGAAAAGCGAGATCTAGCTTCCACTTGCCTACCAGCAACGAATAGTGCAATACTACAACAAGAAGGTCAAGCCACGCAAATTCAGAGTGGGAGACTGGGTACTCAGGAAAACCCAGCAGAACACCAAAGAAGCTGGCACGGGAAAGTTGAACCCGAACTGGGAAGGATCCTACAAGGTAACCAAGGTCAACAAGCCGGGGACGTATTGGTTGGAAGACGTAAACGACGACAAACTTAAACGACCATGGAATGTAGAACATCTCAAAAAATATTATCAATAAAGGTATTTGCTTTTACTAAACTTCCATACTGTTCGTCATGATCAACACGACCTCCACTCATCCCCGCAATAACCAGACTTGATATATTACACCCAACACCTAGTCCACTGTGTGCGGATAACGATGGCCGAGGAAGTGAGAGTCTAGTCAGCGCTCGTACGCCTGATGACGATGACTTTCCAAGGGATCATTACTTTCCAATAGAAAATGATCGCCAAACTTATCAGGTAAGCTTAGTCAGTTCGCGACTGATAACAACGACTTCTGGTGCCCAACACCTAGTCCGCTATGCGCGGATAACGACGATCGAGGAAGTGGGAGTCTAGTAAGCACTCGTATGCCTGACGAAGATGACTCGCCAATGTATCATTGCTCTCCAACAAAAATGATCGACGAACTTACCAAGTAAGCTTAGTCAGTTCGTGACTAATGACGACGGCCGAGGAAGTGCGAGTCTAGTCAAAATATGCCTGATGATGACGACTTGCCAAGGGATCATTTCTCTCCAACAGACAATGATCGCTAAGCTTACCAGGTAAGCTTAGTCACTTTACGACTGATGATGATGACTTTTATGCTCAACGCCTAGTCCGCTGTATGCGGATGATGACAGCCGATGAAGTGGGAGTCTAGTAAGCACTCGTACGCCCAATGACGACGACTCGCCAATGTATCATTGCTCTCCAATATACAATGATCATCGAACTTACCAGGTAAGTATAGTCAATTCGCGTATGATGATGATGACTTCTTGTGCCCAACGCCTAGTCCATTGTGTTCGAATGAGGACGACCGAAGAAGTGGGAGTCTAGTCAGCGCTCATACGCCTGATGACTATGACTCGCCAAGGGATCATTTCTATCCAACAGACAATGATCGCCTAACTTACCAGGTAAGCTTAGTCAGTTCGCGACTGATGACTACGACTTCTGTGCTCAACGCCTAGTCCACTATACGCGGATGACGACAACCGAGGAAGTAGGAGTCTAGTAAGCACTCGTATGCCCGATGACGACGACTTGCCAATGTATCATTGCTCTCCAACATACAATGATCACCGAACTTACCAGGTAAGTATAGTCAGTTTGCGACTAATGACGTCAACTTTTGTGCCCAACGCCAAGTCCATTGCCTTCGAATGACGACGGCCGAGGAAGTGGGAGTCTAGTCAGCGCTCATACGTCTGATGACAACGATTTGCTAAGGGATCATTTCTCTCCAACAAAAATGATTGACGAACTTACCAGGTAAGCTTAGTCAGTTTGTGACTGATGACGAAGACTTCTAGTGCCTAACGCCTAGTTCGCTGCGCGCGGATGATGACGGCCGAGGAAGTGGGAGTCTAATCAGTACTCATACGCCTAATGACGACGAATTGCCAAGGGATCATTGCTCTCCAACATAGAATGATCGCCAAACTTACCAAGTAAGCTTAGTCAATTCGTGACTAATGATGACAGCTTCTGGTGCCCAATGCCTAGTCCGCTGCAAGCGGATGACGAAGGCCGAAAATAGGAGAGTTTAGTCGGCACTCTCACGCCTGATAACAACAACTCACCAATGATCCCCGAAACGCAACGACTTTTGGTGCATCTCAACGCCCAGTATGCAATATATGGACAACGACCACAAAAAGCGTATTCAACGGTGCCGCGGCTTGTGGCGGGAACTCAGGGACCACAACAGCTCACCAATGAGCAAGAGCATCTAAAAGCAGTTAGTTTCGACATGACTCAACTGACAAACACAAACGATCTGCCAAAAACTTTCATGGCCCGAAAGTACTAATTCCACGGCCTGCAAAACTTCTAAAGAAGACACAACGACACGACAATACAAGACAAAAGGCAAAATTACAAAACACAACTTTTATTAAAAAAAGTTGTCTTTCTTTGTCGCTAGAAGGATGTTACAACTATTTCAAAGTAGAAAAAAGGCGAAACAGTTTCCTCAGCAGCCTGTCTTGCAAAGCCTAAACCTTCATCTTGCACGATGGTTCCAAAAACAACCCTCCTATAACGGGCAAAATCAAGGTCGATGTCATGGTGTTCTTTTCTGATGAGCTCCAGAAGCTCCAACTTGCCCTGAATGACCTTTGAAGAGATTTGCAGCCTCTGTTTCGAAGCGCCAAAATCCATTGCGCCTACCAAGGCAGCATAATGCGAACGTTCTTTTAATAGCAAGTGTTCTGCCTCGCGAACACGCCAAAGTCCCTCAGCGACTTTAGACTCAAGCTGCCGTCATGTGACGACCCATTCCTTCTCTGCCTGCTTCCCCTCACCAACCTGGGCCTGCAGATCGGATGACCACTTGTCCACGACAACGTCTAAGCGCTCCAACTCAGCACAAGCCCGTCCCAGCTCAACACTGGTTGAAGCTAGGTCGGATTTAGCCGACCTCAATTGAGCCCTTATGATTGAGAACTCTGTTTTAGACGCAGACACCGTGGCTCGCACGACCCCCAAGTTTGCGGCAGCACCAGAATTATGCAGTTGACCAGTCAAGGAATCCACGCGGTGGAGAGCATCCGAATATGACACCTGCAGGTTTACGAAAGCCTTCTCCAAAGCAATAACTCTTCTGCGAGAATCATGGTGCAGCTCAGCGGAACCGTGAGTAAAGAGCACGATCCTCCGCCACGGACCCATGTTGACTCACAACGTCTACACTTGGTCCAATGCACTCCCCCTCCAAGTCACCAGAGGAGACGACGACGATCCCCTAAAATGGTCTCCGAAACAGAAGAAGGTAATCCGTGCTTCACAACACCCGCCTCATTCTCTGGCAAGGAAACGGCTCGGAAGAAGAAATTGCATGGATAAAAAGGTTGCCTTCTTTTCAGAATAACAACAGGAGGCACGCTCGCCTCCAGACGACCTCTTCAGGCTGTGAACATGACACAACAAGAACATCATGGGAACATCGTAGCAATCCGCTCCATATGACATTACCCAACATTATGATCTTGTCAACATACATCAATAGGAGTTTGACAAACTTCCTTTCTATCTGTTTTTCCTCCTCAGTGAGAATTGGAGCCGCAAACTTCCCTGAAAAAAGAAACGACATATGAAATTAGCATTACATCCGGGAACGAGAAGATGACATGGCGACAAAGAAACTTATTGAGGTCAAACTGGAAGTATCTGGGGACTTGACCTCCGAACCTGAAGTATGAGAAATTCACTGAAGCCAGAAACCAATACTTCGTCCAGGGTTCAATATCACCCGCTACCAGATGCAAGCAAGCGAGGTTACTCAGTATGCAAAGGCCGCTAGAATCCAACTGAGCGACAGTTAGATGATGAACTATCACCGGGGTTAAATGAAGGCTAGCATCGTTCGCTCGGAGGAGGATCACAATCAAAATCTTGAATCCGCTTGGAACTAATTGAGCAAGAGGCATGCGAAGAGAGAAAAAGATTTCCAGATCCCTTGGAATATGAGAAGGCTTCAAAGCCTGATTAACTCAGTTTCGTTAATCAGGCTATTTTCGAAAAGCTTGAGGCAAGTAAAAGACAACAACTGCTTGGAAGTAAGTTCACATTATTTGCCATTGATAGAAAGTACAAATCGAGCTCTACAGAAGCACAATCGCACAAAAGAACAACGCAGAAAGTAACAAAAGATATCCTCCTCAAAGCGACGGCTATTTATAGAGAATATAAACCATACTTCTTCTCCTTGAGCAGTCGCATATTCATTAATGCTATGTGTCGCTCGAGACAACGCTCCGGGTTCAATCATCACGACAGTACAATTACTTTCCAGAGATTCAGTGGACCGACTAGACACCCCACTAACTTGGGGGAAGTAGCTGATGATACACCAAAACAGTCTCTCCTCTACACCGTATACGTGTCATGACGATCTCGAGAAATAATAGGCCCAAGCGTGAACCCGACATTGATCTGGCCCAAACAGTTCCAAGCCCGCACAATGCAGTCCGCTAGACAAACCCGAAATCATTACAGCCTGTTAAGCTCACGGGTCTCACAGCTATCCTCAATACCCATAAGCCCTGTTAAGACGAGTATCTCGAGGATCAGCTTTGGACAGGCAAGACAACAACACTTTGCTTCCAACTAGGAAGCAAATACCCGAGTATATGTCATATATGGAGACTTATATCTATGGACTGCTATCTGATTGAGAACTATCTCCCGCATATCTAGGAGCACAGGTTAACTGGGAAACTCTCATTCATGGCACAACTTCTAATCAGAGAAGGATCTCCACAAAGATCTTCTTCCCTAAACTACACCACCGATGGCCTGGTTGAACCAGAATTCCAACACTATAAATAAGACATGAGGTTGATAAGCTAAGGTACGCTACAAATTTTCTGTTTACAACATTACGCCTTCCTCAGATCTCTGTCTAACTTTAGCATCGGAGTACCACCATCTTCACAACAGCTACCACCACAGCTGCATTGCAACCACCACAATCTCCACTGCAACCCATCTTAACGTTATCTTTTTTTTTTTTTTTTGTTCCTGATAGTTCAAATTTTAACATTAAATTGCCTAGAATTGGAACCACTGCTATTGGTTGGCTTTAAATTTAATTCTCATTCTCAGTTGATCCCCAAAAAGTGGTCTCGGAAAACTTTCCCAGAGAGTTCTAACATTTTAACCTACCTTAGCAAAGCTAATCAAGTACCTTGCACTGGCCTTCATGCGTTACAGGATGAAGGACAAGATATTTTTGTGTAGTCGTACAGTTTCTGGTAATTTATAAAAAAGAATAAATAAATAAAAATTAAAAACACATTTTAACTTATCCACGGAACCAAGCTTGTTACAACAGTGTACATTGGCAACATGTTTTGCCCTGCACATACCAGATGCTTCCCCAAAGAAGAATCACAAGTCCTTAAAGCAGCCACAATTCTTGAAACCTATAATTTGTAGGCCTCCACGAAGTAGACGTTGTAGGAAAAAGTTGAAGAAATTCCTTAATGGCATTCAAACAAACGACCTGCTACATTTTAGAGAAAGTGACTCAAACACGACATGATTTCTCCGGAGTTGCTAAATTACACGATCAGTAAAGTAAGGATAATCAAAGCCTACATTTGAATTTAAACAATCTGAAGTAAGGGAGAAGAACTCAACCTACACTTGCACTAAAGAGGTTTGTCAGCAGATACACCACCATCTACCTAATGAGAAACTCTCCCTTTCATCCTTAATAACTAGGTCATATATCATAATATCTAGAAAATCAATAAAACCAAAATTTAACGGAAAATGTCCAGTCCACAACTACCACCACAAAGTTAGATCCATCTTCACACTCCAAATAACCCTGGTAAGTCTTTACGATCACGTTTATTAAGAATGCACCCAAATTTGTAGAGCAAATACAAAATTGGGTCAGTATATCAATACTGGTGTGAGCAAACTTACACATCACGATACAATTACACGATTATATAATGTTTCAATAATATGCATTTCACCTTAAGGAAAACATGTAGTTCTCATTCGAAGATAGAATGAGCATTTAGTTTCTTCCCTCCAGACAATCATTCATACATGCATACAAATAATCCATACAAGTTTTCATGTTATGATACTGATAATGTTTTCTTTATTGCCCTAGTTTTTAGTTTCTTTTTCACAATCCCATTACCCTCCTTGTGCCAAATACATATCATCCAAGTGTGCTCCATTGCCTTTGAAACCACTCGAAGCGTATATGTCCCAAGTGAAGTGCTACATCGAAGAACATGTCATCTCATCCGAAGTTCGATAATGGCAAATATACTCTAATCCTTACGTATACATCTGAACTCGCATGGAACGGTGTACCTAATATGCAAGCAAGTCTGCATACTAAAATCACATACCAATTATGCAAGCAAGTCTGTATACTAAAATCATACTCTTTCAATCTTTTTGTTTCCCTTTGTTTGCATTTTTTTTGGAGAGGTGAAAAAGAGTATTACTAAATATTTATCCATATATCACATGAGTTTGAAGTTTATATAATTAAACAATTGTTCTCCCAATCAATTAATATTACAATCCCAATCTCATTTCTAGAATAATTCGTCATCATTATTTTTTCACATTTAAAGCTTTATAATGGCCTCAAATAATTACAACCATATTCGTTAAGAAATTAATATTTACTATTGGACATAACAACATATCCACACTAAAAAAATAAATCAAAACATAAAATAAAATCAAGATTATAATTAAAATGAAATTGCACCCCCAGCTAAATAATTTGTTAACTACCTAATTGTGATCATAGATAAGGACTACACAAGTATTACATACATAAATAGATTCAGGTAGTATATATATCTCTAATCCATTGTAACACCTTGGTTGGCCTACAAGATTACATAATTTCCTTTAGTTACTACCCTACACATGTTCTACCGATAAAATGTGAATGAAATAAAAACCGGCACAAATGGTTTGAACAAGAAAAGGCATACTCAAACTATAAACGGGAATTCTAAATGTTGAGAGAATGGGCGAGGAAACCGATGAGGGAGGGGGTGTGACCCTTCATTTCCCTCGAAATGCGTGTCTTCGTGAATTTTGAGGAGGTCGAGTGATAAAACCCTTCCCTCGTTGTTTTCCTTACCCATTCCCTCGACGCATAAAAGGGCTGAACTATAAATTTCAATGTCCTGACCAAATAATTGCACCATGTCAAGCCTATTCAGCTACAAATTGATAATGGTTTACTTATTTTAGTAGTTCAATTCAAAGGTCTAAACTTGTAGTCTATGGAGCCCACGTGGTTCTAAGGCATCTACGATTCAACAGAAAAAAATTTCAAAGCCACTATGAAAGACTAAATCCCATGATGACATACAAACTTTCACTGAACATCAAAAAAAATTTTACGTCAACTTTTGGTCATTTGCAATATTGTGTTACTATAGGTTAGTGATATGTACACTGAAACAACAATATCAAAATAGAGAGTTTGAAATCAATACCAAAATAGAGAGGTCGAAAATCAATAGAGTTTCATTCACCTTGATCGAAACCTTCAAAATTGAAGAATTTTTTTTTCTTCTTTCACCTCTACACCCTCTTTTAGGGATGGCAGTGGGGCAAATTTTCACGGATATTCGTCCCACTCGTCCCGTTTGAGGTGGATTTGGTTAAAGGTGTATGGAGGTTGGGGCGGATACGGATATCCAAACCGTATCCGTTTATTATTCGGGGCGGATAAGGATTTGGCCATATCCGCCCCACGGATATCCGTTTAATCGGTAAATTTACTAAAATGCCCTTGACCTATATAAAGGGATTAAACCCTCGGTCCAATCTCTCACAGACTCACTCCGATCTGCTCTGATCTCACTCCCAGACTCACTCTAATCTGCTCTGATCTCACTCTCACAGATCTCACTCTCACAGTCTCACTCTGATCCCACTCTCACAGACTCACTTTGATCTCACTCTCGTCTCACTCTCACAGATCTCACTCTCACAGGCTCACTCTGATCTCACTCTCTGTCAAAGTCGAAGTCGTCGACTCACAGTCTCACTCTCTCATCTCAGAGTCGCGGCGTCGCCTCGAAGAGTCAAAGTCAAAGTCGTTGACTCACAGCGTCGACAGCGACGAAGCCTCTCACAGCATCGAAGTCCTTTCTCACAGCGATGAAGCCTCTCACAGCGTTGACAGCGTAGAAGGGAGATTAATCAAATTTATGGCTCGATCTGCGGTGGCTCGATCTGCGATGGCTCGATCTAGTGGTTCGACTTGGTGAATGGTGGTGGCTTGATCAAATTTTGGTTGTTCGATCTGGTGTGAATACTTTGTTGGCTGAGATTTGGTTTTGATATTTGAGAATGAAGTGTGAATATTGTTCAATTATTTGTGATATCTGAAATCATCTTTACTGTTTGTTTTTTTTTTTTTTTTTTTTTTTTCCTTCGGGTATTTGGGGCGGGGCAGATATCCACTAATTTGTCCGGTTTGGGGATGGTTTTTACAAAATATGGTAAACGAATATTCGGGGCGGATTTGGATATTCGTGATCTCCAGCGGGGCGGGGATGGATTTGTCCAAATCCGCCCCAATCCACCCCATTGCCATCCCTACCCTCTTTCACATTTCTCTTTTATATATATACATATAAAGAAAGTGGCTTGGTCTTCTTTTAAAATGTTCTAATTATGGTTTTTCTTAATCTTCACTAAACAAGTCCACAATTTTTATTCTTTTGCCCACCACAAACCAAAGACACAATACATGTTATAAAGTGTGTATATATATATTATCAAATAATAAAATAATTCGGGGGTAAGCACACCACGATCCTCACACCAATGTGGTGCAAACAAACCATCGAAAGTTGGCACAAATACACCCCTCCAGGGTTTTCAGTTGTTTTTGCGAGTGCTTCTACCTCGCTTGCACTCTTTATTATACAAGATTGTTCCTTAGCCACTGAACAACAACACCAACAATTCCAATTGAGGGGGGCTCATGAGCACTATGCGCAGGACCCCCTCATGTGCATCAATTCCAGCCATTAGAAGAACAATCTAACGGTTCTTCTCTCTCTCCATTAAATTACTCTCTCTTATCTCTATCTCTCTCCATTAAATCACACATCATTTTTCCCTCAATCCCATCAAACGCCAACAAAACCAACCTTGATTTACATCTCCTTTTTTCACTTCAACAAAACACCGACTTATTTCCATCTACCACTACCCAAAAAAACAACCATTTTTTTTCTTTCCATTCTTCTTTACCAAATCTCCTATAATCCCTACAAAGAACTTTCATTGTTTTTTTTCATCATTATCATTATCATTATCATTTTCTTTTTCTTTTTCTTTTTCTTTTTCTTTTTCTTTTTATTTTTATTTTTATTTTTCTTTTTCTTTTTCTTTTTCTTTTTTTGTTGTTGAATCTTGTGTAAAAGAAGCAACATTATCAGTTAGTACACAAATACACTGAGTGGATCAGTAAGTCCATTCTTGAGGCAGTTGAACCACCTCAGTGTTCATTGATGCTTGATTATGCCTGAAATTGAGCGTTTGTTGAGACAGTAGAACATTCTCTTGAACTGATCCTCCATTGCTAAATCTTGGTTGTGCACCTCCTCTATCCATGGCTTCAAAGTTGAGATTCAGAGCTTGCACCACTCTGGCAGGTAATAGAACTATTGAACAAGCTGAGTAACCGTAACCAAAACCAAAACCAAAACCAAACAGAGTATAAGACAATAGACAGACAACATTTGAACTCAAAACCAAAATGGACACTAAAACACCAAAACAACAAACAACAAACAAATTGATGACTAGAGATAGGAATCAAATCTCCCAAACAACTAAAGAGTATCTTTACCTGGCTTTTTGCAAGTCTCGAATGGGGCACCGGTTCGGCGAGGCAAGAAGACACCAGTACCACTAGACTCTCGTCTTGTGCCGGATCCCCCAAGAAAGACAACTCTCATGTCTGACCCGTTTTGGTGTTGGTGAGGTTGTTGAAGTGGTGGCCAAGTTGAGACAGGCAGACCAAGAGGACGAGCACCACCGCTGCATCTGGTGGTTCCGTAAGTAGCAGAACGAGGTTGAGTGTGAACTTGGGGAGAAGCTTGCGGTGGTTGTGGCGCTGCTAACTTCCCCTGTTTTCCCTAAACAGAGTTGCATCTCTGCTGTTGTTGAGGGAAAATGATGTGTGATTTAATGTTGAGAGAGAGAGAGAGAGTAATTTAATGGAGAGAGGAGAGAAAACAATCTAACAGCTGAAATTGATGCACATGAGGGGGTCCTGCATAGTGCACACGAGGCCCCTCAATCCAATTTCAATTGAGGGGGGTTCTCCAATCGAACATTCCAATGC
The DNA here is from genome assembly GCA_963556465.1 of Berberis vulgaris. Lineage (NCBI taxonomy): Eukaryota > Viridiplantae > Streptophyta > Magnoliopsida > Ranunculales > Berberidaceae > Berberis > Berberis vulgaris. The sequence continues at coordinate 22,359,506 of OY747130.1, read as the reverse complement.
ATAATTGATTTTTGTTTCTGGTCCTAGCTTGCAAGAAATTATTGTCAGCAAACCATCGAAAGATTTAATGCACTCATTACCTGTGTTAAGAAGTATGGAAGCACCAGTTCCTTAAGTGCTCTTAGCCTCTCCTTTATGACATGCTTGCCCCAACATTGCTGTATGTTGATCGCCAAGGCAACCCGCGACAGGAATACCAGAATAGGCCACCCTGTCACAATTTTCCCAACGACTTTCAAATTGCTTACAATCTTTGGCAGTATTTCCAGGGTAATCCTAGTGTCTCCAATGTATTTTTTATCCCATTCTAATGTGTTGATATTCATCAGCACTGTGCAAGACGCGTTCGATATATCCGTGATATGCAACCTAGGTTGCTGGACATTGCATCCTTCAGTTAGGTTTCAAATCAACCAAGTGTCAATAGTCCCAAATAAGGCATCTCCTTTCTTTACTGCCTCTTTAACTGCATTCACATTTCCCATAAGCCATAGGTTATTGAAAACACTGAAATAAGTACTTATAGGCAGACCACATGTCTCCAAAAAAAATGGTTTCTTCCTCCTGGTAAATCCTTCTCTAATCTCCTACAAACCAAGAAAATTGAAAAGTGGTGATAGGGATGGCAGTGGGGCGGATTTTCACGGATATCCGCCCCACTCGCCCCGTTTGGGGCGGATTTGGTTAAGGGTATATGGAGGTTGGGGCGGATATTCAAATTGTATCCGTTTAATATTCGGGGCGGATACGAATTTAACCATATCCGCCCCACGGATATCCGTTTAACTAGTTAAATTACTACAATACCCTTGACCTATAAATAGAGAATAAACCCTCATTCACATACCGTCGTTCTTCTCATTTCACACAAGTCACAAAGGGGTCTCCCGTCTCACTCACTCTCACAGAGAGCCAGTGAGGTCGAAGGCTGTCTCAAGGGTTGTCGCAGGGTGGTCGAAGGGTGGTCAGAGGGTGGTCGCAGGCAGGGTGGTCGAAGTGTGGTCGCAGGCAGGGTGGTCGCAGGCAGGGTGGTCGAAGGGTGGATGGTGGTGGCTCGATCTGATAGATGGTGGTCTGATGCAATCTGATGGCTCGATCTGATGGATGGTGGTGGTGGCTCGATCTGATGCGATCTGATGGCTCGATCTGATGGTGGTGGATGGCTCGATTTGGTAATTTGATCTGCGATGGCTCGATTTGGTGAATGGTGGTGTGATTTGTTGTTGTTCGATAGCTGAGAATCTGTTTTTTTTTGTTCGATAGTTGTGATTTGTTGATATTTGAGAATGAAAATGATAGTTGAGAATCTAGTTTTTTTTTTTTTTTTTTTTTTTTTTTCGGGTATTTGGGGCGGGGCGGATATCCACCAATCCGTCCGGTTCGGGTATTTGGGTCCTTGCCCGCCTGCCGCTGTTGCACCGCCTTTCCCCACCCCCGCCTTCTTTCTTTCAACCCCTCTTTTTTTCTTCTTCATCTTTTTTTTTCTTCTTCTCATTTCTTCTTTTTTCTATCCCCTCATCCACTTTTCCTCGTCTAATCCTCTCTTCCTCCTTTTCTCATCTATTTTCAGGGACAACAACAGAGACAGAGCATCAACAACCACCCTGCCTGCTGGCTGCACCACCTCTACCTTCGCTATTTTTTCCTCATTTGCCCACGCACAGGTCTCCGTGAGGATGAGTTTCATCCCTACCCCGCCTAGTCGATCGCTCTATCCCTCACCACTTAGCTGCAAGATCAGAGTGAGAGATGAAATGAGGATAAAAAAAAAGGGGAGAAGAGAAAAGAAATGACAGAAGAGGAAATAAAGAAGACCAAGGGGCGGTGCAGCTGGCGATAGGCGGTGTTGTCGGCGTCCAGTGACACTAATGTTGCTGCTTTATTGAGAAAAGTGGAGAAGAAGATGGTGGGAGAAGGGATAGAAAATTTTGAAGTTTTTGGGTTATATTGGTGGTGTAAAAAAATAGGTGGTGGTGTTAGACAAAAAGATGGGGAAGGGTGGTGTCAAAAAGGGAATGGGTGATGTCAAAAAGGGGATTTGGTGGTGTCAAATAGTCAAGGTCTTATATAAACCATCATCTTTCCCAATGTTTTATATAGACAATTGAGTTTCAAATTTGTAGAAATTTTATTGATTTTCAAAAACTTTACTATTGTTTTGAGTTGTGTATTGATAGTTCAAACAAAAATTTGGCTCGCCAGGCACCTAGACTTGTAGCGCTACTTCTAAGTGATTTATCGTTGTATCTTAGAGACAAGACATCTATTAGAACCGTAAGCACCGTAGCGGGCAAATCTGTTTTAAGGATAATGTGCCAAATTACTTGCCTCGATCACCAAAAATTTCGACAAATCTATATTTTTTCGAACATGTTGATCATGACCTTCCCAACCTATTCCAACCCTTTCTTAATGATGAGACCAACAACTCATTGACTTGTATTGTAAAGGTGTAACATGTTCAAGATTGGAACCAAAACCTATTTTTGGTTCTACTTTCATCATTTTAGAGAAACAATTCAATATCCAAACGCTTTCAATTAGAGGTGGGCATCCCATCCCTCGATCCCGATCCAGTCCTAGTCCCATCCATCCCATCTCAATTTTTTACGAGTCCTTTTGGGATTGATCAATCTCATTCTGATCCTGTCCCGTCCCGATATAGAGTGGGATGGGATCAGAATAGAGATTTTCAATCTCGCTCGTCCCGTCCCGTCCCAAACTTATTTATTTAATATAAGTTTTTAGTGGCCTTCAATATGTTTTCCTCATCCATTGCTAATGCTGACCACAAAATGATGCAACATTTTCAAGGACAACCTGTTCGTCCATGCTAAGTTTAGGGCTCTTTCTTCATTTGTTATCAGGTTTCTATTTCATCAAATGATTGTTCAATATGAAACAATTGACATTTAAGTGCTTCCCTATAGACGTGATAGCAATTTGGAAAATCTCCGAACAATGCTTTTACCGATGAATAATTCACAGGATCCCAAATGCGAGAGTATAACAAAAAATTTTAACAGGAAAAAGAAGAAATCACTATTATCACCTGCTCCAGCTCGAGCCGAGACAGTCTTTGAGTCTACAAGAGGTAGACCAAAATTCGTGGATAAGAAATCAGTCCATAATAGAAATGTCGTTAAAGGCAATAGTGATCTTGGTTCGACTTCAAACAGATTCTTCAGAGATTTGAATAAGAAGGTATTGGTTAGTTAAATAATCATATATCCTTTCTAGTTTGTTAAGTAGTTCCATGTGAAATTGATTGAAAGCGCAATACTCAGAAAGTTTCACGTGACGAGGAAGCGTATAAAGTTGCTTACACTTCAACTGGACCTTGGAAACATCTTGAGCATACTTCAAATTCAAAGCAAGAAAACCCTTGTGATTGATTAAGCTCTCTTCCTGAAACTGCAATGGAAACAGTTGACTCTAAGGGTGTGTTTGGTTGCATGGAATTCCATGCCATGAGAATCCATGAGGGGGCCCCTACATTTTAGGCTAAATTGATGTATCACTCCACATCCACCATTTGGTTTTGTGATCAATGGTGGGAATGAAAGTCCCATGAACATGAGAATCACATGCCTTGGGGGACCAAGGAGTGGAATTCTCATGTTCGTGGGACTTCCATTCCCACCATTGATCACAAAATCAAATGGTGGTCATATATCAATTTAGCCTAAAATATAGGGGTCCCCTCATAGATTCCCATGGCATAGGATTCCATGCAACCAAACACACCCAAAGTCTAAGGCTATTGCAATGTTAGGCCTTCCAGAATTTAGCACTGGAAACGATGATAAAAAGGGTTGATACAAGGAATACAGAGAATATCAGGATGAAAGCAAGAGCACGGGAGTTCAGATCCGGTCCGAACAACATTGATACATGTTCTCAAAACAGTAGAACTAAATGAGAAGCTCTGCCGCCTAGCACTCATGCTCTTGAGTCCAATAGATGCCGTGAAATTTCTCAAAAGACACCACATCCACTTTTGCTTGCTCTGCATGGCTATAAAGATAGGTAAGGAAACTACATAATACATGAGCTTTGCTAGGGGTCGAGGGAAAGGAGCGAGGGATGGGTGGTTACACCCATCCCTCGTTCCCTTTCTCTCGTCCCGTCCCTCGACCCCTAGAATTTTCACATAATACATATCAGTGATCTGCCTTCTTTTATTCAACACTAGCTTCTAAATAACTAATTTTTTTACTCTTTTTAGGAAAGGAAAATCTTTTGCACAACAATAGTTTTATATCAAAATCGAGTAAGTTCTAAACCTCTACGACCATCTATACAATGAGCTTTGCTACAGAGCGAGGGAGGGAGCGAGGGAAAGGGGCGAGGGATGGGTGTAACCACCCATCCTCCTCGGGATGAGCGCATCGTGTTGGAGATGCGCGCGGGCGCTCATCGCGAGGAGGATGGGTGATTACACCCATCCCTCGCTCCCTTTCCCTCGACCCCTCCCTCGACCCCTAGAATTTTCCCTATACAATATACCATTACGTAGAAGTTTTAGGCTATGAGTTAATTATTTGAAATTGTTTTGGCTAGCTAAACACTCATTCTCTATGGTTGTACTATGAACCTAACTTTTTTATTCTTACGCAAAGACAGAAATGTACCATTGTCCCTTGTGCAGAAATATTTAGTGAAGAAACTCAATCTGAGACAAGAATCTGAGGTATGGATTCTAAGGATTAACCATGGTCCTATACATGTATAAATACAAGTTCTTGTATCAGAGCACATTTTTTAATTTTTTTATTCATTCTTTCTGACAGATTGAACTCATACTCTGCGGCCAGACGCTTGCTCCTAATGTTTTGTTGAATAGCCTAGTGGATACTTGGCTCTGCAACTTAGATATGCCCATAGGAGGTACTTTCAACAGCGAGAACGCTCCGATGGTCTTGTCATATCGGAGAAAATAAATAAAAAGCCATCACTTTGTAAAGTTCATACATTGGGCCTGGCCAGTTGTATGTCTGCGCTGCTCTTTTCAGTATATTTGATGAGTCGTTTCCTTGAATTTTCATTAAAGTTCTATTTGGTGGATTGCTTAATAAGTTCTTATTCAGAATTTGGATTAAGTCTAGCTTTACAGTTATAGTCAGTTACAGTTTTTTTTGGTTTCTTTACTTGAAAGCTCGATTAGTTGTGATCATTAAGAAACAAGATTAGGGTCATAAATACGTTTCTTATTACATTTTATGTCTTGACATGTATTATTAAATTGAATATGGAGGTTATTTATGTGTAGATACCAATTTAAGTCTAAGATAATTCTATTATTGATGATGGACTAATAATAAAATTAGAGTTTTATACATACAATTGAGGTTCCCACTCCAAACATAATTCTCTATTCCTACTTTTTCCATCTGATTTGAGAAACACAAGAGAAATGTTTTAGAGGTGGAAGATCTCTCCGCTATGTGTTGCTAGTTTGTTAGGATTGTTGCGAGAATATTTTTCATCAATAGTGACTTCAGCTACGCATATATTATCCCCCCCCTTCATTAGACAATATCAAGTACTTGATTTTCCTTTGACTTCAATTTTTTTTTCTTCTTTTACCTTTCATTAGTTTTTATTGGTATTGCTAAATCTGATCTCATTTATTTGACACGTGGAAGGCAAAGGTTTTGGTTCTAAGGCAAAGAACCAGTATAGGATGACTCTTTAATGAGACTCGTGCCACCAGGTAGTGTACTGTTCACATGTTGTTTCATTTTTTATTAATTTTTTTTTAAATGTTTTTAGCACCTTCTGTGATTCCCTCCAAGGCTTTTCCATTTCCTTGCTTTACATTTTTGTATTTATTTGTTTAGAGAAGTTATAGTTTTCCCAAGTCACATTCTTTCAATGGTTGCTTCAACCATTTGCGTTCCGATATGGATCAAGGCCCATCAGCTCTGTACTCTGTAGTAGCTACCGAATCCTCATTGAGTCTAGATAAAATGAATGCAGCCTTAATTTTCAGAGTAAAGGAGAAATAAGTTGTAACGGATGCCTTAATATTTAAAAAATGCTAGTTGAATCCAAGGTCCGAACTGCTTGGAGCACATGGTATGTTTTTTGGAAGGTGAGAACAGGGTACCCGATTTTTTGGAAGGCGAGCACATGGTACTAAAATGTGGAATACAACTTTGAAAACATCCCTTAGCCTAATGACAGAAACATAGGGTGATGTTTTCTCTTCAGGAATGTCTGTTGTTCTTTGTTTACAGTCTTACTTGTTTACTTTTTCATCCTGTTAATGACTTTCACGAGGAAGTGCATGAGCGCGCCATACAGGAGAGAGACATGGCTATGGTGTTCACTATGGAAAATGTTTTAAAAGTTTTTTTTCTCAAGAAGAATGGCAGGCCTTCCTTTGGACCATCGTTTTTGTATCCACCTAGTAGTGCAAACACAGCTGTAAACTTGACTGCTTCAATTGATGAGAGCAACTACCACGAAATCATTCTACCTTCTGCATCTCTTCAAGCATAAATCTTCTTGTTGTATATCTATGTTACCTTTTCGTGCGCCCCTTGTGTCACGCCCCGATTTTCGAAGAAAAACGAAATCCTAAAATCCACGTAGGATTATCCGTTTCCCCAAAACTCGGGACGTGAAATTCAATAACAACAGAAACATTTAGCAGCAATGACAAAATATAATTTAGAAAATAGGAACAAACTAAAATTTTTAACAAAACTCTAACCAGGAAAACTGACGTCGCTAGCCCCACTAGCGGAACTCCCGTAACGCTGCTCAAAAGTCTCTAAACCTGAAAAGCTAATCGGCTACATTCCCAAAGGAATGTACCCAAGAAGCAAAAGCTCACTTGGGTCAGCAATAAAGTTGGTGTGAGAAATCTTATTCCAAAAATCAATAAAAATCGCACGTGGTAAACAGCAAGCTAAACACAAACAACAAACCATCACACCAATAGGTAGTTCCTCAACGAGGCAAAGGTGTGATGCAAGAAAACACAGTCCCAAGAATTTAGTTCCTCCACGAGGCAATCATATCATCATCCTAATATGTAAATATGCATTTACATGTACTTACCCTATAGGAGTTGACTATGGCAAGTCGGACCTGCAGAAATATTAGTGGACTTGCCATCCTGCATAAAAAGAATTAGAAACAATGTAACGTCATTTATTCTTTTTATTTGAATTAGGTTCATCTTTTTAACGGATTGATCACTTAGACGATACCACATTCGCACCACCTCCGTGCCGAACATACATGCCCGTATGCCTCTCTCATATAAAGGAGGACTACTCCGTCATCCATGCCTAAGTGGGGACATCACATACAGGCATGCATCGCGGATACCCCTAACTATATGAGTACCAAAAGCCACCCTTGGGCTATCAATGCGCATAAACTCACGTCACATTTTTGACGGATAAATATCAAAGCCTATTTTAGGCATACAAACTCACCACATTTCCGCAAGACTAACCCGAAGGTTATTTTAGTTTCTCTAGTAAGAAATGGGTGCCCCAACTCCGCAAGACGACCCACTGGTCATTTAGTTTCTCTAGTAAGAGAGAGGAAAATAATAAACAACAGAGATGTGGTAGTTCTAAGTGATACAAGCCCAAGTGGTTTATAATTTCAGAAATCAAGGCTTACCAATATCATTTATTTTTGATAATTCAGAATTCCTCCACAATGACATTTTGTCATACATAATTCGATTCACAATCTATTCACCCACATTTTTGGGGAAAACATAGCATATTCATTAATCATGCTATGTAACAATATGGCAATCAAGTCACTCCTTGATTCAAAAATCTCAATTCTTCATAATGCATAAACAAGTCAATATGCATAATAATGCAAATCTCCAAATTTATCACAATGCATTAATATATAAATAAACGTAATGACATCTTTTCTCTAGGCCACATACACCCTCGCTTTCACACTCACACGTGTGTGTTCTGAGTATAATGGCTATGTAGAATGTAACATATTGGAAAATGCATATTAATAAAATTTCAGTCAGACATTATTGTAATTTCTCCTGAATTCCTTGAACCAAAAAATGGTATGTCAATCAAAATGAAAACCTTTATTTCGGTCTGAAATGATACTTTGAACCTTGGTTATAGCAGACCATGAAATTAAAATCCTTTCACTTTTCCCCATCTTTTTTTTTGAGAAGGTTTGAAATGTTTGTCAATAGACTAAATACTAACAAACACCAAGAGTAGAAACCCAAATAAACAATATAGAACTTTGACACTCTCCACAGTAACACATTCTATCCTGGATTTCTAGCAATTAAAAGTTCGTTACTCAATACAACCTAGAATAGAGTTTTCATGCACCCATTACCAAGACCCCATAAACCCAAATCATCCCAACATCATTATATTTGCAAATGCGCAAACACACCCAAAATTCAAAAAGGACAAGAAAAGGAAGAACTCACAGTAAAAGAGTAAGAAATGAAGAAAACTCACAGTAAAAGTAAAGGAGAGGAAGAAAACTCACTAGTTAGTCACAATCCTTTTTCACAAAATAAAAACCCTACTTATTAGTTTAATAAAATCCCACAACCAAGCCCAAATACAATTGAGTAACAACCCATCAACATTAGGGTTTACAAAAGAAATTTTTATATTTATTTAATTAGGCGGGTATTACAATATATACAACTCAAAAGAATCTCGTCCCGAGATTCGGTAAAGGAAGGTAGATAGGAAATTAATTTTTAAATAAACAAACTACACATCAGATGGACAAACAAATAGCTCATACTTATGCCCATAACTTAATGAAGACAATCACACAAAAATATTAATATTTTCAGTAAGTACAGAAATTACGGGGTGCTACAATATATACAACTCAAAAGAATCTCGTCCAGAGATTCGGTAGAGGAAAGAAAGTTAAGCGAATTTCGAAAAATACTTGCCAAACGAAAGAAGATTTTAAAATAAAAATTTCAATTGAATTTTTAGTTGCATAAATTTTTTTTTATTGACATTGAAAATGTACGGGTGTTACAATATATACAACTCAAAAGAATCTCGTCCCGAGATTCGCGAAAAGGGTTAACTAAAAATTTAGATAACAAACCGCTACAAGAAAACGACACGGAATAATGTCATCCACTGTTGGCATTAAAATAAGTAAGTCACAGAAATCTCATCCTGAGATTTACGATGAAAAAGAAACAATAATAAAAGTTCAAGGTTCACCCTTGTCACTTTATCTCTAGACAGTCACACTACTACTCTCCCATATCCACATTCCGAGGATCACCTAGACTCTACCCCAGCCTAGGCTAACCAAATGCTCTGATAACAAACTGTTTCTGCTTTCTCCTGCCTTCTCCATTCAGCAGTCTACAACCGATCTAACCAACCCATGAATCTGGGGATTCTGTCTTGAATTCTGTCTTGAATTCTGCTTTCAAACATCATCTGGGGATTCTGTCTTGAATTCTAGTATGAACTAGTTTGCAGTGCTTCCCAAGCAGATATAAGGTTTTATTATTGACATCATTTTCTTAAAGAAAGCACAAACAAAAGAAAAACCAAACTTGTATTAAAATTATGAAGAACATAATTATGTTTTTTTTTTGTTTTATTGTCTGTATGTGAGAAAAAAATGTATTGGCTCGTATTCAATAGAGCGCGTACCTGTCTTTAAATGTTAAAAGCTGTCATTTTTCTGTTGTCCACAATCTACCATCTCTAGCCCGAAGTTTCACTGCAATCTAACAATTTTGGACGACAAATGAATGAGTTTTAACTACAAAAAAAATTGAACTCAGCAACGGCTAAAACCCGTTGTTAATTGTCCCAAAACCGTAGCTAAAAGGAATCAGCGACGACACAACAACCGTCGCAATACCGTAGCTACTATTTTCGTCACTATTTGAATCAGCGACGGTAAAATATCCCGTCGCTAATTAGCCACGGCAAAAAAACCGTGGCTAAGTCAGAAAATTCCGTCGCTAAAGCTGTTGAAAATTTCGACGAAGACTGTCGCTAAAAAAAATATTTTAACATTATTTTTATATTAGCGACGGCATTTTGCCGTGGCTAATTGATTTTTTAAAAAACAATTTAACATTATTTTTATATTAGCGACGGCATTTTGCCGTGGCTAATTGATTTTTTAAAAAAAATTTAACATTATTTTTATATTAGCGACGGCAATTTGCCGTGGCTAAATGGTTTTTAAAAAAACAAAATTTACATTATTTTTATATTAGCGACGCATTTTGCCAAGGCTAAATGGTATTTAAAAAAATATTTTAATATTAGCGACGACATTTTAATTGATTTTTACAAAAAATATTTTAACATTATTTTTATATTAGCGACGGCATTTTGCTGTGGCTAATTGATTTTTACAAAAAATATTTTAACATTATTTTTATATTAGCGACGGCATTTTGCTGTGGCTAATTGATTTTTTTTAAAAATTTAACATTATTTTTATATTAGCGACGACATTTTACCGTGGCTAAATGGTTTTTAAAAAAAATATTTTTATATTAGCGACGGCATTTTTCCATGGCTAATTGATTTTCTAAAAAAAATATATTTAAACATTATTTTTATATTAGCGACGGCCTTTTGCCGTCGCTAAATTCCAAATCTAATTGACAAAACAGCCACAGTATTTCCCGTGGCTATTTAGGGACAACTTTGTTGCAAATCATATTGACAAATTATAAATTACAAATTATAATTCATTTTTTATAATTAAATTAGCTATTAATGATTTTCCATTCTTAAAATTAATATCAACTACCAAAACTAAACTTAATTGATCAAAATTATAACAAAGATTACACAGTCTATAGAATATCATACAAAAATTACAAAGAATCCATACAAAAATGACAAAAAAAAAAAAAAAATTCGATCAATAGAATATCGGAGATCTCAGATCTCAGAGAGAGAGGCGGCGGAGGAAGGGAGGGGAGAGAGAGGCGGCCGGGATCGGTGTCGAGGGAGGCGGGCGGGATCGGTGTCGAGGAAGCGGCGAACTTCTCCTCTGTGGGTTTCTTCTCTGGAGGTTGAGAGAAAAATTTTTGTTGACAAATTTTTTTTGTTTAAGTTGGTTTGTAAAAAAAATTGAAATTTATATAGAGAAAGGTAATTGAAGGGGATTGGTTGTGTTAGTTTCACGCGGATCGGTGACGTGGTTTGGTTTAGTACGTTGGATTGAGCTAAATTTTTGGGTGTTATTGACGGTTGAGATGAAGTTTCACGCGGATCAGTGATTTTTTTTTAAACAATTAGCGACGGTAAATTGCCGTTGCTAAATTCTTTAGTGTTTAATTTTTTTTAAACAACTAGCGAAATAACCGTCGCTAATATAAAAATAATGTTAAATTTTTTTAAAAGCCAATTAGTCACGGCAAAATGCCGTCGCTAATATAAAAATAATGTTAAATTTTTAAAAAAAAAAACCATTTAGCCACGGCAAAATTCCATCGCTAATATAAAAAAATGTTATTTTTTTTAAAAACAACTAGCGACGGGTTTTTGCCGTCGCTAATATAAACATAATGTTAATTTAAAAAAAATTAATTAGTGAGTAGCAAATAATTCATATAAATTTGTATTTACAAAATAATTCATGACATACTTACTGGGTACCCAACTTTTCTTCGAACGTCTTTTTTTTCCAGAACTTTTATGGCTTGTATCCGAGTAGCAAAGTTACGATCCCATAGAACACCTGTTACTATAAATCTTCGACTTCGACCCTTCATGACATATAAATTCGATCTTGATCATATCTTCTTTTTCGATCTTGATCTCGATCATATCTTCTTCTTCGATCTGATGATCTTCTTCGATCTAATCTGATATCAGATTTGATCAAGATCATATCTTCTTCTTCGATCTTGATCATATCTTATCTTCTTCTTCGATCTCAGATCTCATATCTTCTACTTCGATCTTGATCTTGATCATATCTTGATCAAGATCTGATCATATCTTCTTCTTCGATCTTGATCATATCTTATCTTCTTCTTCGATCTTGATCATATCTTCTTCTCCGATCTTGATCTTGATCAAGATCTGATCATATCTTCTTATTTGATATGATTTTCTTCGATCTGAACTGATATCAGATCTGATCAAGATCATATCTTCTTCTTTGATCTTGATCAAGATCTTATCTTCTTTTTCGATCTTGATCATATCTTATCTTTTTCTTCGATCTTGATCATATCTTCTTCTTCGATCTTGATCATATCTTGATCAAGATATGATCAAGATCAGATCATATCTTCTTCTTCGATCTTGATCATACCTTATCTTCTTCTTTGATCTTGATCATATCTTCTTCTTCGATCTTGATCTTGATCATATCTTGATCAAGATATGATCATTCGATCTGATATTCTTCGATCTGATCTAATCTCAGATCTGATCAAGATCATATCTTCTTCTTCGATCTTGATCAAGATCATATCTTCTTCTTCGATCTTGATCATATCTTATCTTCTTCTTCGATCTTGATCATATCTTCTTCTTCGATCTTGATCTCGATCAACATATGATTAAGATCTGATCATATCTGCATATTCGATCTGATATTCTTCGATCTGATCTGATCTCAGATCTGATCATGATCATATCTTCTTCTTCGATCCTGATCAAGATCTTATCTTCTTCTTCGATCTTGATCATATGTTATCTTCTTCTTCAATCTTGATCATATCTTCTTCTTCGATCTTGATCATATCTTGATCAAGATCTGATCTTATCTTGATCAAGATATGATCAAGATCTGATCATATCTTCATCTTCGATCTTGATCAAGATCTTATCTTCTTCTTCGATCTTGGTCATATCTTATCTTCTTCTTCGATCTTGATCATATCTTCTTCTTCGATCTTGATCTTGATCAAGATATGATCAATATTTTCTTCTTCGATCTGATCAAATCTCAGATCTGATCAAGATCATATCTTCTTATTCGCTCTTGATCAAGATCTTATCTTCTTCTTCAATCTTGATCATATCTTATCTTCTTCTTCGATCTTGATCATATCTTCTTCTTCGATCTCGATCTTGATCAAGATATGATCAAGATCTGATCATATCTTCTTCTTCGATCTGATCTGATCTGATCTGATCTCAGATATGATCAAGATCGTATCTACTTCTTCGATCTTGGTCATATCTTATCTTCTTCTTCGATCTTGATCATATATTCTTCTTCGATCTTGATCATATATTCTTCTTCGATCTTGATCTTGATCTTGATCTTAATCATATCTTGATCAAGATATGATCAAGATCTGATCATATCTTCTTCTTCGATCTGATCTGATCTAAAAAAAACCACTTAGCCACGGTTTTTTTGCCGTCGCTAATAAAAAAAATTTAAAACTTAGCCACGGTTTTCTGCCATAGCTAAATTCTTTAGTGTTTAATTTTTAAAAACCACTTAGCCACGACAAAATGCCATCACTAATATAAAAATAATGTTAAAATATTTTATTTATAAACCATTTAACCACGGCAAAATGCCGTCGCTAATATAAAAATAATGTAAAAATATTTTTTTTTAAAAACCATTTAGCCACGGCAAAATGTCGTCGCTAACATAAAAATAATGTTAAATTTTTTTTAAAAGCCAATTAGCCACGGCAAAATGCCGTCGCTAATATAAAAATAATGTAAAAATATTTTTTTTAAAAACCATTTAGCCACGGCAAAATGCCGTCGCTAATATAAAAAAAATGTTATTTTTTTTTAAAAATCAATTAGCCATGGCAAAATGTCGTCGCTAATATAAAAATAATGTTAAAATATTTTTTTAAAAAACCATTTAGCCACGGCAAAATGCCGTCGCTAATATAAAAATAATGTTAAAATATTTTTTTTTTAAAATCAATTAGCCACGGCAAAATGCCGTCGCTAATATAAAAATATTTGTAAAAAGTAGCGACGGCTGATTTACCGTGGCTAAATACTTTTTATACTTTTTTTTCAAAAAATCCATTAGCTACGGTAAAATACCGTAGCTAATGAATTTTATTTGTAAAGCTTAGCGACGGCTAAGACACCGTCGCTAATACAAGAATTAGCGACAGTTTGTTGCCGTCGCTAAATATATAGCGACGGATTTTTGTAAATTTGGGTTGAAATAGTGTCAAAAGCATTAGCGACGGTTTTTTGCCGTCGCAAATCTTATAATTAGCGACGGTTTTTTTAAACCGTCGCTAATTTCCGTAGCTATTAATGTTTTTTTTTGTAGTGTTTGGGACTAAGGTCTAATGGTGTGTTTGATTTCATGCAACATTTTTCCATGGGATATCGCAAAAATAAAATAGAAGAAGTGGGACAAAATTCTCTATCTTTAGCTCAATGTTTGGCAAAAATTACCCCCTTCCCCCCAAAGAAATTTTTTTGTAACAAACCAAGAGGATAGTACACTACAACACAAATGCTCATTGATAGCATTTGTCGATAGCGTTTTTTATAAATGTGCTATAAAAAGTCAATTTTGAATGACTTAGAAAATAAAAAACGCTATAGTAAAATGGCAGGCATTTTGGCGCTCCCAAATTTTTTTTGTCTTTCGCGACTTTATCTCTCCTCTCCCCCCATTCATACACTAAACCTAATGCATAACTCGCCTCTCATCTTCTTCTTGATCGCCTCTCTCTACTCGACCTCTTGCTCGCCTCTCATCTCCTTCGAGCAGCTCTCTCTCTCTGCGTCTCTCTTCCACAATTGTTACTCACTGGCTCTGCGCATGGTAACCTCTGCTTTGTAACCTCCGTTGGTCTTCTCTGTCTATGCTGGGCTTTCATTCCTCCTTCAAATTTTCTCTTCTTCCCCTTCACCCCTTTCATCTTCACTGTTCAACCATGGCGACCAAGAAATTATCTGAGAGCTTCTCCAAGGCTCTGATTGAGGAAGTACATAAATGGGGTGGAATGAAATAAACTGGGGTCAGCTTGAGGTACATGATGGAGTTTGGGTCTGAACCCACTGAGAAAAACTTGCTCATCTCTGCTGAGTTTCTTCACAAGGAGCTCCCCATTCGGATTGCAAGGAGAGTTATTGAGCTTGAGAGCCTCCCCAATGGTTTGTCAGCAAAACCTGCTGTTTTGAAGGTAATTGTGTTTTTGGTTTGATTTTCTTAATGGGTTTTGGTTTGTTTGTGTTAATTGTGAATTTGCATGTTGGATTTTGGTTGTTTTTGTTGATTTTTGATATCTGGGGATGTTGGTTTGTTGGGTGATTATGTGAATGGGGGTTGATTAGGTGGATTTTGGCGTGGGTTTTGGTTGATTGTATTTGTTTTGAGTGACTTTGAGAAGGAATGAAGTTTAAGAAGCAAAACCGACTAAATGGGGTGGAGGTTCTAATTTGTATATATGATGTGTTTGAGGTCTGTTCTCTGTGGGATTTGAATTGGTGGTTCTTGCAGAGATTATAATGGTTAGTTGTGTGATAGAAGAAACCATTTGCAGAAATGATTTATCATTTCTTCATAATTAGTTCTCATTTCTGATTGCATGTTGTTTGGCCCTGATTGCTTGGTGTTTGAGTTTTGTTCTCTCTGTGGGGTTTGAAATTAGTGGTTCTTGCAGGTTCTAGTAGTCGATGTATTGTCTTGTTGAAGAAAGTAAAAAAATATTTGCAGAAGTAGTTCCCATTTTTGTGTGGTGGAGAATTAGTAACTTTGTCACTCTCTGTCTATGGTTATGGTTTTGGATTTTCTTACCTTATTTGGTGTATATTTTCAGATGAACATTCATGTCGCCAGCCACAATTCCATCTCGCAGCCACCAATAGATCCATCACACCACCTCATATCTCATTACCATTCTCAATGATGTGAACAAGAAATTTAGGGAATATGCTTCTCATTATCATCCTAGCAGTTTGTAAAGAGAAAGCCAGCCCAGATCTCCAGAGAAATGCTATACATTTGGAATGGGTTATGCTTCACTGTCAATGGCGGTATGATCTAATTACCTTATTCAGATTTACATACATTCGAATTAAACTGTTAAAAGTTAAACCTAGTTTATCACTGATCACAATTCTAAATTCTCTATTTTATGAACTTTGTTAAACAAGTTGGGCTATGTAATATTTGTAAAACAATAGATGTTTGGAGCACATGGTTAAGGCAATATCATATTGGCTTCTGATTCAGCCATCAGGTGGCTGCTCACTTTGATAGTTTATTTCAATATCTTAGTAGGCCTCATGCACATGTGTGGATTATATCTGTTATTCATTTATTTTCTACAGCTTTTTCTACTTGATCATGGAGGATTCAGCCGAACTTTTTTATTATGACTTATTCAGATTGGAGCCATCTATTTGTGGAGTTATGTGTTAAATATAGTGCGGATTTATTCAAGTAAGAATACTAAAGAAATCGAAGCAAGTGTATCCAAAGATAGTTTGGACTTTGCTGGAGAAACCTCAAAACAGTTCCAAGATAGCTAAAAGAAGCACTACTTCCATCAAAAGATGACATGGCTACTCAGGAATATGCAGAATATGCAATACCTTACAGTAGAGCTGATGCAAATTCAAAGGTTAGTCTTGTTTTCTGTGAACCCTATGCTCCAAACATGTTTTATTTTTATATAGCAAAATGTTTCCTTCACAAATTCTAAACCAGATTGCTAGTTCCATCTCAATTATATTAGTCTTGGACTATTCATCCATAGCATATTAAAACTTAAAAGCTTCCTGGAATTTGATGGGAGGAGGCATGGTAATTTGCTTCACCTGATCTGTAATGGTAGAAGTATTATTCTTCGAGGTATCACTATTAATTGAAACCTAGTTTATGTGCTAACCTATTGTACCCTTCTAATCAGTCGCATTCTACAAAAAAAATTATAGAAGAAAACAATAAAAAAAACCTAAATATTTAGTTCTGTAAGTTTTCCATGCTGTTGAGGCCTATCTTAAGATTGCCTTAAGATGTCTTGGTACTCCAAGGAAGAGGTGATTGGGAAGAATGGGAGAATATTTCAAGGA
The DNA here is from genome assembly GCA_963556465.1 of Berberis vulgaris. NCBI lineage: Eukaryota > Viridiplantae > Streptophyta > Magnoliopsida > Ranunculales > Berberidaceae > Berberis > Berberis vulgaris. The sequence continues at coordinate 22,342,479 of OY747130.1, read as the reverse complement.
CCAAGAACCGATAGGAGGTCGGTTATACAGATTCGAGAAGCAAGGTCTATTCAATTGAGTTTGTTGAACTATAAGAAAGATGGGAAACCTTTTTGGATGTTGTTTCATATGAGTCCGGTTTTCAGCAAGAAGGATGGCAAAGTCATTCACTTTGTTGCAGTTCAGGTGCCGATAACTCCTAAGTTGAGGAATAATGGGAGAAATGGAGGTAATTTGGGCCATGACGATGGTGATGGGTCTAGAAGATTTGAGGAAATTATGTTTGGGTCATGACTAAGTTGAGTAGTTTTAGAGTGTTGAATTCGTCGGTTGAGTTGGTTGACAGAGGTGTGTTATTAACTTTATACTTGCTAGGGTCTGTAATAATGTTTGCAAATTTGCAACCTGTTTCATGGTGTTAAACAAACTATTTCCTAGTAGCAGCTATTCATAGTTACATGTTCTTTTATTCTTAATGCTTACTAGATGTCACATGTTTGTGGCTCTGTTGCCTGTTCATTTGCAATTCAAGTAACTAATTTTGCTTCTTCATGACTTGATTTTTGCAGGATTGGATGTTGAGGAGTCATGTGAGGCAAGCGATGTGGAGAAACAAAAGGCAGCTCCAGCTGTTAACAACATCTTTTCCTTGCTTACACACTATAGTAAGCTAACAGGCAGATTGGTGTGTGGGAAGAGATGTGGCTCAGTTGGGATGGTACTCTTGGTTCATCCTTAATTATATCTCTTGGTAGAATCAAACAGAGCTTTGTATTGTGAGTTTATTCAGATTCATGAATACTGTTTTATCACTGATATTGTACTGAGAAAGACTCTTAAGAACTCGCTTTGCTTTATGATTTTTTTCCTTGCAGAGCCGATGTCAGTTTACATGATATGCCCATTGTTTATGCAAGTGATGCCTTCCTTAAGTTGACAGGTGCCGTAACTCTGTTCATGATTTTAGGCTCCTCTTAATTTTTTTTTTTTTGGAATGCAATAGACCATTGAATGGCATATATTTATCCAAATGAGTGATTCTTTTAGTGTTCTATCAGTCTGTTATTGGCGTCCTGTCATTTAAATTTACTAGTCTTATTTACAAGTCTGTGGCATAATGTTATCAAAAACATATTTTTGCAGGTCCTTACAACCATTGGAAACTTCTGTATTTGTTCAATCGCAGTGGGATGATTCTTGAAATCGTTTGATATACGTGCAACAGTTGAAGAGTTCATATCATGCATATTATGGTTTACAAATTTGCTTACACTTTTTGAATTTATCCGCAGAATTGAGGCGGCTTGTGCTGCACATCCAACTGCTGATGTTTTCATTAACTTTGCTTCGTTCAGAAGGTTAGTGCCTATTTTCATACTAGTGCGCTGAACTGGATTACAAAATTTGTTATACAGAGTAGTAATTTCATTTGATATATTTCCAGTGCGGCTGCTTCTTCCATGGCTGCTTTGAAACAACCAACCATTAGAGTCATAGTTATCATAGCCGAAGGTGTACCAGAATCAGACACAAAGCAGTTGATTGCTTTTGCAAAAGCAAATAATAAGGTAAGCGAAGTTATAAGTCAAGCTGGTCTAACAGTAAATGCGTATTAGGATCATAAGTTCTGAAAATGTTGCTGCTAGGAACCATTATTATTCAGAACTCATTTGCTGCGTTTATAGTTGCACTCTGCCTGACCTAGGTTCTCAATGGCATTTTCAGGTTGTTATTGGCCCTACTACTGTTGGAGGCATTCAAGCCGGAGCTTTTAAGATTGGTGATACTACAAGAACAATTGACAATATCATCCAATCCAAGCTTTACAGGACTGGATATGTTGGATTTGTGTCCAAGTCTGTAAGTCACTTATTCTTTGCGTTTTTTTTAAATAAGAAATTTGAGATGATTGGAGAAAAGTTCATCTGTAGGACCTCGGGGGAACCGTCTTTATTTTTATATTGACTCTTAGTTTTAAGTTACTCAAATATTTGATATTTCTTTGAGTTTATAAACTTAGTGCTAGTCACGCTATTTGCTAGTTATTTTGTTTGAGATTCGGAAAGCTGGTTACCAGATCTAAACTTTGCTTTACAACTTCAGGGTGGTATGTCTGATGAACTCTACAACACCATTGTCCGGGTTACAAATGGAATCTATGAAGGTGTGCACATCATTATGCTTGTTATTCCCCCTCATTACTGTTTTCAACATAACATATTTAAGTTTAGCAAAATTGATGAGCCTTTGGTACTTTATATAGGCATAGCAATTGGTGGAGATGTTTTCCCTGGCTCAACTCTTTCTGATCATATCATGCGCTTTAACAACATCCCTCAGGTAAATTCTCCTTTCACATAATCCTGGTTATATACTTACATATAGCTCACCAAGATATTTTGATCCTATCAGATAAACAACCGTAACCACGTCCACTTTTAGTTGATCAGAATCTGGTACAATTGAAGATTGAAAGACTTATCTTATTTCATACGCAGCCACATAATCTAACATCATTTTAGTGAATTGCTGAATTGAACCAATGTGACCATTATAAAATTGGTTATGATTTGGTCAAACAGAATGGGTTGCATGGCTTTAAAAGCACTCTGATTAGTAAGAGTTTCGATCCTAGAGTGGATCTTCCAGTGTCCAACTTAATTTTTGGCGTGGTGGTACCGTATTGGATACATACATTGGTGTATCACTGCAACTTTTAAGTATTATGGAAAAATATATTTGCACTAAACAAATAAACTTGGTACCTTTAACAATCATGCGGTGAGTTATTACCCTTATGTCTCGGAATGCTTTATTAGGATTTCAACGCTCTTGTAATTGCAAGTACCATTTCTTGAACCAGGGTGCCAAAAGTGGAGGTGAAAAGGAGTCTGCACAAGCAACGAACCAAGCTTTGAGGGAATCTGACATTTTAACTGACTATTCATAAACATTTTATGTGTTGCTCAGTGTGGAATCTGACATGTCCTGTAAATCTGACCAATATACTCATTAATACAAAAACTCCCGTGGTTTCATGGCTCTAGGTGAGCCATCGCCGTGCATGAAGGCATTTGCAGCAGCACAAGTTGCAGCATTCGATATGTTTGAGACAATTAACAGGAGGCCATATATAAATTCCTTTGACAGAAATGGATGTAAATTATTTGATAGATTTTGTGACTCAATGTTTGGTATGGTGTGACCATGCTTCAACTGAAATAAATGTAGTCTGATATTTATTATTTGATAGATTTTGTGACTTGATGTAATACATTATCTTATTAATTACATTACTTTGCCTCCTTTCATTGAAATGTTTGAGTTTGGCACATTTAGATTTTTATTTTCAAGAAATAAAACTTATAAGATGTTATAAAAAGTTATTTGATAGCAAAAAAAAAAATAAAAAAAAATAATAATAAATAAAATAAAAAAATAGTTAACTTACAATAGCGTTTTTAAAACGCTATAATAGAGTTACTATAGCGTTTAAGAAACGCTATATATACTATAAATAGTCAACTTACAATAGCATTTTTAAAACGCTATAATAAACTTACTATAGCGTTTCAGAAACGCTATAAATAATGTTACTATAGCGTTTCTGAATTGCTATAATAGTCAACTTACAATAGCGTTTTTAAAACGCTATAATAGACTTACTATGGCGTTTCTGAAACGCTATAGTAGTCAACTTACAATAGCGTTTTTAAAACGCTATAATAGACCATGTATCTATTATAGCTCCGGCAGACACAGCGTTTGCTAAAACGCTATGGTAGCTTACCATAGCGTTTTTGAAACGCTATTAATGACCCTATTTCTTGTAGTGGTGATTATCACAAAATTCATGTTCTTCCTCTTTCCTTCTTTCATGTTCTTCATGCTTTCTTCCTTCTTCTCCCTTATGTTTCGCATACAAACTCTAAAGTTGGAATTTAGCATGAACTAGTCTCCCTTAAAAATCTCTTCAAGAGGGATAAAATATGATACAAGAGGTCCTAAAATGAAAATCAAGGCAGTTAGGGATTTTAACGAATAGCCGAACGGGGTAATAGCAAAAAAAAATTAAAGCTACCGTTAATCACACATATTGCTATGTTAAGTGGTGGGGAATGCGCTAGTACCTCATATGTGTAACAAATGCTCGGACCATGGCCATTATGGCGTTAAATGTTCACCGGAATGCACTCATAATAAAATAATATGCGTATTTGTCATCATCAACAAGACTCACAAAAAAGTGAGTATCGCCAGTGTTGAAAGCAACATGGCTATGGTGTTTAATATGGTAAATACTTTGAAAGTTGTCTCTTTTAGGGTGTGTTTGGTTGCATGGAATCCTATGTCATGGGAGTCCATGAGGGGGCTTCCATATTTTATGCTAATTTGAGGTATCACTACACATCCACCATTTAATTTTGTGATAATGATGGGAATGGAAGTCCCATGAACATGGGAATCACATACCTTGGGGGACCAAGGAGTGGGATTCTCATGTTCATGGGACTTCCATTCTCACCATTGATCACAAAATCAAATGGTGGATGTGGAGTGATACCTCAATTTAGCCTAAAATATACGGGTCCCCTAATGGATTCCCATGGCATAGGATTCCATCCAACCAAACACACCCTTAGTAGAATGGTAATTCTGGGAGCCAAAAATAATCCTTAGCCCAGCAGGATAAGAAAGCCCAACATCTGTGTCCTTTTCAAGAAGCAAGCCCAAATCCGATACAAGTACAGAAAGCTAAAATTTGAGCCCAATGCAACTCAACATAACACTCCATATTTAGTAGAGGAATAGTATTAGACGCCGACCATCATGCTCAGCTAAGCACATGAACTTGCAGGAGAGGGCTCTCAAAATCGGAAGTTATAACCTTCAATGAGAAGTTACAACTGTCGACAAAAGTTACAACCATCTACGGGAAGTTACAATTGTTGACGAAAGTTACAACCTTCTACGGGAAGTTATAGCCATCAACAAAAGGTTACAACCATCAATGGGAAGTTACAACCATCAATGGCTTCCGACCTGCCATGTGTCTCACTCGTCTGCGCAATTGGCTCATGACCTGCCACGTGTCTCACTCTTCTACGAGCAGTTGGCTCCCGACCTATCACATGCCTCACTCTTCTTCGAGCAGTTGGTTCCCGACCTGCCACATGTCTCACTCTTATACGAGCAGTTGGCTTCCGACCTGCCACGTATCTCACTCATCTACGAGCAGTTGGCTCTCGACCTGCCACATGTCCAACTCATCTGTGAGCAGTTGGCTCCTCCTGCCTCTATAAATAGCCAAACACAAATATTTTATGGTAACTCTTTTTTGATTCACAATTCTCTCTTAAAATACAGAGAAAATATATTTTCCTTTAAGGCGTTGTTCTAACTTTGGCATCGGAGTCCCCTTGGAAGACGCTAAACCGGTGTCAAGAATTAATCTTCATCTTATGCAATTGCTCCACGTGATCAACCCGTGATCCGCTGGATATTTACATCCATAGTAGTACCTTCATCTGGACCGTCACTTTTATTAATCATTTTTTATAACCACTAGGTAGTGCAAACCAGCTGCAAATGTGACTGTGGCAATTAGTGCAACCATCACCACATGATTAGCACTTGCCTTATCCATTTTCACAATCACCTTCTGTTGTTATTTTTTGTGCCATTTCCCCTCCTTAGCATAGTCACGTGATATTCCTAGTCCTCCTAGTCAACAATTTCTCTAGACCCTCTAGGAAACACTCTTTTTTTTATAATTGCGTCAATCTCATCATGATTTGCTTTCTGAAGTCTGGATCCTTAGACAGTTCCTAGTGAAGATACATGGATATTAAATTAAAGTTTTCAGAAGAGAAAAATGATATATTGATATAAGTGTTAGACGTGGGAAATCAGGATCTGTTCCAAGATCTAAATTCCATATTCATCAAACTCAAGATTTCGTCAAAGGATTTTTGGTTTCTTATGTAGAAATTGGTGATTACTGTTAATTTATGAAATTATAATATCTGTTTAGTCCCACATTGACTAGATTATAAGTCTTTCCCCTTGCAATCCTATAAAAAGGCTACCTCTCCTTATAAACAAGTCATACCATTCAATACAATCTCTTTATTTTTTTGTATTGTCTCACTCCCTCTCTTTCAACATGGTATCAGAGCCACTATCTTAGTGGTCCATGGCCTATCAAGTGTTGAGTATGCTCTGTGATTGCCATTATTAGTGGATCTTTCACAATAGAAATGCCAACTACAAACCTGTCTCCTTCAAGTTTTTTCTGCATACTATGTAGCGTCTTGAGTTTTCACAACCTATTACTAGCATTATGGAAGAACTCAACCATACTGTATGGGCTCAGGCTATGTCCAACTTTCTCAAGGGTAGAAAGCTTAGGAGTTATGTCACAGGTGATATCACCGATCCCAAAAAAAACAATGAAAAAGATAACACAAAAATACATGGACCATTTCGAGGAGTGGGATAAAAAAAACCACCAGATCATCACCAGGATTAGCAACAGATGTACGCTTCACCAGTCTCCAGTTTGGTAGATTCGAGACTGCCAAGTACTTTGGGACATTTTGGAGAAACGCTACACCACCTCTGATTTGTCTCGTCAATACCAACTTTTAGGCACTCTACATCGCATGCAACAACAACCCAGACAATCTATCAACACTTTCCTATCTGAGGTGCACTATGTTTGGGATCAATTTGTTTCCTCAGAACTCGAATTTATAGATTCCGAAAATTTTTTCTAACTATCCGGATTGTTATCACTAAAATTTTCGTCAGCACTTAGTTATCTTCCTCATGGCTCTCACTAATTACTTTGAGCATGTTTGTGCATCTCTCATACATCACAGTCCTTTGCCTACTTTGGATCAAGCAGTTATTGAACTCCTCTAAAAGGAAACTCGTCTTGGCCCTCGCAAGACCACCCCTACGGAGACTGTCCTTGCCACTATCAAGACCACCCCTACGGAGACTGTCCTTGCCACTATCAAGACCACCCCTACAGATGTTGTCTTTGTCACTCCCAGAGGACCTCAACCAAACAACAAAAATCATTCATCTATCTCTTTCACATAATTCTGCAAATATTGCAAGAAAACAAATCACATTTTCTTGGACTGCCGAAGTCGAGTTTGCCAATTCTTCCAAAATAAAGCCCCCGATCATCTTCAACATGAATGTTCTCAAAATCCCAATAGACATTCCCAAAAATACATGCCTCCCAGTGCTTCTTCTATATCCGCTGCCACTAATGTTAACAGTTCATCATCTATTGTTCCCATCAAATCCTTTTCTGCTTCCGACATAGAGCAAATTGTGAAACATGTACTTGCTCATTCTGGTAATCCACCCTCCATTTCTATGTCACTCACCTCAGGTAATTCATCTTGGTTATTTGATTCTGCCTGTTGTAATCACATGACAAATGATTCCACCCTTTTTTCCACCAAACACACTGCTAGCCACACTCAAACCATTCAAACTGCCAATGGCTCTTCCATGATCGTAAGCCATATTGAAAACTTATTCCACATTAAGCACTTTTCTTTCTACTATTTATTGTATTCCCCAACTAACTATCCTTTTTTCTTCTTCTGGTTGTTGTGTGCAGGATCCAAAGATGAAACAAACTCTTGGGATAGGCCATAAGTTTGGACAACTCTTTGAGCTCATCAATCTCCATATTTCAGCTCACTTCTTTGTTCAAACAACAACTCTAGTCTCATCCACCACGTCCATTAGTCTCTGGCATTCTCGCCTTGGTCATGCTTCTATTGGTTGTCTTCAATCCTTAGTGACAGTGGTCATTTAGGATCTATCAATAAAGAACAATTTGATTGCTTTCCTTGTTAACTTGTAAAACAATCGACACAACCATTTGATAAAAGTGACAGTTTTTCTTCCGCACATTTTGACTTGATTCATTTTGATGTTTGCGGTTCGTCTTCCACTACCACTATGGGAGACTCTAGATACTTTGTTATTTTTGTTGATAATTACTCTCACTACACTTGGCTTTTTCTCATGCATAATCGATTTGAATTACCTCATTTATACTTTGATTTTGCTACTATGGTCAAAACTAAATTTTCTTGTAATATCAAAGTATTTCGTGCTGACAATGCTATCGAATACAATAATTCTGTGGTCCTTAGCTTTCTTCACCAGCATGGCTCTCTTCATCATCGTTCTTGTCCAGGCACCTCTCAACAAAATGCACGCGCTGAATGCAAAAACCAAGACATTCACAACAGTGTTCGTGTTTTTCTCATATCTGATTCAGGTTCTGAGAATTTTTGTGGTGAAACTGCTTTTACAACCATTTACACCAAGAATCATGTGCCTTCTCCTATCATTGGAAATCAATCACCATTTGAGTGTCTCTATGGTCAACCTCCTAACTATAGTACTCTTAAGGTTTTTGGTTACCCCTGTTTTGTTCTTCTTCGGCCTCATGAGCGCACAAAGCTGGAAACTAGATCTCGCCTATACTGTTTCTTAGGATATGGTATTGAACACAAAGGCTATAGATTTTTGAATCTTCACTCCAAACGCCTCCGTGTGTCTAGCCATATTGTTTTCTGGGAATACAAAATGTTATCCTAAATCTCCAAGTTTCACCTGTCGCATGCCATTACTCTTTTCTTATTCACTGACCCCTCCTGATACAGACATCTTCCTCCAAGTTAGCATCTCCACCGACACATCCTATCTCCTCCTCACATGATTTCTCCACCTTGCCCTCTCCTAAGCCATTTGTCTCTTCCGATGGATCAGCTCTAGCAACTCCTAATTTCCCTCTACGAAGTGACCGGGTAAAAATTCCTTGTGTTCATCTTCATGATTTTGTTGCGTTTTCCACTATTCTTTCTTACCATGAACCTCAGTCATATTGCCTATTGATTAGTTCAAGGCTTGCTTGGTAGCTAAGGGATATACCCATGAGTATGGGATTGACTACGAGAAAACCTTTGCTCCAGTTGCCCTTCTCATTTCATCCCACAACTTAATTGCAGTTGTCGCAGTTCGTCGTTGGGGATTACTTCAGATGGATGTGAAAAATGCCTTACTTAATGGTGACATCATTGAAGAAATTTATATGTGTTCTCCTCTTGGTTCTCATCATCCTCCACATCAAGTCTACAAACTTCGTTGAGCTCTTTATGGTCTCAAGCAAGCTCCTCGGGCTTGGTTTGCCACGTTCAACACCATTGTTGGGGATTTTGGATTCACTCCCAGCTCACATGATTTCGCCATTTTCATTCGCAAATCGGACCAGGATACTATAATTATTCTTATCCTCTATGTAGATAAGAAATCATTACTCACAATTCTCCCGTGCTCTAGCAATATGATTATCACTGGTGATGACACATCCGGAATCTCAAGACTTATCTCAGTCAACAAGAAGATGAAAGATCTTGGGAAGCTTAATTACTTTTGGGGATTGAGATCACTTCTAACTCTGAGGGATATTATCTCTCTCAAGCCAAGTATGTTTCTGATCTTCTTACTTGGGCAAGACTCACATATAGTAAGACATGTACCACTCCTCTTGAGCCCAACTATAAACTCCTATGGATGGTACACCTCGGATGACCCCACCTTGTTTTGCCAGTTGGTTGAGAGTCTAGTTTATCTTACAGTTACTTGCCCTGGCATCTCCTGGAACGTTCCATGGACCGTTCCAAGGACCGGTCTGTGGAACAGTGCCAGGACTGACAGAACGTTCCATGGAACATTCTATGTTGTCAACCAATTTCTCTATGCTCCTCGTTCAACTCATTATGCTACTGTTTTCGCATTCTTAGGTACATCAAGGGGACCATGTTTCACGGTCTTCATTTCTCTGCTCACTCTTCACTTGAATTCTGTGCCTACACAGATGCAGATTGGGTAGTTGACTCCATTGATTGTCTATCCACCACTGACAATTGTTTCTTCCTTGGTGATTCACTAATTTCCTGGCACGACAAGAAGCAAACTGTCGTCACTCGATCCAACACAAAAGTTGAGTATCGTGCTCTTGCTAATATAACTTAGGAGCTTCTCTGGCTCCGCTGAAGAGATGGGCGTTACTCATTCTACTGCCACTATCATCAAAGTACTATCCAGAATGCTCACAATGATGTCTTCCATGAACGCACAAAACACATTGAAATTCATTGTCACTATGATGATGTTTGCCACTATGAAATTCATTGTTACTATGATGATGATGATTGCCACTATTCATTGTTACTTGAAATTCTCACTATGATGACATCATCATCGCACTCGTGGCACCATTGGTCTATTATCAGTTTCTTCCGTTGATCAAATTGATGACATCTTCACTAAAGCACATCCTCATAGGCTCATAAATAGCAGCAAGATGCAATGCAGTGTTTCCATCATTATCAGACTGATTAAGAGACTCTTCAGTAATGATGTCAAGTTGGAGAGCACTCTCATCGCTTCTCTATAACCTCATAAAGCAACAACATAAAGATAACTATGACCACTATGGTTCTTCTGAACAATATGGCCAACAATCAAGGATCCCTTCAACAATTGCCACCCGGCCACGCCCTGCAGCAACATGACTCTTTTTTCCAAGATGTAGGCAAGATTACTATCAGCTTTTAATAGTTGCTTACGAATATTAAGGTAAATACCATTAAATGCTGCATAGTGATGTGGCGTCCACCGATGTATATGTGCTGCTTTGGCTATGTCGGGCTTCACTTCCAGTAATTTGGCCATAAACCCTTAAAAATATACAGCATTGTTTTTATTTCTGTCAGTAAAAACATAACATTTTGTGTTTGTCCACAGTATTTTAAGTGCCTAGAGTCTTTCAGGTTACCAACAGGACAGTCCAATGATGTTGATGGACAGAGTGAAAATAATCTGATAATTTAGATTTTCTTTATCTATTGCTATTTTTTCTAGAGTATTCTACTGATGCAAGTTGAAATACGAAGATTGATCCAATCGTACCCAACTCCATAAAAATCTTTATGTACTCTAACTATGGTTGATTGCACATACATGCAATTTGAGTTCTCCACGATTCAATTCTCTGGGAGGAACAAGATACCCCGCCAGTTCCATGGAATTTGGGGAACTCCGAACTTAAGTAGCTAATTTTATGTTGAATTTACAGTGGATTAGTTCCCTATAACTCGAACTCAGAAACTTTGTTTTTTGTTGTACATATGAAGAGAAATAGACATTGTTTCCACAACTAACATTGGTGAAATCAAACACGCCCTAATAGGAAGCCCAATTTTGTAGTGCAAATGCATAAATATAAAAAAAAACAAAATTTATATATATATAAAGGTTGTGGTCCAATTAGGTAAAAGGTAAAGTCTTTTAGAATATTTGACCAAAGGAGTACTACCCCCATCAACTAGTTAGTGTCCAACTTGACATGCGAAAGGTCTAGGTAGAGTTAAAGGAATTTTCGATACCTGCAGGCAAGGATTGTGATTTCGTTATCTGCGGTAATTTCGGTATATTGATTTTAAGAAATATTCGTGAAATATTTTGTTGTGTATAGAAAAAAGTAAAAAATTTTGTCATAATTTTGAAGTTATCAATATAAATTAAGCATTTTAAACTCTTACATACTACATAAAGAGTCACACAAGACACATAATATCATGGAAACTACATATTGATTAAGAATCACTTATATAACAAAATTTTAATACTAAACTAAGGTTATAACGGGTTAAAATGTATGAAAATTGAAATTGGTCTGATGAAAGAAATAAATATTTCGAATTTTGAAAAAAAGAAATATTTGAAGAAATTTTGACATTTTTTTTAGAAATCACATTCCATGCTGGTAGGGTTTGCTCGGACACATCATTTAGCTATTGTTTAAGAAGAAAGACAACTTGAATAGTTGGTTCACTAACCTAGCTTAGGAATGGTGAAATGTGATCCAAGGCTATATTGGTCTATTGATATTGGGAAAGTCTTTTTTAATATCTCTTTGCATCTACAATCCTCTAGTGGAAGTCACTCTCTAAGAGATGAAGGAATGAGGGAGAAAAGTTGTATTTTTATTTTCATATGTTCTAACAAATTTTCTTGAGATGAATTTTAACTTTAAAACAAACACAATGTTATTTCAAAAGGTATTTGAACATAAAAAAGAGTCTAGATCATTTACACCTGAGTGTAGAGTTCTACACCCAAAGAAAAAAAATACAAAATCTTTTAACAATGGGCTAATTCAAAATACATGGGTAAGATTGCAAATAATTTCTTTAAGGTGTAAAAGTTTAAAATCATACACCTGGGAGCAGAAGATCCCCATTCTTCAAATTATTCAAAGTATTTGGTCAACCATCGCATCAAAAGAATTTGATTTCAGATTTAGTAATATTGAAGTGATTTACTTAAGAAGTTATATATTTTGGAATTTAACTTTTGTCATATCCAATTCATCACAAAAGGAATGACTTGTTCTTATCAAACCAATGAAAGATTTTAAATGTTTTATCATTCATCGCCAGCTTATTGGTGCAATGTAATTTATTTCATACATGTGCTAATATGGGTACTTACCTGCCCTCCCAAATTGCTTTTAAAAGACTTTGCTGGAGGGAAATAGAAGATTTAAATATAATTTATTTCAAGTTAAAGAAAGATAGAAATTGGTACTTACCTAAGCAAAACACTATACATTCAGAGATACAAAACTATAATTGCTAGAGAGGGAGAAAAAAAACCTTGTAATTTTGTTTTGAAAGTTCAAAACACTTTGGATTGAATACAATAGTATATTACAAAAGTTGACATACTGAAAAAAAAAATATGAAAACTCTTTAACTAGGATCAAGGAATGAGTTTTTGCAAAATTTCTGTGAAATTTCGTTTTTTGGAAAAATTACGAAAAGAAAAAGGGCGAAAGCCAAATTCCCATTTTCTTGAGGAGTGTTTCGTGATATTTCATCCTTTTCATTAATTTTGAAATTTTTAGATACACATCTTCCTCCTTAAGGCTAGATCACGACTACGATCAATGTCTACTATCGTCAACGTGAAAACAAATATGTATGGCAGAGAAGAATTGACATAATTCCTTGACATTAGAAAAGTCAGATTCACTACATGAAAAATGCCCATTAATAGCGTTTCAAAAACGCTATGGTAGGATACCATAGTGTTTTAGAAAACGCTGTGTCTGCTGAAGCTATAATAGCGTTTTAAAAATGCTATAGTAAGTTGGCCTTTTATAGCGTTTCAGAAATGCTATTGTCTTCCCTCACGTAACATTTAACAAATGCTATTATATTCGTTTCTATAGCATTTCTCAAGGCCCCCTTTTTTTTTTTTTTTCTATAGCACTCATCAAGTGCTATCAAATGACTTTTTATAATATCTTATAAGTTTTATTTCTAGAAAATAAAAATCTAAATGTGCCAAACTTAAACATTTCAATGAAAGGAGGCAAAGTAATGTAATTAATTAATATAACATGAAAACATTACTGACAAAGTAATCGTAGCTTGTCCAAAGCATCACTTGCATTACTGAAGTACAATGTTCATCAAACATTAGACATGAAAACACAACAATGTTGGCAACAATCCAAGAGTTCTGTAATATTTGGCCAATGACAAATATAACATGACAAACAAATGCAAACGAGAAGTATAAGTAGCCTCTATTCTGATTCAACTATTGTATGTAAGGCGTGAAACCCGAATCTCCTGTTTCTCTTTCTTCTAGCTTAATCAACTGATCGCCAGTTGATGCTTTTGTTTGTTTATCTGTGTTAAGTCTTGTTGATATCTTTACCGGAGTTTCTAGCTTTCTGAGAAGAAACAACCTGGGAGAGTCTTTCAGAACCAGCAGTTTCCTTGTGTGCATTGACAAGGACTTGAAATTCTTGACTTGAGGCCAATAACTAATAATAGGGATTAGGGACAAGCATGTAGTATTTCCCCATCTGACATTAACTGTAAACAAAATAAACATGATCAAAATGCTTGTTTGGAGTAATAGTTTGCCTCATGATCATGTCGGAGATGACTGTACAAGATGGTCATTCAAACTTGGAAACTGGAGTTGGAAACCTTCTCAGTGGTATGGAACCTCCATTTGTAGATGTAGTCTTTCGAATCACAACAGAGTTTTTATACATCACATGGAACATCAGCCAAGCTTTTGTTCTCATTGCATGTAAACCCATTTGAAGATACTGGCACTTGCAGATCTGATAGATCCAACTTCACCTTCCCACTGATCCTCTTGCATGAATTTCCCCCCAACATTACATCATAGCTTACCATGGAATCAAGCCACAGACACTCAGGTTGCCCCACCATCTCCTTGTATGCAGAATTGGCCAGTCTCACTCTGTTACTCGAGTCTGAAACCACAACTGGTAGAGCCTCAGCCTCTATCTCTGCTTCAACCTCATGAGACTTCTTGGAAGCACAAGTACTAGGAATTGGGTTGGGTTTCACTTGTATGCATTCAAATATGATGCTTGAACCAACAGGTCTCACAGGCTGATGAGTTATGACATTTGCAGGTCAAGAATCAGAGACAACATCTGCTGCTTGCAGAGTCTGCAACAGATCCTTCTCCTGTGGAACATCAGCCTTCATGGTCAAATCCATGACCTCCTCAAGGTGAGTAACAAGCATTCATGCCAGGAAGTTCAGATACTAATCTGGGTACTTCTGGCGATGAAGAAGAAGGGTAAGGTAGAAAAGAAAAGGGTGACCAAATTGACAGACTTCTCCAAGCTTGCTCCAAGCCCTCCTGAACTTGGGTGTGGAAATGGAGGAGGGAACCCATGACCAAAACTCTGCAGAGAAAGACCAAGTTGTGTGTTCTTGGCAAGACCCATGACCAGGCCTGTTTCCTAGATCAATAGGAACCAATTTGATCTTGTCCTGCAACCCCTGCTCCCAACAAATAAGAATTACTCAGAAATGAACTTTAGTACGGAGGGTTTGAAGCTCCTTAATGAATAATTAACATACTATACTTGAAACTACAAAAATGGCTTGAACTCTTGAAGTGCAAAAATAAATGGAAATGAACTCTTGAAGTATTTAATAAGTATACAATATGTGGATTTCATGACATGTTAAAATAACTCAAATTTTGAAAGACCAACATCTCAATACTATCCCTTGAAGCATCTCCACAGGATAAAGCTCAAATAAACAAATAGAACAAAAAATCACCATATGATGTCTTCTGTGAATATGAAAATTACTGAAATTACTATAAAACTCAATTTCTTTATCTTCAATCCGACAACAGTAGATGGAAAAAGGTTAAAGAAAATATCACTTGGGATTTGCACAGGAAGAAATTATCTGTCAGCTTTACAAAATACTAGTTTTGATTTCTGAGTACCGATAGCAATATCGATTCTAAATTTGTTCTGATGGGTTTATCATTATAAAGAAACTCAGACTGACAGGGGTTTCTCATGGCTTATTCCTGTTCAATTAGGAAACAATTTATTCAAGTTCAAGTGTTCAACAGTATACAATTTATTCAATTTTAACAACAAATGCAGTAAAAGATGCAAAAAGTACCAAGATTAGTCCATTAGGAAAGAAAAGAAAACAACTCTTGCTTTAGAAATGAGAGATATCAAAGAAAACAATCACACATCAAGTGCTCCTGAAACTGAAAACCCCAACTAAAAAACATATAATGCAACATTTTATCTTGAAACAAAAGTAGATAAAAGATGAGTGATTAAAAAGGGCATAAACAACAAAAGAAGATAAAGAAACTAATGGAGGAGGACTAGTGATTCAACGATGAGAATTCAGTAAATTGAAACTGTGAAACATTATAAAGCACCAGCTTGTACCAAATGGATAAAAGAAATCTAAAAGAAGAAACATAAAACTAATTACAAATATCTAGAGACAAGCCCATCTGAGTTGGCCTTATACTCTAGTAGAATCCACGCCAGGATTGTAATCCTTCACCCAACCAAGTGAAAGTGGTTTGGCCAGATATTCACTAAAATCTGTTTAATTCACTTATGCATGCGACTCGCACAATTTTAGGCATATTTTGCTACATCGCAATGTGTATTTAGCAATCTCAAAATAGAATGCCAATTCTCATTTGCAAGTTTTGTCAATAAACTAAATCTAGATTGTGTAAGTTTGTGTGCTCATTCAAATTCCAGGTGGATCCTTGTTTTTACCTGCATTGCAGCTGTTGAAGCCAAGAAATCTACATACTCATCAAGCACGGTAACATCAGCAAGTTCAGAAAGCAAAAAAATTGTTCCTTCCACCTGTGATTTTACAATAAACTTTTAATTATCATTATTCAGTAGTTCTCTTAACAATCAAATAATGAGTTCCAACAAGCAGAGGGAGGTATGCAAATATATTGAAACAACACAAGGAACTAAGTCTATAGTCCTCTTAACATTCAAATAAGGAGTTCCAACAAGCAGAGGGAGGTATGCAAATATATTAAAACAACACGAGGAACCAAGTCTATAGTTCTCTTAACATTCAAATAATGAGTTCCAACGAGCAGAGGGAGGTAAGCAAATATATTAAAACAACACGAGGAATGAAGTCTATTGTCTTCAGTATAAAAGGAATAACCCCTACAATATGAGAAAATAAACGTACACAAGTACTTCAGACTAACAGCTGCAATTAGACAAATTCAAGGTGTAACTCTATTAGATAAATTTCCAGAGCATCCTAATCAATATTTAGCAGCATACCATACCTAGTTTAGATTCGATGAGTTCATCTAACGCCAACACCATTTAGTAGCAGAAATACCAAATAAAAGCTACAAAGTTAACTAAATCTCAAATCTACACAGATTCTTTTGAGTTCGACACAAATACAAGTAAACATAGTTATTACAATTTCATTCCTTTCTGTGAAATATTCAACTTTTCAACTGTCATCTATCATATATTTTTTTGAAGGAAACAAAATGCCACAAAGAGCTATATCTTTCATCTTAGACAAAATGGCAATGCATGGCATTCTTGTAATCAGAGTAAATTATGAAGCTGCCATATAAAGGTGATTTAAATGTCAAATCCACCATATACAAAAAAGACTTGTAGGACGACCGTACCTTGTCATCCAGATCAGATCGTTGCAAGTTGTTACCATCAGATCACAAATGGAGAGGGCTTGAAGGTGATTCATTTCCATCATCTAAAATCTTGCTCAGCGAATCCAACACATCTTCAACCTCATCCATGGATTTCTGTTGTGGGGTATTAGCTTCAAATGTCAACTTCAATATGTTCAATTTCTCTTCTCACGGAAATAGGTTTCATCCACTCTCTCTCAGATTCTTTACCGTCCATACTATCAACTTTATGCCGTTTTGGAGGATCCTCAGATTCGCTATCTTCTACCACTTCCTTTTCAACATCTTCATCCTCCACCTCAGCATTTTCTTCCATTTATACTCTCACTTCAAGAAGAAAAAAGAAAAATGAGAAGAAGACTTTCAAGTATTTGATAGTTAGATCAGCTAATAAGGTAAACTCTTCAAAAATCTGTTATCTTTGTAATCTGTCCATTAAACATTATTGCAGTCAATTTTCTCAATTCATTTTTCAAGCATTGCGCAAGGCCGACAGTTGAATCTGAAAAATTTAGATGTTGCATATTTGAATAGGGAATCAATCTTCTTTAGACAAGAGTGGTAGACTTAGAGAACTACAAACACTTGATGACCAAAACAGGGAGCAATAGCAGCAGGTGTTGGTTCCAGGAACAGTGTTCAGTAATAGGTTGGAGAAATGTCTGATTTTGCAGGTTTTCTATTTCAGGTTCAGTTTTTTGTTTCCAGAAACAGAGTGTGGCCTCTGTTTTGAGCAGTTTCTGGGCACTGGGGAAAGGTGAAGGCTTTTCCCAAGGATGACCCAACCAAGCCTTGCCGGCTTTACTGCTTTCTTGGGCTACAAAGCTGGCATGACCCACATTATCAGAGACGTCGAACTGAAATGAACAAGAAAGTCTACAAGCTGGGGAAGGCTGGCCAAGAGTCTCCATTTTATGCATTTTCGTCTTCTCAGACAGACCCATTGTGAGATTAATAAAGGATGTTAATAAGTAGGTCCATACAAGATGTCTAAAATTATTCAAAGTAAACACACTTATTACATTATCATGTAATCTCAACTTATTTCATCCTAATGGAGGTTCAAAACGACCATTGTTTAGGAAAAACCGAAAAACCATTGCAGACTGAAAAACAAATCTAATCCAAAACAAACTAAACACTGACTGAATAGAAATATCTTGTAAGCATCCTTTGGCTTATTTGTCTTATAAAATTCTTCAAATTGTTTCATAATTTATTCAATAATAGTTCTTTGAATTGAATGAGAAATTGTATGATTTGAATTATTCAGAGCATTCACGGGAACACATGGAGTAAGTGAAGGTAGTGTGTGAGCAAGCAAAATAAAATAAGATGTAGGCATAGACAAACAAAAGGATTGCTAGTTAGCCTTATCAGACAACCACCAATTGTGCATTCAACTCAATTAATACCAAGATTAGGGATAAAAGAAAAGGATAACACAAAAATACCTACATTTGTGCATTCAGCTGTTCATTCGATTTCCGCTGCCTCAATGTCAAAAAATCCAGCATCCACCATTCTTCTCAATGCTCTTGCTTGTGAAGACTTCCCTCTTAAACAAAGCAAAAAAATAGATATTTCAAGAAGAAACCTCTGAATTGTGTCTGTAATTTATAACACCAAATATAAACCATAGACGCAAGAAACAATGAAATATCATTAGAACTACTAACACACATACCTGCTTGGGTCATTAAAAGGTGACCGAAGCTCAGGTGCAGGTACAATGCCAGCCAGCATTGCGCACTCTCCTAAACTAAGAAATGACGGGCACTTCCCGAAATAGAATTTGGACGCTGACTCGATTCCATATACACCATGTCCCCAGTATATCTATCACATAAGAAATTCAATTAGTTATCATCCATAAATTTGCTAATTTATGTTACTTCACAATAAGAAAAAAAAAATCAACTATTACCTTTCCCAAGCAGGCACTTGAAATTTTCTCTTTCGACAGTCTTCTCTCCAATATCAATGCCAACAATAACTCAACAACCTTTCTCGAAAAGGTTTGCTCATTCTTAAGAAATGTATTCTTCACAAGCTGTAATTAAATCAAGTAAAATTCCTTTAAGTTCATGAAAGAAATTTCAGTACCAATGTTGGATCATAAAAGTCAATACAACATTCGTAAACTCAATTCCAAAAACTTAACGGGTTCCGTTGGTTGATTCAAAGTCATTGATAAATGCAACAAACATTCAGTTCTAGCTACCAAAAAAATTAAATTGATTTGCTCACCTGTTGAGTAATGGTACTCCCACCACCTCCATTGGGGAACAACAGCACGGCACAAGCAATTCCAATAGGGTCAATTCCAGAATGCCGGTAGAAACGACGATCTTCATAAGCTACAATAGCTTTCATCAAATGAAATGGATACCCTTTCGCTTGAACTTCCGCCTCTTCGGAAAATACAATGTCTAAATGTCTAAATCGACCTTGATTCACTTCATTTTAGAAGAAAACACCCAACTTTTTTGGACGCACCAAAATCAGCAAGTTTGATGCACCCTTTATTGTCTACAAGAATGTTTGCCCCCTGAAAATGGAAGAAAAACATGCACTCAGTATGAATGAAGAGAAATCAATTAGCTAAATATTTCCCTCTGATATACTTATCTAGTAAAGAGAAATACCTTAATATCCCTATGCATAATCCCATTCTTATGGAGATACTCCCAACCCAGCAACAACTGCTTAGTATATGTTCTTATAACCTATTGAAGCTAATGGCAGAAAATGCATCAGCTATGGAAGCACCCCAATTTAAACTTAGAAATTTAGCAAGGACTAACCGCCTCAAGAACAGAGCCAAAATTTTGAAGAAGAGAATCGATGATCCTCGAGGTACAAACTCAAGCAGAATATTCAATGTGCTCTCCTCCCTAGCAGTTCCCAAGTATCGCTGCAACCAAATAAATCAAACCATGGAACAAGAGACCAAGCATAAATGTCACCAAACACAGACACAACCAAGAAATCATACTCACGACAATGTTTGGATGCGTAAGATTCTTAAGAAGCTTCTTTCTCACATTCCATTCTTGAAAGGTAGTAAATAATGCCACATTCATCTAGATGATTTTCCTTGATGAACTTGTCAATGTCATCCAAACAACTTTTTGTTTTTGCCTTCACGGAATACCTGCCATCTTCATATGTATGAGGCTTTCCAATGTCACTGATGATTAATCATAAACTATGACACATACCACAAATTTGGGCGGTTGAAACTTTGTCGAAAAATGATGTAGTTCTCACGACCAATAGCCTGAACAACATCTTCTTTGACACTTGCTGTTGCAGTGGCAGTTAAAGCCAACACATGGGTTTTCGGGAACTTTTGCTTTAGAATACCTAGACCCGGGAGCGGATACAACACAACATTAGCCATGGATATTATAACAGCTCATTCATATAATACAAAAGTGAAACCATATTTTTAAATCAGAAAAACAAAAAATATTTCGTTAAAGAAAAACTAATTGCTAGAGATAAGAACTCCAGCAGGTAGTGCAAAATGTACACATCATGAATTTCTATTGTCCACAATAGCAAAAAATCATATGGAAAGCAACTACCTGATAATCTGGTCTAAAATCATGTCCCCATTGGCTTACACAATGAGCTTCATCAATAACAATTTTAGAAAGTGACTCATGAGCATGTAAGTTATCCAATTGCCTTAAGAGAGCATCACTTCTGTACTAAATAAAAACATCATAAGAAAACAAATAGAATCAGAAATGTCCATAGTGTTGGCATCAAATAAATATTAAGCTGAACAAGAATTAATATTCACAAACTTATTATATTCCTGCTAGATGTATAACTTACTTCTCGGTGTCAACCATTTATAGAATCTAAGATCCATGGTAAACCCGGTAAACCCAACAGTGTCAGAGTGTTTGACACCAGAGTTTATTTTTCCTTTTTTGTTTTTTGGAGTGTCCTTGTTGCATAGGGACAAACAAAACTATCTACTGAATGAAACCAGAGGGAAAATGACAATCAATCAAGCCATAAGGACCACAAAATAATGAAGAATTTCAGACAGATGAGGTCCTGTTCCAGGATCATCCCATATTACCACAATATCACCAAATCTAAGGGAAATAATAGAAAAGGCCAACGTAAAAGCAGGGAATAGATCCAACCATCTAATGAGAATGCACGAGAAATAGTTCGATGTTGAAATATCTTCCCAGGAAATTTTTTCTTTTTCACTTAAAAAAATAAGAATATGCGGTTCAATGCATGTTGAATGACACATTGCAAAGTCTTGAGAATTTTAAATCTTGAAACAAGAAGTACCTATATGGTGGAATCTTATTGCTAAATGATAACTAATGATCTTAATCTGCAGTTCTACAGAAATCACAAAAAGTTGTTCACAAAAAGTTGTTCCATATGACAAAAGTTGTCATCATCAAAGATATTGACAATAAACCCATTTCTTAGAGCGTGAGTGATTGCACCACTATGGTGTAAAGTGATTCCACCAACAACCTGTGTTAAAAAAATTGGTTTGTTTAAAACCATTGGAAGTTAATATCATCAGGCTAGAATGATATCCTAGAAGTTAACAACTTGTATTTACAGTGATCAGAAGCCAGTTCTCTAAAGATGTCATGTTGTTCACTCCATTCCATATTAGCACTCAAGTAAGCAATTGGGATGTTTGCCTAAATTGCAAAATCAAATGAAAACCTTAACAATGAATGACAAAATTAGACAAAACAACTGAATCATCCAAAGAAATAATTGCATTACCAGTAACAAGTGCATGATTTGGTCTTGAATGAGTGAAACAAGAGGAAACACAACTAGAGTTATTCCATTACAAATTAGGGATGGCGGCTGCAAATAGAAGATATGAGTTATACAAAGACTCGCATGATCTTAGGAAAGTGCAAAGAATTCTCAAAGTGACAAACAAATAAAAAAATACATACCAACTTATAACTGTGTGAGATCTCAGATTCTGAGTTACCTCAAAATTTCACTCCAAGAAAAAGGGGAAATTTGTTTTTCTTAGACGGACTCGCTTCTTCTCTGCCCCTGATTTCGTCGTATCTCTCTGAATGAGATAAATTGAAGAAGAAATTATGCTCTTGTTGGCCTTATTTGATCATTCAAAAAGAAAAGAAACCTAAACCTTCACTGCCCCATTCTCCCCAACTTTCTCCTCCACCCCATGTTAGATGAATCAAATTGAGAGAGAAGGGAAAGTGATAGACAGAGCGACCAGAGTGGCGAGAGCGACAGAGAGAGCGAGAGTAGGAAGGGAGGCGAATGGCAGAGCGAGGGAGGGAGGAGAATCGCAAGGCTGTGTGTTTCATTCTTCTTTGTAGGTTTTAAGTTGGAGGAGAGAGTCTGAAATATTTTGGCGGTCAAGCATTTTTAATCTCCTGCTTGATTCTTTAATAGCGTTTTGAGATTACAATATACTAAAATTAGGTTTTTTTTATAGCATTTGTGTAAAAAACGCTATTCTCAAATGCTGTAAAAGATCATTTTTGTTGTAGTGATTCAAAGTGCTCTGTACCATGGAAATGATCCAGAGCGAACCAGAGACTAGTAAGGGTGAGGAAGATGAAGAAGGCAGTTTTCTGCGATCTTGTCTGACAATCTGGGGATCAACAGCTCAGATTCTTGAGTTCTCGATTACAAGTAATGTGTGACAATACTTGGCACAATTATCACTTTGTCTCGAGTTAGGTGACTTTCTAACACATTAGATTTCCAAAATTACGCATAATCACAATAACCACCTTTTCTATTTGTTTTATGTTATTTTTTTATTACAAAAAACAATAGAAAATATGAAATGTAGCAACAAAATCTTAGTGTGATACTTTTTCACATAAAACTAAAATTTCGTAATAGTCTAGGGAGCTAATTCCAATATGGAGGATTGTTCATGGAGGCAATTATAAAACCTTGTCCAAAAACATGTCTTCATCTCATGGTGACTTGGCGGAGTGTGTATCACTGAAGGGTATTCTTGTCATTCATGTAGCACTCAGTGTTTGAATGTAAGTAATTATCCTACCACACTTTTTAAATCCCTACAATCAAAGGTTAAGATCTTTCACAAAGTTCCAGATGTACACCATGTGTTTGCAGGTAAACTTTCAGTACTCACACAGATGCATCTAATAAACATAAGTAACAAGGGTAAATAAGACCAGCAAATTTCCGCTCGTGGGCGTTTGGTCTTGAAAAGCAACATCTCTCCATATATATGAGTCTTTCTTAACAGCCAGGCCCCTAGCGCCAGATCGGCGCCAGGGGAGGCTGAAGAACGTGTTGAAGAAGAAAAAAAGAGATAAAGATGAAGAACAGAAGAAAAAGAAGAAGAAGATATGAAGACAGAAGAAGAACAAATGAAGAATAGAAGAACAAATGAAGAACAGAAGAAGAAAAAGAAGAAGAACAAATGAAGAAGAAGAGATGAGAATTGGAGGGTATTGAGCCTCCCCTGGCGCCGATCTTGCGCTAGGGGCCTTGATCTTAAGAATTGTTGCCATATATATATGGAGTCATTCTAGGGAACCTGGTTTTGCAACCAGATTTTGCAAACAGGATGATGTGGTATGATTAGAGGAGGAGGTTTTTATAAACCTCGAGATATGCACACTTTGGATATTTTCATCATTCTTCCAAGATCATGCCACGTCATCGTGGTTGCAGAACATGATTGCAAAAACCTGGTTCCCTATATTATTGATATATATGATGTAACTTGTAGCTCCACACACACACACACTGTGTGTTCTCTGCTTTTGCATGGTAGTGAAGCCTTAGCCTTGGAAGTTTCGTCAGGGTAATGTTAAATCATCACTGATTTTTTGTTGGGTTTTGCTTAATCATCATTTCTTCATTGTTGTTTGATTACTTAGTGATGATTTTCAAGTCATGATTCCTGATTGTATTGCTTGTTGTTCTTGGGTTTCATGGATAAATGTCCTGTTGATGAAGTTTATGTTTCATTTCAGACTTTGTTGTTTAATCATATTCTGCTTGTTGTCTTGTTTGTAATCTGTAAAGAGAGACTGTGTTTAATGGTTTGTCAGAATCATTTGGTTTCAATTGTTTCTTGTTGTGTACAAGCAGGGGCGGACCCAGGATTTTAGTCGAGGGGGGGCGAAATGAAAAATACTTATTAGTTGATAATAGTAGTTATCAATGATAAAGCCAATTTTTTTTTTTACCTAAGCTAGTAACTAATAAAAAAAAATTAACTATAAAAAATACAATTTTAAGCCAAAATAAGGTCACTATTAATAACATTAGCAAAGAGCAAACAAGCATAATAACTAGAATATATAACTAATATCACAAAAAAGTTTGTCTAGGCAGCCAGACTTTAAAGCCATTTTTTGGCCAGGCTAGAGCATTTTTACACCTTTACCCATTCTCTTTAAAATACAATCACAAACATTATCTATAGAAGGGATAGAAATGTAAAAAACTTAAAACCTGACCAAAAAGTGGCAAAGCCTGATTGTCTAGAATTGAGAATCACAAAATAATTAGGATAAGTTCTAGGTGAAGCTAAAAAAAAATTGAAATTTGCGAATCTAATATGATCATAATACAATTTCAAAGAAAAAATAGTTTATATGAGGCTCAAATTTTATACGAGTTGGCTAATGGTATATATTTTCATTGAATTCTATCGTTATTATTTTAGATATTAATTTTAAATATTTTTTTGTTAGGGGTTTAATATTACTTGTGAAAAACAATTCATTTATTTAATATTAATAAATTTTTATTAAACTAAACATTTTTTAATGTTTGCAATTACTAATAAAATTGCTAGGGGTGGGCAATGTCGGTTCGGTTCGGTTTTGAGCCCCAAACCGATTTCATTTGGTTTGCCCAAAACCCAAACCGAAACCGAATTTTGTATTTGTAAATCGATGAATTCGGTTGAACCGAATTTCGGACCGGTTCGATTTGGTTAAGCCAAAATTTCGGGCTCAAGCACTTGAAAGACTTTCATTAAAACATGCCCAATTTTTTTACAGGCCTAATTTTTTACAGACCCAATTTTTAGCCCAAATTGAAAACTTTGATAAAAGGGGGGCGATTCAGTGCAACAAGGTGTATTGCAGTGCATTTGTTGCACTAATCAGGTATTGACACACACCTGTTAATTAGTTATTTATATATATATCTAATTAATCGGTCGGTTCGGTTATAAATCGGTTGGTTCAAAATCGTAAACCGATTTCGAATCGTTTATAATCAGTTCGGTCGGTTAACTAAATTTAAATTGGTTTTTGCCCACCCCTAAAAATTGTATTGAAAATAAAATAAAAAACGCACTCGAAGAGTATCGAACTCAGGTCTTTTACTAAAAATGATAAACCTCCAACCACTACACCAACAAAGACATGTTTGAATATTTTCATAAACAATTAACATATTGTATTCTACATTATATAATCGATTTTTATGACTAAAATATATATACTAAAAATATTTTAAAAATTGAGGGGGGCAGCTGCCCCCCCTCGCCCCTTAGTAGGTCCGCCCATGTGTACAAGTGTTGATTGTATTATCAGTGCACGAGGCAAAAAATCATCAATCACTGATAGATTTATCCAAAAAAGGAGGAATAGCACGTAGTTGATGAGTGTGTTTACAAGAACTTAATCGTTAGATCAATTAATTCACAGCAATCGAGATCCCTCTTGAAATTTTTGATTTGTGACAATTTCATGGTGGAATCCTTTTTGTATTCATCCCTAAATTGTAGATTCATTTGCTGTTTAGGAGAACTTTAATAGTCTTGTCTTTAAGTTGATGTTTCAGAATGACCTATATGGCATTTGAGAATTTTCCTATTAGGCAGGACCTAGACGGGTCATGCTGCCTAGCTAGAGAGGCTACGCTAGCATGAATTTTTAACTACAACATATATGACATGTAGGTATATAATAGGTGTGCATTGCTTTTTGTCTAGAAATGAAGCAAAGAGTTAATTCTTGTGTTGCTATGGACAAAATGTTTCTGATAATTCTGAAGTCTGCTGCTTTAGCAACGATAATTGTATTGTCTGAAATCCTTTTATTGTTTCTTCCAAATATTTTTTTCAGATGCCAGTTTTGGTATTTTGTTTAATGTCAAGATGATGACTATAATGATGATTGATGATCATGAGAAAAACTTTTTGGTTATTTGAAATCTTTACGAAACCTAAACATTTTTTATGAAATAGGACAAGTTAAGGGATGCTACAGTCATTCTTCAATGAATGTTACTATATGTTTGCATTTTCTAATTCTATAGTCGTTTGTTGATTGCAGGTTTTTGACTGTATATTGATCAAGTATCAATAGTGATACCAATGTTTCCAATGTCGAAGGAAAAGAAACAGCCAACAAAGAAAGGGCCATATGATGATGTGCTTAGGGCTTGTGCTCTCCAAGAGTAAAAATTGTCGATGAAGGGACTATTTTTGCCATTCATTTGAATACCACTTTCTTCTTCTCTCTATCTGCCATTTCTTATTTTGAATAATTTTCCCTCTTCCTATGTTATTATCCAGCCTGGTATTTTGAGTTGTGCTTTTGTCTGAAATCATGAAGCAGCACTACGCCACATTGACTTTTTGTAACAACTTCCAAAACAATATCACTTTTGAGCTGTAACAGTTTATCAAACAATTTCAAGTCAAAACTAAATTTAGTTAAAAAAAAATGAAAAACAGTTTCATAAAAAAGTGATACAATAAATTGGATCACCATGATTTGTAGGACCATACTCTTCATGGTGATACAATTATTGCATCACTGTGAAAATATGTAAAATTGTTTGGTGGACTGTTACAGCCCAAAAGTGATACTGTTTGGGGGTTGTTACAAAAATACTAATTTGGTATAGTGCAATGATGGGTCCAATTGATAAATTCTTTTAGCATATTTTTTAGGATGTGGTATGATTTGAATTATATATCATGAAAATAACCCTCCTGAACCTACCAACCATTTTCTTAGTTCAAAATAATTTTTTCTAATATTATTTTCTTTACTTGATAATACAAGACAATGTAAACTTCTCTAGTGGTGATATAATTGTCATTTTCCATTGTTGTAACTGGCGAAGTTTGCAAGGAGCGTATTCATGCAAAATTCGATGATGATGACTGTAGGAACTGTCCGGTGTGCAATACTCAATTGAGCATTAACTCAAAATATAAACTCAGGTGACCTTGAACACTTTTTTGCATACATCAAATGCTTCTTTGCATTCATGTTCATGATCATGTTCATGTTCTTTGCTCTTCCATTGACATAGGTTGCAAATAAATTGCTTCTATGAATAGTTTTAACCTTAATCTGTTTTTTCCACCCCCAATTCTAATACGGTCCACAAATTTGATGCAACCCAATTCGACGACAAACCTGTCCATCCATGCTAAGTTCAGAGTTATTTCTTCATTTGTTATGATGTTTCCATTTTATCCAAGGATTGTTCAATATGAAATGATTCATATTATATGTTTCCATACAAACATGATAATAATTTACAAAATCTCACAACAATGCTTTTAACGTTGAATAGTTCAAAAGAACTCAAACCGAAGATGATACCAAAAACTTTAGTCAAGAAAAAGAAGAAATCAATATCGTCAATTTCTCCATTTCAAGCTCAGACAATCTCCAAGCCTAGAAGATGTAGGCCAAAATTTGTGGCCCAGGAGTCAGGCGGGTGGGAAGTTGCAAGGAACACTTCCCATGATATAAATGCCAATTAATGAAGCCGCTAGTGATCAAAGGGAAGTAGCAAGAAAATTTTGCCATGATAGAGAGCATGTTGGGCCTTTTGTTTTAAGGTTATTTGGGACTTTCGGGTGATAAGCATGATAAGCATGTTGGGCCCAATTTTTCTCTATAAAACGTGTTTTTGTAAAGGAAATTCGACCCATCTATAAATATATTTTGAAAACCTAATTTCGTCCACCTATAAATATCTTGTGAAGAGAAGAGGTAATTCGGCCACTCCAGTAAAACCTAGCTAATTCGATTGCTCTATCAGAACCTTAGGTCATACCCATCTCCTAGAATAGATAGCTTTACAAAATTCTCAAACACCAATCACTGTGCATTTGTGTGGATTTGAGGGGCTGGTGCATGTACTCGACGAGCTAAGCATCATAGGTGCGTGGGGATCGAAAAGCTAGTTTTCGTTGGTAATGGTCTTGAACTCAAATTTATTTTCAATTTTCTATTGGATTATTCTTCAGTGCTTCAGAGCACATTCCATTCAATTATCTAGTTTTTACAGTATTACATCTAAGTCTTCATCTCATCAAATTATTTGCTAAACTTTTTATATGGATGATTTAGTAATTAAAATGTCTGTATGGAATGTGTCTGAGAAAATTCCCAAATGAATGAATTTGGTAATGAAGAAAGTAGAACTCCTAAAGTCCTTTAGGTGTCCACTTGAAACACTTGAGTGATTGAGCAAATGCCCAAGAGAGTTTAGAAGTTTTCGATCCCTCAATTTCTTAGTCACAATTCTTCATTGGACCGATGCCTAAATCTATTTGTTCAACTAGCTTGAAACACTGAAGTGGATTGTAAAATTTCTGAAGTCATTTGGGTTTTTTTTTATTTTTTATTTATTTTAATTCCAAATGTTTGTGGAAATACCCAAAAGACTTGGAAAATTTATATTACGTAAACACTAGACTATTTTTACCTTAGAATTTGCATATGTTTTTCCTTTTACTCTATCAATCATTTAGTTTGGAACAATTAGAATTTGCACAGTTCCAATACTTCTCATCAAGGGGTGACTCAAAATCTGCATTTCAGTTTACATACAAATTATGTGCGTGTAACTGTAGGTTCTTGGTCGTTTCATAACCACTAGTCTGACACAATGGTATTACTGCATGTATACCATCATTTGATTATGTGTTTGTGCTCTTTTGTTTTTTGGTGATGCAAGCTGCATTTTGTTTACCCGGCAGGGATGGTGGAAACATTTCCTTCTTGAAGAAACTTCAGCCCCTACATTTATAATTTTCATAGTACAATGGCATACAGTGGTTTGTCATAAAACAATGATTCCACGGTCTTAGAGAAAAGGTTTATGAAAGACAACTGCATTTAGATTTTTCATTAGCCGGTTAGTTTTCAACGACTAACTACTCATTTGGCTTAAACTCGAGAAGCCCGTATATTATCAAGAGGAAGAAAGAGATACCTGCTGTGCTAAAATGTTGGAGGCTTCGATCTTCACTCTGTGGTCCCTGGTTGGAAGTTGCACTGTATATTTTTGTTTGTTTTACGAATAAAGCAAGCAGAATTAAGGTTTATTTCCATCAGGTGATTAATACATCCCGTGCTTAAAAAATTTATTGGAGAGTATCTATGATTACCCAATATCTATTATGTCAGCAATGTGTAGAAAATTCCAACCTCTGTTGTTGATGCTATGGAACAACAGAAATGCCTTGAGCTTTGCTAGGAGAAGAGGATGAACAAAATGAATAGTGAAGATAAGAAAAAAGATAGCACTGCACAAGGATTCCTTTAAAGATCCATATAATTTACATGAGCACTAATATAAAGGGTAGTCATGTCATATTTGTTTTCCCAGTAGGCAACGGATATGTTTGCTTCTAACACTCATCTACAGTAACTGAACCATGGTAGGCAGCATGGTGAAGTGCAGTTCAACAATAATCACATGTTTCGTTGTTTCATGCCTCCATCTGGTCTCATTCTCAGTAGTAACTAGTAGCATAATGCTATTGTCATATATTTTTCGTTGTTAAAATCTGCCAAACTTTTGAAACAAAGTATTGCACATTTTAGCAAGATCAACCCCAATGGTTGGCATCAGGGGATTTTTGTATGATTGTTTGTTTGTTTGGGTTGAGTTTATCGTTTCCTTGGACTTCTTGAATACGTACATTTATTTGCATGAACAAAATCCTATTGTTTTTGTTTTGTTTATAATTATAATGTTTTCAAACTATGGAATCGATTTCTCTAGCTAGCTAGTTTCTTAAAATACGATTTAATGTATCTTCGGTCTCACTTTGTTTGAATCTTACAAGTAGTTTAATTAAATTATTATTATTATTATTATTATTATTATTATTATTATTATTATTATTATTATTACGGTTAATTTTACTTACCCCCAAAATAAATAGCTAATTAGGGATTGGTCTCTATTACATATCGTATTGCAGATGCCCCTTGGACTAGCGGTCCATGTCCATTGATTGTCTGTTTTCAAATGGGTCATATTTTGATGACAAAAATACCCCTAAGTTGATCCAAGGGCTTAGGTTAAAATTTTGACCTCGGACAATTGATTATCGGTATCTCAATGTGAATCACTGGTTCAAAATGTAACAAAATTAAAATGAGTATCTTGAGACACATTTAATGGTTTTAAAAAAAATTGGTCTCATAAAAAATCAATATCTCGACCACACCCCATTCTCTCCCATTATTTTTCTGTAATGTCGGCGAACACCCCACCTCTTCTCCCTCCCAGCCTCCTTTCCTTTTCCTCAGTTTCGCAGGTGGTGACCACAATCCCTTCCCCCTCCCTCATCTCCAACCCTAAACCAGGTCGCCCCACCTTCAGCCCCATTTCACCTTGCCATTGCCAACATCTCCCCTAATTCATCTCGCCATTGCCACCAGCCATGAAGCAAGTCTCCTCCCTCACCATCTTATTCTTCTTCCCTTGTATAGCCCACCAATACACCCACACACTCTCCCTTCCACATCTTATTCTCCAACATTTTTCCTCTTCATCTCAAGCAACAAACTCAAGAAATGGAAAACCCCATATCTTCTTCTTCCGATCGAAATGAACATGTCTCCTTAGATGGTGGAGTGGAAAAAGTAGTTGTGGGTGTTTCCATAAAAAATGTTTTAGATCCCATCCTTCTGTTTTTTTCCTTTTCGTATAGCTTGCAGGCTGAGAAGCATTGACAAAGTGAATCAGAGTGGTTAGGGGTGGTGCCAGTGGGTGGGAGGGAGGGGCAAACCAGTTGAGAGGAAGAAGTGACGGAGGTTACGTGCCATCGTAAGTAGTAACAGAGGAAAAGAGGCAGGGTGACTGTTATTTTGAAACAAAAAGGGTGTCGAGGAAGGGACTATGGGTGGCGATGCTTTTGAAACACAAAGAGGGAGAGAGAGGCGGTGATGTAGGCTGTTGCCTTCAATTGTAGATCAAGAAATAAATTATTGATAAGAATCACTCAATCGGAGGCAACAGACGCTACTCAATGTTGCTAATCATGGATGCCACACTCGATGCGACCAAGCCACACACTTGATTAGAAAAGGAAGAATCATTCAACTCCAAGCAAGTAATCTTGCAAATAATAATTTTCTCAAAAACAAAATTTTCTTTTCTATTGTCATTTCTTCGAATTTAAATAAACATTACAAGAAGTGAGAAAGTCATAGATCATTAAGTCTAACAACTTCATAAGTCTGACCACTTTACCAAGACAACCCATTCCTCGACTCCCCAAACATCTTCAAAGATAACAAATAAAAATATAACTATTTTTATTATCCCTAAACCACCAACCTTATGCTCTTGCGTTATTCTCCTCCGCTGGAAAAGAACTTGACTCATAATTTGAATTCAATTCCTTCCACAGTAATTTGTCGATCTTCTTGAGTTTTTTTAGCTGAAATCCATGCATCTTCAAAGCTAGGCCTTCCAATCCAAAGGACCAAATATTAAGTGTAAGTTCCATGCCTTGTTGTGATGGTGGGCACATCCAAAACATCAATAGCCTCCCAAGAAGTATTCGTAGACATGGTTGCAACTTCGCTTGGTTCAATCGCGTTCAGTTCTTCATTCCCATAATATGGATACAAATTACTTAAGTTGAAAGTTGGGATAATTGATAATCTATGAGGCAACTAAAAGCAATAACGTTTGCTCCAAACTTCTTAAGAATTTGGTAAGGCCAAATTTCCTTTGCTTTAGTTTGTTGTAAGTTCCAATTGGAAACCTCTCTTTTCTTAGATAAACCATCACCAAATCTCCTTCTTGAAACTCCTTATGTCTCCTATGAACATCAACATCAGATTTGTAACGTTGAGAAACTTATTTCAAGTGCTCATGAACTTGTCCATGAATGGTCTTGATATGGGCAACAAGCTCTTCCGTATCCATGCTCATTCTATTTTGATTAGAAAATGCCACCAAATCTAAAACTTGAGAAGGAGTACGCCCTTAAATGATTACAAATGGTGCCCTTTTGTCGAGCGATTGCATGAATTGTTGTAAGCAAATTCAGCTTGTGGAGTAACGAATTGCAACCACTTAGGATGCTCACCAACCAAACTTCACAACAAATTTTCGAGAAACATGTTCACCACCTCCATTTGGCCTTCTGTTTGGGGATGATAAACACTAAAGAATTGCAACCCTATTCACAAGAGCTTCCGAAGTGTCTTCCAAAAATGACTCATAAATCACACATCACGATATGAAGTAATTGA
Organism: Berberis vulgaris; assembly: GCA_963556465.1. NCBI lineage: Eukaryota > Viridiplantae > Streptophyta > Magnoliopsida > Ranunculales > Berberidaceae > Berberis > Berberis vulgaris. Next base: position 22,309,810 of record OY747130.1, on the reverse strand, counting down.
TTTTGGAACCCCATGTAAACATACTATTTCTTTGAAAAATAAAGTAGCAACCTATGAAGCATCAATAGAGTTCTTGCATGGCAAAAAGTGAGTCATTTGAGAAAAAATGATCAACAACAACTAAGATGCAATCATAACCATGCTACGTTTTCCGCAGCCCAAGGACAAAATTCATTGAAACATCCTCCCAATGAGCATTTGGAATAGGCAGGGGCTGGTCCAAAACTTTGCACTCCTCCTTTTACACTTTGATAGACATAACACCTTTGCACATAACGAGCAACATCACGATTCAACGTTGGCTAAAAATACCACTCTATAACAAGTGTTTTAGTTTGAACTCTCCCAAAGTGAATAGCAAGTCCACCACCATGTAATTCTGTAACAACAAATTCTCTAAGTGATCCTTCCGGAAGACATAGCTGATTTCCTTTGAAAAGATAGCCATTCATGAGAAAATAATCGTTATTTTTTCATCATTCAACTCTTCCAAAACCATGGAAAAGAAAGGATCCTCTATTTTCTGGTAAAAGATCAAAGCCCACAACTTCATAAGAAAGAGTATTCAACAAGCTGTATTCAACCTAAAAGCATCAGCCACCTTGTTAGAATTTCAGATTGATGATTCAACACAAAACTAAATTTTTCCAAGTAAGAAACCCAACTAGCATGGCAAGAATACATCTTCCTTTGTGATTTAAGATACCACAAAACTTCATGATCAGTAATAAAGAACAAATTCTACGCCAATAAGAATCTTCCATTGCCTCAAAGCTTGAACCACCGCATAAAGCTCCGTATCGTAAGTTGAATATTTTAGTTTGGCATCATTGAGTTTCTTGCTAAGTTGTTTCTTCAAGAGTTGGAAACTCTTCTCCACTTCATTTGTCCATGTGAACTCCTTTTTCCAAACGTCCATCATAGGAGCAGCAATGGTGCTGAAACTTTTGATAAATCGCCGATAAAAAAAGGCCAAACCACAGATGCTTCAAATACCCATAAGGCTTCTAGGCGTTTGCCAATTAACGATAACCTTGACCTTCTCCTCATCCACTTGTAAGCCTTCTGCAGTCACAACATAGCCTAATAACACAACTTTGTCTACCATAAACCAACACTTCTTGAGAATAATATATAACTGGTCGTCATGAAGCACTTTGAATACTTGAGCCAAGTGCTCTAAATGATGATTTTTATCTTGGTTCTACACGAAATATCATCAAAATAAACCATAACAAATTTTCCCATAAAACTCCTCAAAACTTCAACATAAGTCTCATTAAAGTTCTAGGAGCATTAAAAACTCCAAACGGCATAACCAGCCATTCAAACAACCTATCATTAGTTTTGAAACAGGTTTTGCATTCATCGCCGAGATGAATGCAAATTTGATGATAACCACTTTGACAGTCAATTTTAGAAACTATTTTTGCCCCAACAAGCATATCAGATATATCATCAAGACGAGGAATAGGAAATCATATTTCACCATAGTTTTATTCACAGCCCTACTATCAGCACACATCCTCCAAGTCCCATTATTTTTAGGAGTCAAGAGAGAAGGAGCTGCACAAGGACTAAGGGGGGGTGTATTGTATATGGATTCTTATGGAATTGATAAATAATTTGAAAAGTCCACGGACTCTTTAAATTGTCCACGAACATCTGCTGATTTCTTAAATCCATAGACTTTTGCTACAGACTTTCTAGAGATTTATGAAAATCCACGGACTTTGTATGAACGACTTTTACAGATTTATAATTATTTGCAAGATAAAAAAGAAGTTGGTAATGACATATCCTCTAACAAACCAAATTTATTAGACATTAGAGAACAAGACATGTATCTGATAAAAAAAAAAAGATAACCAGGCAGGTAATGACATGAAATCGCAATCCAACATTCAACAAAATCAAATCATTCAACACAACCAAATTAAAAATCATCACTTGCAAAATGACATAAACACACAGTATTTAGCCTTATGCATATAAAAAAGTATCAAACTACATGACTTAAAATCCAAATGGCCTATAGCTTATTAGCTTTATGCATCCCTTTGTGCCCAAGTAATCCAGTCAAGTCTTTGGTCTGGACTCATCTTCAAGAAGGTGTCTTGCTTTGTTTTAGTGTTAAGAAAACTAAGCGCAAAAAACTGAGCACCATTATTCAATCCTGGGGTCTCTTGAATAGCAATCCAACATTCGCTGTTCGTTGATTCTCTCTTCTCCATTATGCCACAAATTGTTTTAAAACTGGTGACAATTTCACCAAATCCAAATTGAATACACTTGGAGTCATTTGACTTCATAAGCTAATCATACTGCTGCTTGATCTTCCGCTGTGTAATACTTGACGAAGACGTAAACGGATAAGAACAATCAATACACTGATGCTTATCATGTTGTGAAGCTGCCGCATTACTAATCTCAACGTCGGGGTCATAGCCGCCATCATCAACATGCCTCTTCTTCTTACCCTTTTTCTTTTTTTTCTTCCCACCAAGATCCTCACTCTTTCTACAATCATCATCCCCACCTTCCTTATCCAACTTCGACCCATCAGAGACACCCTCATTACAAACCACCCCATTACCCCCCTCATTGCAATCAGAACAAATGGGGGCACACAGAGAGGCCAATTTGAGGTAAGAAATTCTACAAACAGCTGGTGGGCCTTATTGCTTAGATGGATTTTGTTTATTGTAGATGAAAGGGAACATCTGCAGATTGAAAATGGGTTATGGGTTGATTCATCTTCGTCTCCCTTGACTCTCCTGAATCTCTTGTACAATAACACAAAGAGAAAGCACATAGACAAGAAAGCCATGAAAATCGTTCATTTACAGAGAAGATGATGGAGATTGTAAGAAAGCCATGAAAATCGTTCATTTACAGAGAAGAAGAAAAAGAAGTGATAAAAGAGAGAGCTTTTGGTGGAGTGTTGTGTATTTTGTATAAACGTAAAGGCAGGTCAGTCATCGTCATCTCTCTCTCTCTCTCTCTTGTGTTTATGCAAAGATAGAAAAAGAATCGAGAAAAAAAGAGGATGGGAACCAACCTCTTCGCGGCTGGCACAAGGAAGAACTTTGGGAGACTTTTTTTCACGTTGAAATCTTTGATATGGAGGCTGGCAAACTATTGAACTTTGTTATTTATACCTAACACTACAAAGTCCATGAGAATCCATGATTTTCCAAATCCATAAATATGAATGATATTTTGAATACCCTAAAACTTTTGTGGACTTTCTGAAATCCATATTGAATACCCCTAGACTTTGTGGATTTCAGAAAGACTTTTTAAAATCCTGATTGAATACCCCTAGACTTTTGTGGACTTTTTAAAATCCAAATTGAATACACTTGGATTTTCAGAATCCATGGAATTTATTAAATTGCCCACAAAATCCAGATACAATACACCCCCTAAGTGACTCTGTAATCACCCCCCTAATTAAGTAAATCATCAACTTCTCTTTTCAATTCAACATGTTCTTTAGGAGACATTCTATAATAAAGCAAGTTATGAAGGATTCCACCTGGTATGAAATCAATTTGATGTTGAATATTGTGAAGACGCGGTAGTCCCACCGGTAGCTCATCCAGAGCCAAGCCATCAAATTTGTCCAACAATCCTTTAACTTCTTTAGGAACCTCATTCTTGGGCTCATAACTCTTCTCAACAGCCAACAACATGAATCCTACATCGCTATCCTTGCAAGACCGCTCAAATTCTTTGTGAGATAGCACAATAATTTGGCTATTGTTGTGCGTCGTACTAGGAACATTCTTCAAGGGATGCAGCATATACTTTACTCCATTCGTGACAAGAGAATACATATTTTTCTTCCCATCATGTTGAACATTACGATCAAATTTCCAAGGTCTACCAAGAAGCAAGTGACAAGCATCCATAGGAAGAACATCAAAATAAATTTCATTTTCGTATCTCCCAATAGAGAATTTGATTTTGCACCTTTGAGATAACATCACCTCCCATCTTTCTTGAATCGACACCTTGTAAGGCTTGGGATAGTGTACACATGCCAGCTTCAAATTTTCCACCTTAAGCTTGGACACCATATTTTCTACACTTCCCAAATCTACCATGAAAATGTATTTATTTCCATGGGACAAGCAATAGGTTCTAAAAATATTATTTCACAGCCATTGATCTCCTCTTGGACTATCATGAGTCGCTGAATAACAAGACTTCCAGCCTTGGAATCTGGTTCACAACATTTTTCCTCCAATTATTCATTTGGACTTCCATAAAAAATTGGTTCTTCTTTGCCTTGCTCTTGATTTTCTTCAACAACATTAACTTCAACTTTGTTCTTAGGACATTCATAAGAGCGAAGTCCTGAATCTCCACACCCAAAACATGTCAAAGTTGAAGAAGGACCAACCTTTCCTTTCTCTTTACTTCTTCCCACAACATGAAAATTTTGTCCGGTGATAGGTGTTGAGTTTTTCTTCCCTTGAAACAACATCTTCTATTTTTAGGTCTTTGAACTTTCCCCTCTCTTAAAAGAGCTCCATTTTAACTTATCTTCTGCCTTAAGAGCCTTTTGATATGCCTTTCAAGTGAATGGAAGTCTTTGGAGAATCTCATTCATCATTTGCTGGAGATTTTGATTAGATTGCTGCAACTTAGCAAGGTCAGCTTGCACATTAACTTCTTCAATGTTCCTTCTTCGCCCACAAACCATTGTTGCAAGAAAATAACAACTCCCGCTCTGATACCAAGTTGATGCAGGCTATTGCCCACAATCATAGATCAATAAATAAATTCTTGATAAGAGATTAGGATGATTCCAAGAATCACTCCACCAAAGGCAGCGAAAGCTACTCAACACTGCTAATCGCGGATGCCACTCAATGCAACCAAGCCACACGCTTGATTAGAAAAGGAGGAATCACTCAACTTCAAGCAAGTAATATTGCAAACAATAATTTTCTCAAAAGAAAAGTTTTCTTTTCTGCTGTCATTTTTTCTAATTTAAATAAACATTATATGAAGTGAGAAAGTCATAGATAATTAAGTCTAACAACTTCCTAAGTCTAACAACTTTACCAAGACAACCCATACATCTTCCTAGACTCACCAAACATCTTCAAAGATAACAAAAAAAAGATCAATAAATATTTTTACTATCCCAAAACCACTAGCCTTGTGCTCCTGCATCAGGCGGGAGGGGGTTGTTGTGGTAAAATGTGAAACAAAAGGAGGGAAAGGCGTGCTGGGAGATGGTGATGTTGTGGCTGAATGGAGAGGGAGGGGAAAGAGGTGTTGGTGGCCAACGGTGAACAAAAATAAGAAGGTAGTGTGGCTCAGTTGGAGAGATTGAAGGTGGTTTAGTGGTTTCTTTGGGTTGTGGATTGAAGAAGATGGATGAGGCGGTGTTGGTTCAGTTGGATGGTGTTGGAGATGGGTTCAATTCAAGGTGTTCGGAGATGGGTTGATGTTGCAGGCGTGTCTGTAAGGTGGAGTTGTCGAAGATGATCTTTTTTTTTTTTATAAAGAAGCAGAGATAGAGACAAGGGAGACGGGAGGGGTGGTGGTCGAGATACAAGTGGTTTTTTTGTTTATGTTTTTTAGACTTTATCTTGTGCCTTGAGATAAACATTTTAATTTCCATACAGTATTAATCACTGATTCATCTCGAGATACCAATAATCAGTTGTTCGAGGCCAACATTTTAACTTGAGCCCTTGGATCAATTTAGGGGAATTCTGGTCATCAATCCTTAATTAGTTCTTTATTTGGGGGTATGTTAAATTAACCCTTAATATTATATTTTTTAAGGTCCGAGATGGTTTTTAATGGATCTATAAATCATTTAAGTACAAATGGTGGAGTTCAAACCCTGCACTTGTCATACGATTTGCCACAAGTCTTAAAATTTGAAAATATTTTGTCACTATCATCGTGAATATAAATCCAATGCAAATGCAAATTAATTTCTCAACAAAATATGTAAATACATCTCCCATGCAAAGTGATTTTAATGCTTGTTTGATAACCAATTTTGAATCTATGAAAATAAATTTATCTCTCACCACCACATCCACCATCATAACCACTATCATAACCACCACCACTGTCAATGACTTCCTCACTAACCACCATGATCACCACCACATATCACAACTACTACCAAAGCCACATTAAAACCACCACCACCACTACTAACAACCGCGACACACTACCATCATCACTACCACCACCACCACCATTACGACTACCACCAACCACCACTGCCAAGCACTACATGAACCACCAACCACCATCATCACTATCACCACCAATCACTACTACCAACCACCGCCAACAACAGAGACGGGTCCACGTGGGGTCAAGTGGGGGCAAGTGCCCCCACTCACTTTTGAAAAAAAAATCAATTTTTTTGGGGTTATTGCGATTTGTCGAACTTGAGACGTTGACGACGCTATCTCGCGCCACCCCTTCCTCTCTCCCTCTGTTGTCAGCGACGTTGACAACCCCGCCCCACCCCTTCTTCTTTTATGTTCCCTCCATCTGTTTATTGCGAGACCAACAACTGTCCCGCCTCCTCCACTATTCCTCTCCCTCCCTCTTTGCTTGATTTATTTCCCTTTTCGAGCACTGTCACCAGCTACCAGCAACCCCAACCTCTATTGCCTGCTTTGTGGAAGAAGAAGGTTTTTAAAGTATTTTCTCGAGATGAATTCATATATTGAGGTCTAGTTTTGTATTTTATTCATAGGATTTTTTGGAGATACATAAAAAAGTTCGACCCATTAATTTTTTTCTCATGATACATGTTTGTATCTCGAGGTTCATTTATGGGTTATTGTTTGAAAGGGCATTTTGGTTATCAACATGAGCCTTTTAACAAGCAATGCACGTTGACTGCTAGACTTGGAAGAGACTGCAAGAGTGATTAATGTTGGGGCAACCACTAATTAGCTATTTTTCATAGGAGACAAATCGCAAATAATCCAATTTTTTTGTAAACATATAATTTTACTTTAGAAATTAATTTTTGCCCCTTAACTTTTAATACCAATTTAATTTGTCCCTCGTATATTAATCTTTTATGCTCTTACAAAGTAGTTAATTTGTTGGATCAATTGTCTTCCCCCATAGATTAGATGGAGTTTTGTATAGTTATTTATGTATTGTTCAAATTAAAAAAAAATTATGCTAAAATAATTAATTATTATTTTATCATTATTTTAACTATGATTCATCACTTCGCCCCCCTTCAACAAAAATTCTGGTTCCGTCACTGGCCAACAACCACCACCGCCATAACCACCACCACCACTACCATCACAATTACTAACTTCCAACATTCCCCACTGCCACAAGCACCATAACAACTATCATCTTTTTGCAAATTGTTTTCATCCCTCCTAGTGTTGAATTCAATTTATAGTAATTCTTAACTAAAAAGGAAGATTTTGGAAAGTTTGATTTTCAATGAATATTTGCTAATGATTACCAATCACTCAAAATAAATTTTTAAAAAAAATATTGCATTTGTAGTGGGTTTTTCGTGAACCAATCGAGGCTAACTATTTTATTCTAGTCGTAAGTAAAAATTTGGTACTAGTGTTAGAATTTTTTGAAAAGTAAACTTTAACATAGAGTAGCATACAATAATGTACAAATTTACCTTCTATGACAATTCTACCTTCTAACGTGGTGGACATGTACGTGCACGTTGTATATATATAATAATCCATCATTGGATTGTGATAAATAGTAGTTCAAAATTATCATGGATTTTTTCACATTTTGCAAAACCTGAAGTATTTATAGATTTGAAAGAGACTCAAAGTCATGGAGGATACACTATATCCATGGTAGGAAACTTTCTTTTTCGATGATAAATATACTTATAACATAACATTACATAACGTCCAGGGGGATGAAACCCTTATGAGATAGAACACACAACCAAAAGACAATACAATATGAGCAGTACAATACACAATACATGACACAAACAAAACCAGAACACACAACCAAATGACAATACAATATGAGCAGTACAATACATGACACAAACAAAACCTACTCTTCTAGCCCACCATGAACATGAAGCTCCCAATGACCCATTTAACCAAAAATCTTATTAGGAACGACCACTTCTGATCCAAAAAACACGCCACAAAAACTCTCAAATTCGAGGACCACTCGTCAAAAGATAAACAATCAGACCAAAAACGAAAAATCACCCCCTACTAATCACAAGTGCGTTTGGGCCCCTCCAACACCACTATTCAAGATAGTTCAATGGCAAAAGAAGGCATGACATCTCCTGGAACACAAATTTTGGAAAATAGTTAAATATGTATTCTTAAATAACTATTGTAAATAGGTATTTCTACTTATATAACTATTGTAATTGTTAACATGAAGACAACCCGAACCACCACAGATAATGGAGCGACAGGCATCCAAGAAGCTCATTCCCTGACAACGTTGAGAAGAATAGGTCATGCGAAGACAAAAGGAGACCAAACATACAACCAAAAAAACACCCTAAAGAAAAATGGTAGTATTATCCAATTAGGGAAACACAAACTTTCAATTTTGAAGCACAAGATGGCAAGAGGTAAGATGGAACTATGAGGAAGAAAAGTGAAGAAAATTTGAGGCGATGGAGTGTTGGAACAATGAAAATGAACTGAGGGACAAAATCAAATCTCATAGAGAAGTTAGAAACGATTTGTCTCCAACTAAAACATCCGCCGCATTCAACATGTCCAATCCTTATTAACCGCACGTGATTTGACTTTTTAACCCATGTGGGACTAATTCGCACACTCAAATCAAGCCACATCTCCAACAAGGAATTGAGCGGAAAAAGCCCAACAATGTTGGGAGGAGGAAGGGGGTTGTTGAGAGCTCGGGGTGGCTGTTTTTATCAATGTAGAGAAATTCAATTTTAGATAACAAATCTGTTGCCTTCTTAAAATTTATAAATCCAATCAGATATCATATTGTTTGCAGCTAGATCAAAAGTTAGCTGTGCAGACAAGGAGGCTATTTTGAAAAGCCGGAAAGTAAATGTATGAGAGGTCACTATATTGCAATATAAATGTTTGTAGTATTAAAAAGAAAAAAATCTTTGGTCAAACATTTAGTATATGGTAAATCTGATTCAAGATTTTATCGAATTATTGGAGACTCTTAAAACACTTGATGACAGGGGATAGGTCAGTTGGTTTGCTAGATTCCGTTGATTTAGGTTTAGGGTATTATCTCCGGCATGCAGAAATACCTAGGTAAATCTGATATGCCTGTTGCATGCATGTGAATAAAATTGCATACTCATTATTAGGTTTATCACCTTCATGCGGATGTGATGCAGAATGAAAGAGAAAACACAACTAGTTTTTGTCAATTTTTATCTAAATAATCGACCAATTAAGGTGACCTAATTGAGATCTGTATGAAATTTTATGATCTATCAGAATTTCATGGTGGAACCCTTTGAGTATTTATCCCTAAATTGATCCGTCTAACATGACTTCAAAATCTTGTCTAAGTTGATGTTTCAGAATGACCTGTAAGAAAGCATGAACTTTTCATTGGTGCATTGATCGGTTTATCTTGATCTTTGTCTAGAAATGTTCTTGATGAAAATATTTCTAACAATTGTGAAATGCTGCTTTAAGCAAGGATATTTACGTCTGGTTCTGATTCAGTAACAGTTCATAATTACCATATACCAGTTTTGTGTAAAGAAAAATCACGTTATTTCATAATACTACCCTGTTTAACTCATCAAACTCTCTAGCTTGAAATACAATGCAATTTAAGAATGCTATCATTATTCTTCAGGGTAGTTACTATTTATTTTCTGTAAGACTTTTTTTTCATAAGGTAACAAAAAAAACAATTTCATTGATACAAGGACCAGTGAAAGAGAAAATCACTGATGTTAACAGTACTTTTAAAGGATACTATCTTATCTTATCTTCAGTAAGATGATCATAGTGTACGTGCAATTTATAGGTCTCTAATAAAGGATCGAAGGAAGATCTCTTGATCTCAATAATAATACTAACGAATTGTGATACGTAATTTGGAGATTTCAGGTTTCTGAAAGATGAAAACTCGTATACTAGACAATATGTCATCAGAGGATGAGGAACAACTTCAGCCGATCAAACGAAGACAGCTTGACTTGTTCTATATGTTTTCATCTCTTAAAGGAGGCTACACCTATTTTTGTCTGCCTCCATACATGTAGGTGTCTAAGCGCATTTATCATTTTTATTGGTTTATTTTTGTTTGATTCCTTACCAATGACCCAACAATGCTTATGGTGCACCTCTGTCAAAACACAAAACTCCCCCACATTGTTAAAGCCTCACTACACCAAATTGGCACTTTTGTAACAACTCTAAAAACAATATCACTTTTGAGATGTTACAATCCACCAAACAATTTTAAGTCAAAACTAAATTTAGTCTAAAAATGAAAAACAGTAACACAAAAAAAATGATACAATAAGTTGGATCACCATGAATAGTATCACTTTTATAACCATACTCTTCATGGTGATACAATTATTGTATCATTTTGTTTGTGAAAATGTGTAAAATTGTTAGGTGAATTGTTACACTTCAAAAGTGATACTGTTTTTGGGGTTGTTACAAAAATGTCAATTTGGTGTAGTGCCTGCAAATTAGTTCTTCCAGTGAACTAATTAACTATTTTCTTATTCCAAGATACTTTTTCTATAATTTTCTTCACATAATAATATAAGACAGTTTAAACTTCTTTGGTGCTGATATAATTAACATTTTCCATTGATGTCACTGGTGCAATTGGCAAGGATTGCATTTAGGCAAAATTCGAGAATGATGAGTCCAATACCTGCCCGATATGTAGTGCCGACTTAGGCACTTGTCCAGAAGATACCCTCAAGTGACTTTAAACTGTATATATCTTGATAATTTCAGCACATTAATGAGGCATATGATCTACTAACTTGAGACATGGAACACATTAAAGTTTGCCACAGTTTGTCTGACTTAGTAGTCGAGTGCCTAAAGGTTTCCAATGTAGCAATTTTCATAAAAGTATGCTTTCATTCTACTGAAGTTGTGTAGAACACATTGCTACAGATGCTGCCCTTCATGTGTCCAATGAAATAAAAGTTGGATGAACGAGTCAATTAAAAAACTTCAGGTTGACTCGTATGTCAAACCAACAAAGTAAAAGTTGGACGAACAAATCAACTTATTCAAATAAAGAACTTCGGGTTGACTAGTACGTCGGACCAACGAAGTAAAAGTTGGACGAACGAGTCAATTAAATAACTTCAGGTTGACTAGTATGTCAAACTATCGAAGTAAAAGTTGGACGAACAAGTCAACTTATTTAAATAAATAACTTCGAGTTGACTAGTACATCAAACCAACAAAGTAAAAGTTGGTCGAACAAGTCAACTTACTCAATTAAAAAACTTCAGGTAGACAAGTGCGTTGAACAAACGAAGTAATAGTTGGAAAAACGAGTCGACTTACTCAATTAAAGAACTTCAGGTCGACTAGTGCGCCGGACCAACAAAGTAAAAGTTGGACAAACGAGTCAACTTAATAAAAGAACTTCATGTTGACTAGTACGTCGGACCAACGAAGTAAAAATTGGACGAACGAGTCAAGTAAAGAACTTCAAGTTGACTAGTACGTCAAACCAACGAAGTAAGAGTTGAAAGAATGAGTTAACTTACTCAAATAAAAGCTTCGGGTTGACTTGCTCAAATATGTTTCGAGTCAATCGACATGTTAGAAAGAATGGATAAAGTCAACCTACTTCAGGGCAACTAACGCGTCGAAACATAAACGCAGCCACAAAGGAATCCGGAATCAAGAAACTTGGACATATAGTTGTAAAGGCCCTCTAACCAATCAAAAAATCAAATTGCTTCAACAACTATGACACATGCAATGAGCCAGCACACTGCCCAAGACAAACGACTACGATGGAAAAACATGCAAACAGGAATACCAAAAGGAAAAGTTCATTTCATTAATAAAACTATTCTATTACATTGGGAGAAGAAGGTAAAGGAGTGGGAAATAAAGTGGAGGCAATCACATCATCATTAGTGACATCATCCGACAGACGAAAGGCAGTCGCATCTCTAGCACTAGCTTTCTCTTCGGAAGGAGAAGGAAGCAGTGGTTCTTCAAACACGAAGAACCTGAAACATCTTCATCACCATCTTCATCTTCAAAGGCTTGATCAACCAAGTGACGATACTGGGATAATCAACACCAAGCCCCTCGATATAGTCAAAACGCTCAATCTGTCCATCAACAATTCGCTACCAATCTGCTACCTTCGCAATGCGAAACCTGTTTTTGATGAAAGCAAGTTCATTTTTAGCTGCAATAAGTTGTCCCTCAGTGGTGGTAAGCATTGCGGATGTATCTGCCTTGACCTCGCCAAGTGCAGCCATTAATTGCTCCACCCGTTTCTCAGCAACATTGTGATTGATGGACTGCTCAACCACGACACGTGCATCCTAATGAAAAGTCATCTTCTTGACAGATAGCTCCCTCTCTACATTGTGCAAACGCGCACAAACCTCATCCAAATTTGTCCTCAAAGACTCGAGCTCAGCTTGAGACTTATCTCATGCACCCTCTGCCTCAATCAACAAGGCACAAGTAGCCCCGGTTGCTTTCCCCTATTTTGCACACTGTGCTTTCAACACATCAAATTGACAAAGGACGTGAGAAAACACCGGCAACAACACCACAAATTTCCTCTTCAGAGAAGCCACCTGATTACGACCAGCTCGGTAATTCGAGCCTATCAGCCCCACATAAGTAAGATGATTCATCCTGTCCATTATTTGTTTAAGGCCATCATCAAGATGAATACTCGAATCCAACACAGGCATCAAAGGCCTTTCCACCGATCGCTTGTGCCATTTGTTGATCAACCTACGTGCACCATCATGCACGTCAAGCTGGGTAAACCAGCAAAACTTTTCATCCGACTTAACGGGAATCTCTTCAGGGATACGTTCCTTCCAACTAATCCGTGGATGAAGGACGTGGGGATCCGGAAGCACGGAGGAGCCACCTCCAATTACCGAAAGAGAAGATGGAATGGTAGAAAAACCATCCTTATCCTTTCACTGTGTAGTAGTCGAAGCAAAAGCAGAACAAGTAGTAGTACCAACGGGGGCAGAAGAACCCAAGCAAGTAGGAGAAGTTAAAAACTTCGTCGCACCATCAACAGGAGCAGAAGGAGATCAGGGAGAAAACACCTAAAAACCTCGAATGCAATCATCAATCTCCTTAGATTGCACAACTGCTAGTTGAAACATCTTATCATTGATAGCTTGAGGATCATCATTAGAAAAATAAGCAACGTTAGGCCCACCATATGCAGAAAGGAGCCGCTTTTCATTATCATCCAACTGGCAAATAATCTTTTTTTGACTCCTCTCCAACGCCAACCTTATCTCTTCAACCTCCTCGAGAAATAAGCAATCATCTTTTGCAAATTCCCTATCAACAAAACTCAGACAAGGAACAGCGCGACGAATAAAGCCAAGAAGTCGTTTCCTCAGCATTACCAACGCCAATGGAAGTAGCGGGGGCAACAATCTCCTCAGTTTTCCTCTCTATCAGCAAAGCCTACTCAGCCCCGTTCGTGTTGTACAAGCCACTACGCTCCACCATGACATCAGAAAGGAAGTTCTCCAAAGGAACCTCGGGAAGTTGCAAAAAATGCTCGTTGATAATTTGACCTTCCACAGTCAATTTCAGGTCCCTCCACTTGTTAGAAAACCAGAAGGAACTTACTATTTGAAAACCTCGTAAGTCGAAGTAGCCAGAACAGACAGAAGCATAAACTTGTCTTGCGACCAACCCCTGATATCATCGTTAAGATTACCAAAATACGTCGGAGAACGAAGAAAACAACTCTTGGTCACCAACAAACCAACCATTGAGTGCAAAGTCCTAACAGTCAAAGGAATACCAGAAAGGACGGCTATCGCATAAGTGGAAACCATAACCCTCCAACCATTAGGGCACATCTGAGTAGGAGGAATGCCAAGAAAGTCTAAATACGCACAGAATAACTCTGGAACTAGAAATCTAAGGCAGGATTGAAAAATGCGCGGGTAGAGTGCAATATACCCATTCCTGGGATGACAAGGACTTCGCTATGCCAGGGCAAAATGATCTCAAAGTCAGAAGGTAAAGAGTAATCAATGTGAACGTTATCCAGCGTCACCTGAAAAACTTTTTGGGAGAGAAGAGAGCGAACGTTATCTAGCATCACCTGGCAGGAAGCTGCTCACTGTCTAGTAAATCGTCGGCAGGCATCACGGAGAAACAAGAAAAGCAAAAAAAAAAAACGAACAAGAAAAGAAAAAAAAAATGAAGAGGGAAAGAAGAAAGTACCTTAAATTCAAAGATGGCGTAAAGAGGGAAACAAACCCGTCACATCCCCCTTTATAGAGTCGAACAGCGAAGAGACTACTCATGGGACAACGTGCGGGATATGATGGCGCGCGAAATCCCAAAAATGTGCACAAAAATGAATGGATAAGAAAGAGATCGAAACACCAACTAAGCAAGAGTTTCTGACAAACATTAAATACGAGACAATGATCGAATCGAAAGTCCAACCCTCACGAAGTTAGTGGCCACGATAGCATACCCATTGATTAAGGGGGGAGTAGCTGATGATACATCAAAATAGACCGTCATCATAGCCATACACATGGCAAAAATTATCCATCACGAGGATAACTGGGCAACTCATAAAGCCCAAAGAAGGCAAAATCAATCGTAAAAGTCCAAATAGAGCCCATCAGAAGGAATCATGGCTAAGGCTCAAATACAGACCCAAGCAAGTTCTCTCATAAAGAAGAGAAACGTTGCATAAAAAAACGAGTCGTGGAGGGGTTACGCCTCCACGGACACGCCTTCATAAAAGAGGATACTGTTATGAATAATGTCTCTTTCTGCTGTGCCTCACATGCTTAAGTCACACAGACAATTAATAGCGACAATTATAAGATAAAAAATGGAACAATCAACCAAGATATGCAACTTTAACTGAGTTTTATCCAGATTTACTTTCTTCTTTAACAAAGTTGTTGACTTAGCCATTGGAGTGCCTTCAACCACCAAAAATTTGGTTTTTTGCATTCTAACATCTGTTTTGCATGCCAAACTCACAAGAGGACAAAATTTGGATGCATCAAATATAATAAAGCTAATGAGGTATAGGTTCAACGGTAGACTTGTGGTGGATGGAATCACAAGTCCGGGATTTGAACCTTGTCGGCGGCGTTTGGGATGGGATGAGTTAAGGGATTAAAAAAAAGCAAATAACTAATAACAATTAAATTACTTTATTCATATAGGGAGTTTAGTCCCTATGTAGAGAACTAGAGTATGCCCCGTGCCGTTGGCACTTCACATAATTTTATTTTTGCTAATTATTTTGTACTGAGCATCTCCGTCACTATCCTCATTTTCACTTTCAATCAGTATTGAAGTGTAAGCCGATTATAAGTGTAAGCCTGTTCAGTCAAATTTGAATCGGTTTGGGGAAAATTTTAAACGCCGAGAATGAGTTCTCCCCTAATATTTGAATTCACCAAAACATGAAATTTAGGGTTTTTGTTTAAATGTGCATTAAGATGCCCAACTCATTTTTTCTGGTATGATCGACACGTCTCATTGCTTTTAAAAATATTGAAAAATATTAAATACGTGTAATACATTATACTTTTTTTGTAATTATGAAATATATATTTTTAGTATTTTGGCCCTTATATTGATCATTGATTTTGTTCGAAAGATCTTCAAAAATGCATTTTAACGATACTAAATTTATCAAAATCCGACAACGATGTAGATAGTTATGATAATTTTCATTTTGCTAAAAGGAAAACACAATATTTTCTCTCTCCGCCACAAGTACATTTCACCAACGTTTTTCAAAAAAATTTCATTATTTTTACCCTTCTACATGTATTATATTTACCAATATGTCATCATACAAAATGAATCTCAACCCTTAAATTCAATACATTTTCCAACTTTCAATCCTAACCATCTTTTATCTCAAATGCTTATGATTTGACTTTGTCACAGTCAGCAGTGAATAGTAAAATACCTATCTGAATTGTAAGATAGATTGTTTATGGAGGCAACTATTAAAGTCTTGTCCAAAGCGTGTCTTCACTCGTAAATAAGCATAAATGAAAGGGCTAAATAAGACCAGTAATTTCCTTTCTTCGGCGTTTGGTTTTACATAGCAAAGCCTCTCCACCATAAATATGATGTGAACTTATAGCTCTGTCTCACACCCCCAATTCTAGGCAGCCAAGCTTTATAGCCAAGTTTTGGGCTTTATAGCCAGGATGAGTGAGTAAGGTATGGCCAGGTCTAGCACATCTTTGTTACACTCGGTCGGCGAGGTGGAGGTGCAGGCAACATATTGTTCAGGGGATAAGTGTAGGCGCGAGCCAGATCCAGGCGGCAGGTCCTTCGGGTTAACAATCAAGATCTTTCATCGTTGAAGGAGAGTAGGCGCATGACACCGTGCCAGACCAGGTGGAGCATCGCAAGTGCGCGGTCCGCCAGATGAATGATCCAGATTAGGCTCCATATCCTTGTCAACGTGGCAGACATGGAATGCATTAAGTTTGCAAAGTGTTTTAAAACATAACCTGCAAAAGTACCTTTTAGCTTGTATGCATATGGAATTTTTTTTTTTAAATCCTTTTTTGCATTGACTTTCATGTTCTTTGCTCCTCTTAGATTTTGAAATAATGTGGTTCCATGGAGTAGTTTTGCCTTATATCCGTTTTTCCTCTGTTGTGAATGGAGACCACAAAATATGTTGTAAATATTTTGAGTACTAACCTATTCACCCAAGCCAAATTTAGAGTTCTTTTTTGTTTGTTATCAGACTTCTATTTAATCCAACACTATTGTTCATTATGAAGTGATTGATATTTAAATGTTTCTGTAAAGATGCGATGATAATTGGCAGAATCTCAAAATGATGCTTTTACCATTGAATAATTCAAAAGAACCCAAGAGGATACCAAAAACTTTAGCCAAGAAAAAGAAGAAATCGCTATCATCATTTGCTCCAGTTCAAGCTTAAATAGTCTCTAAGCCTAGAAGAGGTAGACCGAGATTTGTGGCCAAGAAATCAGGCGGGTGGGAAGTTGAAAGGAACACTTCCCATGATATAAATTATGATGAAAGCCACTATAGATCGAATGGAAGTTGCAAGGAAAACTTGTCATGACAGAAATGCCAATGACTGCACTAGTGATCAAAGGAAAGTTGCAAGGATTGCTTACGACGATTGAAATGTCAATGAAACCACAAGGGATCAAAGGGAAGTTGCAAGGAAAACTTGCCATGACAGATATACCAATGGAGCCAATAGTGATCTTGGTTTGAGCTCAAAGAGATTCTTGAGAGGTTCTAAGAGCAAGGTATTGGTTAGTTAGATAATAATGTCATCGTTACTAGTTTGTTAAGGTACTTCATGTGAAATTAACTGGAAGTGCATTACTCAAAAAGTTTCAGATGACATGGAACGACATAAAGTGGCTGAGACTAAAATTAGACCTCAGAAAAATGTTTGAGTCTACTTCCAATTCAAAGCAAGAAAACCCCTGGCAACGGCTAACAGTTCTTGCCGAAACTGCTAAGAAAACAATTGACTATAAGGTTGCCACTAGGGGTGGGCATCCCATCCCGCGATCCCGTTCCCGTCCCGATCCCGTCCCATTCCGTCCCGATTTTTCCGGGTCTTAATGGGATTGAATAATTTCATCCCGATCCCGTCCCGTCCCGATCTAGAATGGGATGGGATGGGATGGAGATTTTCAATCCCGCCAATCCCGTCCCGTCCCGAACTAATTTATTAATATTAATTATTAATATTTTTATTTAATTTTTTATTTTAGAATTGTGGATGCCCTTACAAATATACAACGTTTAGCGGATCCAATACGTTTGATGTTGCTAATGGCTTGTAGCAAGTCGTTGTTTGATATCTGGTATTTCTAAATTGGTGTTTACAGTAAGCTATCAAGGACAAAAGGCTCTTTCTTTTTAGTTTCAAGAGTTTAGTTGACCCATCGCTTTTGATACCCATTGTTGATTAGCAATTAACAGTAGTTCTTGTAAATGGTTTATGCTAATTACCATTTGTCAGCTCTTGGGTTACCCCCCCATTCGCCCATTTCCTCGCCATTTAGAATCACCGGTATGTAATTTGAAAGTTAGTGTCAGAAAAAAGTGAATTGGTTGGGAGTGAATTGAAAGTTGAAAGTTGAAAGTTGAAAGTTGAAAGTTTGATTAGAACTCCCCTTCATAAATAAGTGGAAAGTGAGGTACCACTACTAAACCAAGGACAAGGCTCCCGGGCTTTGCATGGATCTTATTTAATATATGTAATGAGTGGTAGGATCCCCCACTATATTATTAATGTGATATGGTGGTACTATTAGTCAAGCAAACTTAATACTCTGCTCTCTCAGTTAAGTCAGTGTTAGAATGACTTTCTTACCAATGGCTCTTTTAATCTCTCTCACAACAGATTATGTTTCCACTTGGATTGGTGCCAGCCAAGGGATTTGATTTGATTAATTGGTTCCCTACTCTGTTTTGCATTCATGTTTTAAAAACTTTTAAGTGCCCATCACTGATTTCTTATTAATCTTAGATTCCTATAGAGCTAGCATGTGCTCTCATCTACTGCACAAATTTGTTGACTGAAGGTACCACTGCTTGTAGACTAGGAAATTAAGCTTTTTTGAACCTGCCCTGAGTTTTCTAAATTTGACTTTTACTTCATAAACTAAGTTAGGTCTGGGCTTCACCAACAGAGAACCAAAAACTGAGATATTTGAATCAGAATATAGTTTAAATATAGTTTATCACTTCTTGGATGTTGCTTCAAATTATTTACAGAATTACAGGTATATCATCATCCTCATCATCATCAAAGCCCATTCCCGAGATTTTCGGGGTCGGATACATGAATTTTGGTTCTCCAAGCAATGCGATCTTCCCACATTTCCTCACCTAATCCAAGCTCAATGATATCTTCATTCACCGTCTTCATCCAAGTTTTCAACGGTCGTCCCCTCCGTCTACACCCTCCATTAACTTGCCAATCTAAACATTTTCTAATTGGCGCCGTGCTCGGTCTCCTCCGCACATGACCAAACCAAGTTAAACGTCTTTCTCTAATTTTTTCCTCTATGGGCGCTACACCTAAGTATCTCCTAATTCTTTCATTTCTAATCTTATCCTTACGAGTTTTACCACACATCCACCTTAACATACGCATTTCTGCTACTGCCATCCTATGCGTATGTTGTCCCGTAGTAGCCCAACATTCTGAACCATATAGCATGGCTGGTCGAACAATTGTCTTATAGCATTTCCCTTTTAGCCTTGCAGGCATCCTTCTATCGCACAATACTCCTGACGCCATTCGCCATTTCAACCAACCAGCTTTAATCCTGTGGTCTACATCTGCTCCAATAGCCCCATTCTTTTGAATTATAGCCCCATTCTTTTGAATTACAGGTATATATTGCTTCAAATTTTTTGGATGTTGCTTCAAATTTTTTGGATGCCGCTGATCCCGTCCCGTCCCGTCCCGATCCCGTCCCGATCCCGTTTGGGATGGGACGAGGTCGGGATGGGGTTTTTCCCATCCCGTCCCGTCCCGATCCCGTATGAACGGGATGGGATAGGGATGGGTATATCTCGTCCCATCCCGTCCCGTGCCCACCCCTAGTTGCCACACTAGGCCTTCCAGCAGTCAATATTGGAAATGATGATATAAGAGTTGATAAAAGTATGAAAAATGTCAGGATGAAAAGAAAAGCACGGGAGTTCAAATCAGCTCAGAACAATAGTGATCTGTGTTTTCAAACAGAAATTCTAGGGAGTGAGGGATTGGTGTAACCACCCATCCCCTTCGAGATAAGTGAAACCGCCTCGAGATGCATGACATCGTTTATCTCGAGGGGGATGGGTGGTTACACCCGTCCCTCGCCCCTTACCCTCGCTCCCTAGAAGGGCTCCTTTTCAAAACAGTGGGACAAAAGGAGAAGCTCTGCAGCCAAGCACTCGTGCTGCCGAGGAGTCCCTTCGCTCAGCAGTACAAAGTGTTGCAGATTTGACACCAAATGAAAATGAAAGCAATGACAATTCTCAAAAGATGCCACATCCGGTTTGGTTAGCTCTGCAAGGTAGGGATGGCAATGGGGCGGATTTTCAAGGATATCCGCCCCACTCGCCCCGTTTGGGGCGGATTTGGTTAAGGGTTGGTGGAGGTTGGGGCGGATACGGATTTTCAATCTGTATCCGTTTATTAATCGGGGCGGATACGGATTTGGCCATATCTGCCCCACGGATATCCGTTTAACTGATAAAATTACAAAAATACCCTTCAGCTATATAAAGGGATTAAACCTCTCCTTCTCACACACAAACGCAAATCCTTTCGCCTCTCCCTCCCTCTCACACACAGTCGAGATACAAACACAGATCTCTTCGTCTCTCCCTCTGCGTAAGATATCTCTTCGCCTCTCCCTCTGCATCTCTTCGATGTGGGCCTCTCCCTTTTCGCAAATCTCTTCGCCTCTCCCTCTGTGTAAGAGATCTTTTCGCCTCTCCCTCTACGTCTCTTTCCATATCACGATCTTTCCCTCTCACACACAAACGAAGGGTCAAAGCCAAGGGTTTCAAAGGGTTTCGAAGGGTCAAAGTCTTAGATTCTCACAGAGTCACAGTCGAGTCGAAGTCGAAGATCAGAGATTGAGATTAGATCTGCCTTCCTCTTCCGGATCTCAGATTGAGATTGAGATCAGAGATCCTCCATATCCGCCTTTTTCTTCCGGATCTCAGATCAGAGATATTTTAGACCGATTTTTTTTTTTTTTTTGTAATTTGTTGTATGGTTTTTTTGTAATTTTTTTATATAATTTTGTATGTATGATGAATGAAGTATTATTTACTGTATAAGTATTTTTTTACTGTATGTATGAATGATAACAGACATTTGGGTGGGGCGGATATCCGCCAATCCGTGCGGGGCGGAGGTGGTTTTTAAATAAATTTATAAACGGATCGGTGGGGCGGATTTGGGGATCCGTTATTCTTGACAGTGCGGGGATGGATTTGCTAAAATCCGCCCCGTTTCCATCCCTACTGCAAGGTTGTGATGATAGGTAAGTAAACTACATAATACATCAGTGATCTGCGATCTGGTTATTTATTTATTCATTTATTATTATTCAACTCTAGTTTCAAAATAACTAACTCTACACTCTTGGCAGGAAAGGAAGAACTTTTTGAAAACCAAAAAAGTTTTATATCAAAGTCAAGTAAAGTTCATAAACTTTACAAACATCTATACTTCTAGATTTATACTTATGTTTCTGGCACTGGCCCTTAGCTTTGTAGAGATTTAAGGTCGGGTAATTGTTTGTGATGTTTTTTGCTAGTTGACACTCATTTCAATTTTCCTACTATAAAACTAAATTTTACTCTAGGCAGATACAAAAACATGCTCTTATGTGCACTAATATCTAAAGCAGAAGCTCAATCTGAAACATGAATCTGAGGTATGACTGGTCATTGCTTTTATTGTTTTTACAACTGCCATTATTTGCAACAAACATTAGAAAAATCATGGAAAAATATCTCTAAAAACTTCAAATTTTGAAATTTTGAACAATAGATAAATCAACACTACCAACGAATGAAGCAACAGTGAAAACAGGACATAACATAACAGATTAATAAAATGTTTTAACTAATAAACATTGTTACTGATGATACATAAAAATGGTCACATCCCTGAGCCGTACACGTGTCATAATGATCTCGAGGAATTACAGGCTCAGCGTCAGCCCAACACTGATCCGGCCCAAGTGGTTCTAAGCCCGCTCAATTCAGTTCGTCAGACGGACCGGAACTCTCACAGCGTGCTAGGCCCCCACCTCTCACAACTATCCTCAATACCCATAATTCCTACTAAGGCAAGTATCTCGAGGATCAGCTTCGGATAGGCAACAACAGCTGCTCTCTGCTTCAAACTAGGAAGCAAATGCTAGAGTACATTCCACACTGGGAATCTTCCTTTTACAGGATGCTCTCGCATTTGGAACTATCTCCCGCTTATCTAAGAGCACAAGGCTAACAAGAAACTTCCCTCCTACAACACAATTCCTAATTAGAGAAGGATCTCCATGAAGATCTTCTTCCTAAACTACGCCTATGATGGCCTGGTAGAACCAGGACTCCTTGCACTATAAATAAGACATGAGGTTGGTAAGCTGAGGTACGCGACAAATTCCTTGTTACAACATTACACCTTCCTCAAATCCCTATCTAATTTTAGCATCAGAGTGCCATCGGCCACCACAATGGTGGTCCGTGGCTCACTTGCGTTACTTGTGCAGGTCAGCAGGAACTAGGTCAAAGCAGGGATCGGAAAATGATTGCATCAGTTTGGCGCTGTCCGTGGGGACGACAAAGTTCTTAACTTTTCATTAGCGTTGTCACCTTTTAAAAACCCAGAGAGATGGTGATCACTAGGTCACGCAACAACGGAGAACAAGGGGACACATCAAACGCTCGGGTTGGCGTAGCACCGCCGCTTTCAGCGGCTCAGGTCATACACGGGCTACAGACTCAAGCCCTCGCGCTGACTACAACAATAACGGACCCCCGAATCGATAGGTTGACATCTCAAATACAACAGATAGCCAAGGCGGTGGAGGCTCTCACGCGACCAAATCCACCACCTACCAATGGATACCAGGAGCATCACGGCCCTCCGTCTCTGAAGGATGGCAGGGAGCAAACACAAGAAAGCCAATCCCCTGCCAGTTCTCATTAGACTAGGGGAAGTTGCACGGCTGACGCTGAGCCCACCGCCAGGACAAAGAGGCTCGTCCCTGGAAACCCCCTTCGCAGAGGGGCGCACGATCCAGACATACTATATTGTGGACCAGATCATGAATGAGACCCTTCCGAGGAAGTTCACTCCCTCGAAGCTCTACTCCTACGATGAAACCACCGATCCTTTCGACCACCTGTGCCTTTAACAACACGTAATGGCCCTTAAAGAAAGATCTGAGTTCGTCATGTGAAAAATCTTTCCCACTAGTCTGAAAAGCTCAACACTGACGTGGTTTCACAGCTTTCCGCCAAACTCGATTGACTACTTCAAGACACTAGCAAAGGAGTTCCTAACAAGTTTCGGAGAGAGCCAACATTAATGAAATGGCCCACACTCATACTCCCCCTAACGCAGAGGTCCAGTGAGACACTTCGAGAGTATGTCAGGCGCTTCAACAATGAGCTGACCCTCGTCGACGGGTGCAACAACGATATAGCCCTGACGGCCTTCACTGCGGGCCATAAAAAGGGAAAGCTCTACGAGGACCTCACCCTAGAAACCCCTCTGGACACGACAGAGCTCCTCAAGAGCGCTCACAAGCATATTACCTTGTAGGAGCTGAGAACCGTAATGAGGGAAACCGAAGGAAAGAAGAAGCCCCCGCTCCTAAGGACAAGAAGGAGGGCAAGAGACGCGAGGATGAGGAACGAAGCAAACGGAAGCGCAGTGACAACAGGCCAAACCTCGGTCGGTGCAGGCTCGAGAAAACATTCAACTACGTTGGATCCAGCACTGTGACACCCCTCAATGCCGGCCTATCAGACGTACTTAAATCCATGAAAAGCTGGGAGGAACTAAAATGGCCCTCGAAGCCACGCGGAGACCCGTCTAAGCGTGACAACGACAAGTACTGCGCGTACCACAAGGAAGACGACCACGACACAAATGGCTGCAAGAATATGAGGTATGAGGTCGAGTACTGGATCCGTAGAGGCAAAATGAAAGACTTTCTGAAATCTGAGAAGTGATTAGAACAAACCAGGGACCAGGGGGAATCAGTTAAAGAAATGGAGAAAGAGACTTCAGGGATAATATACGTCCTTCATGGAGTCAGACCGAATGAGGACCAGTTGTACAGGTCCCGTAAGCAAACCTTACTGAAGATGCGAGAACAACCCGCAGATGAGGATAGACACACCTGCCACTCTAGGTTTCAGAGCCTTATTCCCACTTGTACCTTTACGGATAAAGACCTTGAAGGAATACGAATGCCACATAACAATGCCCTAGTCATCTCGGTCTCCATAGTAAAGTGGGATGTAAAAAGAGCTCTGGTGGACACAGGAAGCTCGCTCAGTGTTCTGTTTTACAACACGTTTCGCAGCATGGACCTCAAGTAAAAAAACCTGACGTCTTCAGAACACCCGCTGATCAAATTCAGCGAGGAGAAATGCTTCCCTATCTGAAAGATAAGGTTAGCTACGGTGGCAGGAGAACGACAGCTAAGAAAGGTCCTATTCTTGGACTTCATGGTGGTAGAAGCACCATCATCCTACAATCTCATATTGGGAAGACCATGGTTCCACCAGAATGAAGTAGTGGTCTCTACCCTTCACCAGTTTGTTAAGTACATTGCTAACCACTTCGAATGAATAATACGTGGAGACCAACCTAAGGCACGAAGTTGCCACTACGCCGCACTGAAACGGATAGAATGCTCCCAGATTAAGCTACATCTGGCAGGGCAGCCTGACCCAATGTCGAGCCAAACGACGACAGATACATCACTTTCGAGCGGTACAAGAGCAATAAGCTCTTTCGTCGAGCAAGACGAAAAGGCCATGGCAAGCAGGAACACATCCCCAGGACATTCCTTCGGTGTGAAGATCCGCCACTCTACAACTTATACTATTCAGTAAATTATGTAACGCCTCGGCAGTCCGCTAAATTATCCACGAGAGCAACCCGAATTCACTCAAAGGCCAAGATCAATTCCTCTCGCTTAACAGTTAGTCTGCTTTCAGTTGTTTATTTACCTATCCATGGTAGGGCTAGGCAGGTCCGGGTAACCGACCCGAAAAAAAAAACCGAAAAATGGCCCGATATTTTTAAGCCCGCAATTCTGAGGCCTGAGACCGGACAGAGTTGGGTCGGTTAACCGAATTTCGGGTCGGTCTAGGGTTGGTCTCGGTCCAAAGCACAAAGGTCCAAATCCCAAACAAATAGTTTTTATAAAAGAGCAGAGATATCACCACTGGTAGAAGTTCCCTAATAAGAGCAGCTGAAATAGAGTGGTATTCAGGAGCTTGGGTTGTTGGCCTATCAGACGACCAAGTAATGTCAGATTCGAGAAAATCTCTAAGACCCAAAGTTCGAAAAAGAGCAGAAATGAGTTTTCGAATGAACCCCAAAACGAAGAGTGTGTAGAGAAGAAGTTTCGGCAAGAAGAGCTCTGCGTAACCCACTGGAAAACCCATTGATAGAAAAATAGAGTTTGTGAAATTGAGAGCGATTGGGAGGAGAGGAGTCGCACAGGTTGCACAAAGAGGAGCCGCACAGGTCGCACAGAGAGGAGTCGCAGTCGCAGTATTCGCACAAGGAGTCGAGGAGGAAAGGAGTACTAAGTAGCCGAGGAGGAGACCAGTTGAGGAGTCGCAGTCGCACAGGGAGGAGAGGAATCGAGGAGTCGCGGAACTAAAAGTAGCCGAGGAGAAGAGGGAAAGGAGTAGGCGGGTAGGTTACTAATTTTTTGAGGGTTCTATTTATTCATACCCGGGTCGGGCTTGTTACCCGACGGGTTTCAGAAAGGGTAACTGAGGCCCAGAACAGAAAAAAAAAAAAACATTGGATTGGGCCGGGTTTTAAAACCGAAAATTTAATAGTAAATAAAAAACCGATCTGAACCGACCCGATCGGTCCGATTGTCGGTTCGGTCTGAAATGCCCACCCCTAATCCATAGTCAATGTAGAGTTTTAGTTCTTAAAGACTAATGTGATTTGCAGTCATTTAAGAAATAAAACAGAAACAAACTCTATTGATTATTGGAAAAATGTAACAACAAGCGCTCTGAGGCGGATACAAAAGTCTACATACTACAAGCATCTTAGTACAGTGTGACATGAAATAAAAGACTCGCTTAGACGATATAACTATGTAAAGGTGTCTGAATGAGGACATGCAAGCTATTTGCAAGGGACAACAAAAACATGCGAATGGACTTCGCTCGACCCCTTCCCAAGATCAAGACAAAGTGTCAGAGAGGATTGAAAGGACTGAGCGGTCAATTGCTCCGTCAAATCACCCCAGAAAGCGACCGTACAAAAGCGTTGTAGACCTTACAATGGGCTACTGATTTCCTCAAGAGACCTTTCACCCCCTTACAGGCTTCCTCAAACGGTTTTCGGCCTCCAGAAGGGGGGTGGAAGAAGAAAGATGAGAATGGACACCAGCGACAACGTCGACAAGGTCTCCCAGCGCTATCAAGTGAGGCCATTTTTCCCATGTGTGATACCAGGAGTGACTGAGAGCTACCATACCCGTAAGCGTCGCACATCGGCTAACACTTCGATGAACCATTAGTTAGCAGTGGGGTACATGAACACGCGGGCACAAGTGGCACGAAGTTAGATAAGGGCATCTCCCTTGATAGCAAACCCGTACTATTTCTCCGCAATATGAGAAAAAATTACGAGGTCTCAGCAGATCAACTACGTGCCCACGCACAATAGGTGACCACGCACAACAACAATTATGATTGTGCATGATCAGGGCAAATGTCAGAACATTTGCAGACTCCGACAACAAAGATCCACCACCAGCCTTTGGAAAGTCCAAAGCATTTTATTTAGACTTTGGAAAACCCAAAACATTCTCTTCAAGCAAGAACATTACAAGAGATAAGCTCTGCGAAAGATAATCCCTACAATGATTGGAATACACCATTATATAGACATGATGGTTCACCAAGCAGGCACTCCAGCATTAACTGTCAAGCATTAGATACCGTATGAGAAATGAGGAGGCAACGGTTCTCGAGGAAACTGCGTAGACCACGTTAGTCAAATTGATGGCACTGCACGCAACCCCATCAACTGAGGGGAGTAGTCGATACTCAACCGTCACACAGCCTACGCCGTACACACAGCGTATCGTGCAGGAAACCCTAGCCCTTCCTCTGCGGGCCCATGGGCTCAGCCTATTATTCAAACAATATTTTGTCACGTGCTTGGCACGAGCACAAGAAATCCTAGTCAACTCTGACATACGGATCGTACCTACAGATCACTAGCTAATATAAGGTAACTTTGTCCACACCATGCACCATGGTGATGGACTAGGTTTGCACGCCCCCTAGCAGGCGAAAGCTCTTTACAAACCAAGCAAGCTTAGTCAACCAAGGCTGATGACAATGGCACTTGGTTCATCCCAACACCTAGTTTGCTTAGAGCGAGCATCGACGATTTAGGAAGTGGGAGTCTAATCAACTATCACGCCTGGTGACAACGACTTGCCAGTGATCATTGCCCCCTTTGCGGTCAATGATCGCCAAACCTAATCAGGTAAGCCTAGCTAGTGACGACTAGCAATGATAGCTTCTGATCAAAGCCCAGACCTGTAGCTCCCACTGCGCAGGTGTAGATGGTTTGGAAGGTGGAAGCCTAGCCAGTCCCGAACTGATTCTGACGGCTTGCCACGGGACCACTGCTTTTCAGCGTGGCCGCCAAATCACCAACCCTGGACTTGTAGCCCCATTCTGCGAGTGTAGATAGTCTAGAAGATGGAAGCCTTGTCAGTCTAGAACTGATTTCGACGACTCGCCATGGGACCACTGCTTTTCAGCGTGGCCGCTGAATCACCAACCTTGGACTTGTAGCCCCCACAGCGCGGGTGTAGATATTTTAGAAAGTGGGAGCCTAGTCAGCTGCGATCTGATTTCGACGGCTCGCCACGAATCCACTGCTTTTCAGCGTGGCCGTCGAAAACTCCCGAATTTGTAGCTTGATGTGCACATGTGTAGATGATTTAAAAGGTGGGAGCCTAGTCAGTCCCGAACTGATCATGGCAACCTCCGCTCTTCTTCGAGACAACGGTCACAAACATGAATTTAACTGAGTCAGCGTCTTCACTCTCAAACAGATTGTCATTCTAATGCTAGCAAAGGCCCTTCGTGCTAATACAAAGATCGTATGGCCAGTGCCCAGATAAAAACTACTTAGGATGCAAACCCGATCTTACGACACATACGCTCAGCCATCGCAACTCGCTTACAGCAGCAGCTACATCCGACCAGTCAGACACGTAAGGTAAGTCTCAAACAGCTTACCTTGGGGACAAGACACAGCTCGGGTGACTCAACCCCCAGCTAAACTGTTCGTAACATGCCCACTATCGAACATGACTACACAACAATGACCCTGAGTCGTTCGCAACACAAAATTGTCAAGCTCTCTATCGCAGATAGACTAGTTAACATCCTATTGATTCAACCAGCCTATGCCAAAGCAAAACGCAACAAGTCGAAATGAAAAACATGCAATAGAGACAACAAACACGAAACAGATAAAACTGTTTTTATTAATGGTCAAAAGAAAAAGGGGTACAAACACACAAAGTTTACTCTTTATCAGGAAAAGGTACAGAAACGAAAGAGCTAAGCCTAGTGGAAAAAGAGCAGGAGTTGCGTCCATGTGCGCAACGTCCATGACATCAGGGCTCAAACTGTCTTCCTCGCCCGATGAAGCAGAAGTAACAGACACGTCAACATACGACATCTTCTTATAACGACCGAGATCTCATTCTGGATGCTACTCCTTCATCAGCACCAACAGCTCCAGCCGGCCATGTACAACCCAGCGGAACTCACATTTGCCTTGTTCCTGAAAAAACTCTTCTTCTCGCACCTTCGCATCAACAAGTTCACACTCCAATAGCTCTAACTTTCCAGTCAGTGCATCGACCTGAGACTGTTCTGTGGAAAGACTGCTCTTCACAGCACTAAGCTCGTGCCACTCCAATTCGAGCTGGTCCTCGGCCTTCCTCACCTCTCGAGCGTAGAACTTCACATCGGATTCCAACAGTTGCTTCTTAGCAGCTCAATAGGCTTCCTTCGAAACACTCTCTTCAGCAAGAGACCACAGTTCAGAACACGGCTTAGCCGCAACTTCCTGAGCAACCTCGACATCTCGGCGAATCCGGCTCAACTCCTTCTTAAGTTCGTCCCTCTCAGACACCACCTCTAACATATCACGCTCAAGGTCCTCCAAACAAGCCCTTTGAGTCTCAGCGGTCACAGTTGACTAATCTAGCCTCTTCTCCTCGGCCTACTTTTTCAGTTGCCCAATTTCATAGAGCGCATCAAAATACAACACCTGCAGGTGCTAGAAGACACGCTCCAAGGTGTATACCCTCTCGCGAGTCGCCTCGACTTCCATCCCAGCAATGGCCACGTGGCTCAAATGAGAATACCCGACATAAGGTACTTCAAGCCCTTATCCATACACACTTTTAGTGTATCCTCCTCAGGTTTTTGAGCGTGATCCATCAGCCAGCTGTGACACTTGCTTATATGCTTCCTCAAAACATACTCTACGTCCACCTCTTCGTGCCAGACTTGTGAACTCATCTTCACCAAGTCTGGTGCAAACATGCTTATCCATCTTCAGGATCAGGAATCACGTTAGCGCCACCCTTCACGGTTGCCATCATCCTCAGGCTCTCCTTCGTAGCCTTCTCCTTGTCACTAATAGCCGATCCTTTGGTGCGAGATGACTCGATGAAATCCAAAATGAGAGGAGGGAGCAAATTATCCAAAGGACCTTCCAACACTTTTAGCTGTGGCTTAGAGCGAGACGATGAGCAATTCGGACAACAAGAGACATGGCTAGTGCTACGGCCACTCTCATGCGAAGCAACAATGGGGCGATCAGATTCTACAACCTCAGGCGAATCTTCACGGGAGCCTTCTATCGGAACGGCCCCACGTGAATCATCACCAGCGAAAGTTGCCATTGCAACCTACACCAAACGGTCATTCAGAGCTTCAACCTACGCGTCACTAAGGTTCGACCTGTTTACAACTCCTGTAAATTGCAGGTAATCTTTCTCCAAGCCAGAAACATCGTTTCCTCCCAACAGGCCTAGCAGACTCACGCACTTCTCTCACTGGAGCGGGTCATGCCGAGGACGACCTAGTTTTAACACGGGACCTCTTCCTCACAAGGAGGCAAGCATTTCAGACGGCTCCTCCGCATCGGACGGAACGAGGGCTTTGGCCCCAGCAGCCTTCCTTTTTCTTGAAGGACCCCTATTATTCAACTTAATTCGCGATGCTTGATATAAAGTGGAGGCAACGCGCTAGCTATCCCACAGCTTACTACGGATGAAGTTGGAAACTCTTATAACATCGACCACGTTCCTTTTCAGCAAGATGCAAATTGTCTCCATGGTGTTTTGCTCCGCTAAGGTAAGAGGAGCAGTAGGAAACTTTCCAGCCAAAAAACACTAGCAATGATTAGATAACCCACTATCAAGCATATCAAAGTCACGAGGAAAGGGTTAAACTTACGAAACGGCCGGAACTATCGCTCAAGCAGACGACCCTTACATCGAAAATACTTCGAATTCATGGGGGCCAAGAAGCAGTACTTCTACCAGAACTTGAAGTCATTAGGCAGATTAACGAAGCAAGCCGACGATGTCATCTTACAAACAACATTACCCTTTAGTCGTGGAGTCAACAACTGAATTACCCACGAAGTCACGTTGACACCGGCCTCCTTAGCACTGATCACAATCATGAGGATGATCCTATATCCATTAGGCCCTAACAAGGCCGGAGGAATCCCTAGAAGATCTAGGAACTCCCAGACCACGTTTAGAATCAGAAAGCACACTCCAGTTTGAAGCATCCCACGATGCAAGCAGATGAAACCGGCCAGTGGTGACATTGGTGTTTTGTCACCCGTCAGGAATACAATGACAGGTCCTCAGGGACTCCAAACTTCGTAAGGATTTCATCAAGGCCAAGCTCGGACAACAAGCTGTCTTCGAAAAAAACTAGGCCCTTGGCCAAGATTGCGTCGTCAAAAAGGTTTTGTTTGGCATGAAGAAGATGAAAAATATTTTCTAATCAGAGCGATATCTTTGAGAGCAAATAAAGTAGAAGAGTCGGGCTCTACACTACGAATGACCTAAATAGAGGTTGGGTTTTCGCATCTTTTTCGCCGAACCAGCGCACATTCAATTAATGCAGCACGCGGCTCAAGCAAGGATTCAGACTCAATCATCATGAACGACGCATCCCTTCAAGAGATGACTTAGCGAACCGATGAGATGGCCCACTAACTCGGGGGAGTAGCTGATGACACATAAAAACGGTCACATCCCTGAGTCATACACGTGTCATGATGATCTCGAGGAATTACAGGCACCAACGTCAGTCCAACACTGATCCGACCCAAGTGGTTCTAAGTGCACTTAACTCAATTCGCCAGGCAGACCCAAACTCTCACAGCATGCTAGGGCCACACGTCTCACATCTATCCTTAATACCCATAAGTCCTACTAAGGCAAGTATCTCTAGGATCAGCTTCGGACGACAACTACACATGCTCTCTGCTTCCAACTAGGAAGAAAATGCCATAGTACATTCCATACTGAGAATCTTCTTTCTATGGATTATACACACATTGGAAACTATTTCCCGCGTATCTAGGAGCACAAGGCTAACAGGGAACTTCCCTCCTACAACACGACTCCTAATTAGATAAGGATCTCCACGAAGATCTTCTTTTACGCCTACGATGGTCTGGTAGAACCACGACTCCTTGCACTATAAATAAGACATGAGGTTTCTAAGCTAAGGTACACGACGAATTCCTTGTTATAACATTACACCTTCCTCAGATCCTTGTCTGACTTTAGCATCGAAGTGCCATCGACCACCACAACGGTGGTCCGTGGCTCATGTGAGTTACTTGTGCAGGTCAGCATGAACTAGGTCAAAGTAGGGAGTGAAAAAAAATTGCATCAGTTACAATGGCCACAAATAGACGCACATCAAACTCACTGAACATAGAGCACAGGTACATGTACGCGACACAATTTAATGCTGCCTCTCTAAAATAAAACTTAAAAGCTTAGAAGGTCTCCCAAGATGGAGATCTTCATCATTTTTTTGTGATTAACCACCCCCCCAAAAAAAAATTGTACAGGATTCGCCTCACTTTTATATATGATCGATTTTTAGACCGGATCTTTGTCCTAGTGCGTCATTCGCATGTCAAATGAATGAGATAAGATTTAGCAATACCAGTATAAGATAAGAAAAAAGAAATAATAAAGGTCCAAGAAAAATCAAATACTTGATAATGTCTAATGAAGATATTTAAAGAATACACTATATTGTTTTCAGGTAAAGATGGAAACACAAAAATAACTGGAGCTGTCTATTGTCTGTCTATTATCTATAATTAAGTGTCAGCCACATCTGTTCTTATTCCTAAATCTATATAAGAACTTAGTAAGAAGTCCCACAAATAGAACCTTAATGAAAAATCTAGGAAATGACTGATCAAATGAAGGAAAAGAGCAACGCTGACATACAACAGGCCGGTCCCATTACAAACTTCATAATGAGATGTTTTGCTATCTATTTTATCTGATATGTCAAGAGTGTCATAGCCTTATCACTGGGGAAAGCACTTCCTGTTAGGGTGTCGCGCACTAATTCCACCTCGTCCGGACTTGTAGGAGACTTACTTGGCAACATTCTGGTGACAAACACTGGATCGTTTACCTGGAGGACCATATTGACAACGACCATATTGGACACCCATCCTGGGTGGATGTGGTGTGGGGTTGCTATTAGGGAGTGAATCATTCCCGCTGGCAAATCTAATTTGCAGAGCCGGTATCAACTAGGCTATTGAGCATAACTTCCCAACTTAAACACCACCATATTGGCACCCATCCTGGGCTTCTGTGGTGTGAGGTTTTTATCCAAATGGCCTCGTTGCTATTAGGAAGTGAACCATTCCTTATAAACCTTCATGAAAACTCCTCCTCACTTGATGTGGGACTATTCAAGCCAGCATTATCCCAACACTTCCCTCTGGCAGATCTAAGTTGTTGAGCCAAGTATCCACTAGGCTACTGAGCATAACTGGAACACTTCCTTCTGAGCATGACTGAGCACTATCCCAACACTTCCCTCTGGCTGTAGAGTGTGAGTTCAATATATAAATTAAAAAAGAAAAACAATAAAAATGTGTTCAGATACTAGAACATTTACACATGTACATCCACAAATAGACCATGTTAATATCCATAGAGCCAATATCTGATCAAATTAAAGTTTCAGATTGAGCTTGTGGATTAAACATTTTTGCACAAGAGACACTGGTACATTTCGGTCTCTGTGTAAAAATAAAAAGTTAGGTTCATAGTACAACCATTGAAATGAGTGTTAACTAGCATAGGGAATTTCAAAATATTACTCACCTACTTAAACTTCTATGTAATAATACATTGTATGGATGGTCGCAGAGGTTACGACTTACGTGAATCTAATATAAAATTTATGTGGTTGTGCAGAAGATTTTCCTTTCCTGAAAAGAGTGGAGAATTAGTTATCTGGAAGCTAGTGTTGAATAAAATAAATAATAGATTTATTATGTAGTTTGCTTACCTATCTCTGTAGCCTTACAGAGCTAACCATATTGGATGTGGTGTCTTTTGAGAATTTTCGTGGCATCCATTTGGTGTCAATCTGTAATGCCTTGTTCTGTTGGGCCATTGGACTCCGGAGCATGAGTGCTAGGCTGTAAAGCTTCTATTTCAGTTCTACTGTTCTGAGAAGACATATCACTATGGTTTGGACTGGATCTGAACTCATGTGCTCTTGTTTGCATCATGATACTCTTTGTATTAATCTTTGTATCTACCCTTTTATCATCGCTTCAGATGCTGAGTGCTAGAAGGCCTACCATGGCAACATTTTCATAATCAACATATTTCTTTGCAATTTCTAGAAAAGCGCTAAACGGATCGCAAGGGTTTTCCTGCTTCGAACTGGAAGTAGGATCAAGATGTTTCTGAGGTCCAGATGTTGTCTCAGCAATTCTATGTTGTTCCTCGTCACCTGAAACCTTTTGAGTAGTGCACTTTCAATCAATATCACATGTAACTCTTTAACAAACAAGAAATAATATACGATTTTTTAACTAATCAATACACTCACTACACCAAATTGGCACTTTTGTAACAACTCTCAAAACAATATCACTTTTGAGATGTTACAATCCACCAAACAATTTCAAATCAAAACTAAATTTTGTCAAAAAATTGAAAAACAGTAACACAAAAAAAATGATACAATAAGTTGGATCACCATGAATAGTATCACTTTTATAACCATACTCTTCATGGTGATACTATTATTGTATCATTTTGTTTGTGAAAATGTGTAAAGTTGTTAGGTGAATTGTTACACTTCAAAAGTGATACTGTTTTGGGGGTTGTTACAAAAATGCCAATATGGTGTAGTGACTCTTTAAAACTCTGGAGAGTCTGTTCGAAGTAAAACCAAGGTCACTATTGGCTTCAGGGAAATTTTTATCATGGCCTGATTTCTGGTCCACAATTTTCAATCCACTAGTAGGCTCAAGAACTGTCTCAGCTCGAACTGGAGCAGGTGATGGTAGCAATTTTTTTTTTTTTTTTGTAAACAGTTTTTATTATCCTCCTGTGCTTGGAAAGTTGTGAATTATTCTTCAAAATCGCTATGAGATTATTACATCTGTATAGAAACATTTAAATGCCAATTGTTTCATATTGACAATCATTTCATGAAATAGAAACCTGATAGCAAATGTAGAAAGTGCTCTAAACTAAGCATGGACGAACATGTTTGTCCTTGAATATGGTTGCATCATTGTGGTCGGCATTAGTAATGGATGAGGAAAACAGATTGAAGGCCTCTAAAAGCTTGAAAAGCAGTTACACAAACATGTTTATAGTAACTTTTTTCATTTTTTTGTTGTCTCGGGTAATGGTTTCCGTAGAGGAAATGCAAAAAAATCATTTACAATATAGCAACTGATGAGACATCAATCAATCACATGATCACAGCCGTACATGTCGCATGGGCTAACCCTAATACGAGAAAGGCTTTAGCGCAATCTTAAGTGGACCCATGCGCGAACTATTGTTAAGCTCGTAAGTCAGGTGCCCAAGCCCAAGCCATGCTAGCCCAAGAGGCACAGGACTTAGGGTTTGGCCCAGAACAATAATGCTCGAATGCAAATCTTAAAGCTATCATAGGCCTGAGATTCACTCACACGAAGTTAGCTCTTAGCCCAATCAAACATGGGGTCATGAACAGAGCAAAGTGTTGAAGAAACTCAGTCATGCTCAAGTAAGATCTTATGCAAGATCTCCTTCCTCCATCACACCCTTGATCACAGGGATAGTTGGTGAGGGAACACTTCCCATAAGAATCGATGAAAGGAGGAAGCAAGGTACGCATACACACTGCAATTTACATACAATCTTCACTCTTTTGTTCATTGAGATTTGACTTAAGCATCCAGTGCCTTCAACCACCACAACGGTGATCCTTGGCCTAACCGCTATTCATTTTTGCAGGATTGAGATCGTCAAGATTTGTGAATACAGAACTAAACACATCAGTTTTGCTCTGTCATGAGGAGATACGATAAGTTTCCCCTAAAACAAACATACAAAGTTCTAACTAGCTAAACAAAACATTGCAAAATGGTCACCAACACCAGATCTCGAGTACTCAACAATACTGAACAAGATAACCCTCTGGCTAGAGAAGCCCCACCACAGAGCAGCCGCACGACCCAAGCACTGAGGCATCCTCGACTGACCCCCGCATAGACTAGATCCTGCTTCATATGGATCACCTAGCATGGGTTGTGGAAAGACTCACTCAAGATTGACAATAGCCACTTAAAAGTGGCGAAGATTCGAGGATATCACATACTAGAGAGGATGCCAAAGAGTGCGACCAGGAAAGTGAGAACCTCCCCAGGGAGGAACAAAGAGTTGGTCAGCAGAAGAGCTAAAGGGACGATGGGGATCACAGGGACCATGCCCCAAAAACAAACTGTACCATGGTCAGGAACCTGGGCAACCAATCTAAATGTCCTGTACGACCTTACTGTCCCTCCATTGTCAGAAGAGATCTTGAGTGCCCCTTGCCAAAGAAGACGTCCCTCCGAAGCTCAAGTTCTATGATGGAACGTCAGATCCGTCAGATCACTTGAGTTATTAACACCACGTAATGGCGCTAATAGAAAGTTCATAAGCCATTCATCACCAGGTTCATTGGAAGCCAACAAATCACAAAAAAACCTCACTACTTGCTAAGTCTCAATTAGAAGCAAGGCGAGACCTCAGAGAGTACGTCATTCGTTTAAATGACAAGTTGACTTTAATCGATGGTCGCAGTGACGAAAATCGGTCATCTCTTTCACTTCTAGCCTTTGAGGAGGTTAGTTGTACAACTTCTTCACCCTAAAACTCCCAAGAGATATGGTGGATTTGCTGAAAAGTGCGCAGAAGTATATCATTCTAAAGGAGATGTTGGCCGCCAAGAAAGGAGGCGAAATTGAGGCCCAAAAGACACCCAAGACTCAGGATAGGGGAGAGGAAAAAAGGCACGAAGAGGAGGAGAAACTTCAACAAGATCGGGTCAGACAAGGTCCAACCCGACATGGCCACCAACTAGATCGGCACAGGGTTCACTGAGTTCGCTCCTTTCAACTCCAGCTTGGCCAAAATCCTTTCTGCCATGAAAAACTTGGACGACATCAAGTGGCCTCCTATTATCAAAAGTGATCCTTTAAGGCATAATAGGAGAAACTACTGTGCCTATCACAAGGACCTCGGTCACATCACCCAAGACTTCCAAAATTCTCAAAAATGAGAAAGAGTATTGGGTTCGAAGGGGAAGGCTCAGAGAATTCGTAAATTCTAACGAGAAACAACCCCATGAAAAAAGAAGAAGGAAGAGATGGCCCCAGAAGTCGAAGAGACGATTGCAGACATCATCTATGTCCTGCATAATACGCACAACAAACCGAAAAAATCCAATCGATCAAAGAAGCGAGCAATCCAAGTGTTGAGGACATGTCCCCACTGCAGAGATCGCCTAGTCCAACACACCTGGATAGAACACCCGACTCCGGACCTGACATTCACCGAGCAGGACATGCAAGGGGTGTACTCCCTGCACGATGATACCCTAGTTATCACGATTGCAATATCGAAGTAGGGAGTCAAAAGGTCACTGGTGAACACAAGGAGCTTGGCCAATATCATGTTCCTGGAGGCATTTTGTAGAATGCGGTTGAGAGATGAGGAGATGAAACTAAGGGTGGGCATCCCATCCTGCGATCCCGAACCCGTCCCGATTTAGAGTGGGATTGGATCGGGATGGAGATTTTCAATCCCGCCTATCCCGTCCCAAATTTATTTATTTAATATTTATTATTATTAATTTTAATCAAAATACTCTTCTAAATTTAAGTTTAGGATGTGTTGAAATTAAATCAATGTAAGATGAAATTCTATATGAAATCTAAATGAATTGAAACATAAATTCTAAATGAAATTTAATATTTATTTGCCTTCCAAAAAAAGTTTAATATTGATTTATTTAATATCTATTATTATTTATGATGTAAGTTATATGTATATAAATTTGACATTATTGGTGTTTGAGTAATGTGAGATAAAACTCTTTTTGTTATTTTTTATTAGAGGACTATTTAGTACGTGTTCATCCCGTCCCGTCCGGATCCTGTTTGAGATGGGACGAGGTCGGGATGAGGTCTATCTCATCCTGATCTCGAATGAACGGGATGGGATAGGGATGGGTCCATCTCGTCCCATCTTGTCCCGTGCCCACCCCTAGCTGAAACCAGACAACTCGGTGATGGTTGGCTTCAATGGCGCCCAAAGTTACTCAGTCCGGAGCATCGTTTACCCGTAGGAGCAAAGGACCGGCAAAGTTCCTTATGATGGAGTTCATCGTGTAGACGACCCCTCCGCATATAATATAATTTTTGGAAGGCCCTGGCTCAAGGCATCAGTGTCTCAAGCACCTTGTCAACGGAGAGACATGAACTATTAAAGGAGATCAGTCGTCCACCAGTGAATGCCAATACGTGGCGATGAAGCTCTCGGGTAAGTAACCACGACAGTTCAAATCCCTCTAGAGAAAGATGAACCAACAAGCCCAGGGGTTATTAGTAAGTAGCAGTAAGGGTAGCATTTAACACTTCTGAAGCAGATCCATAAAAGTAAAATCTCTTTAAAAAATGACACTATTCTACACTCAACTTCTTCTACAGGGGAAGACCCGATTCTTATACATGGGGCCAAAATGGAGTACAAGTGGCCTACCCTAGCCCCAATGAAGGCAACAACGAATCACCGCTTAATTGACCTAGCTCGCCTAAGGAGTTGAGGTACGATATGGCGGGTCGAGCCCAGTCCCCGAATAGCTCAACGCCTAGCGAAGCCTGGTCCTAACACGGGGACCAAAATGGCGCACAAGCAATCGAGCCTAGTCCTATTCAAGAGCCGAGGTAGCACAAGTGTGGATTGAACACATTCCACGAACAGTTCACTGCAAGCGGACTAGACCCAGTCCATGGAACGTCCAACTCAAGCAGACCGGACCAAGTCCACGGATAGTCCACTGCAAGCGGGCGAGTCCAGTCCACGAACAACTCACACAACAAAGAAAGCCTAATCCAACCACAGGACCACAATGACACACATGCGGACTAGACCCAATCTACATAAAGTCCTTCATAAGCGGGTGAACCAGTCCATGGCAGTTCACAACAAGTGGGCAAGTCCAGTCCACAAACGACTCATCGTTCATATAAAGTGTAGCCTAGACAGGTGTAAAAGGCTTCTTCCCAATGCAAGTCTTCTCAAGGACTGAGCCAGAGGACTACAGGGACCTAGCCTGTTCACGCATAATTGGTTCATGAGTAACCCAATTCCTGTTCAGGATTGGGGTAAATTGAAAATTCTAGCCAAGATAGGCGTAAAAGGCTTTTTCCCAGTGTAAGTGTTCTCAAGTACTGAGCTAGAGGATATAGGAGCCTGGCCTACTCTGGCAAAATAGTTCCTCAGCAACCCAACTCCTGTCCAACCTAGATAAGCCTGGAATACTTCTTCATAGCCCAAGTCTCATCAAGGACTGAGCTAGAGGAATACAAAAACCTAGCATGTTCAGGCGAAGATGGTTCCTCAGCAACCCAACTCTTGTTCAAGATTGGCATGTATTATAAAGTCTAGCCTAGATAAACGTAAAAGGCTTATTCCCCACGCAAGTCTTCTCAAGGACTGAGCAAGAGGGGTAAGAGAGGCCTAGCCTATTCAAGCAAAGATGGTTCCTTAGCAACCAAACTCCTATTCAAGATTGAGGCATGTTATATATTCCAGCCTAGACAGACTTGGAAGACTTATTCTCAGCGCAAGTCTTCTCAAGGACTGAGCCAGAAGACTATAGTGACCTACCCTGTCCAGGCAGAGATGGTTCCTCAGAAATCCAACTCCTGTTCAAGATTGAGGTATATCATATAATTCATTCTAGACGGGCCTGGAAGACTTTTTCCTAGCGCATGTCCTCTCAAGGACTAAGCCAGATGACTACGACAGCCTAGCATGTTCAGGCAAATGGTTCCTCATTAACCTAACTCTTTTTGTTGCCCAGGACCACTGTTGTGGTGGCCGAAGGCACTGTGATGCTTAAGTCAAATGCCGGTTCAAGAAAGAGTGAAGACTATATGTAAATTGCAATGTGTATAACTTGTGCATCTTTCTCTTTCCTTTCACCGATTCTTATAGTAAGTGTTCCTTCCCCAACTCTCCTTACAATCGAGGGCGTGATGGAGGGAGGAGATCTCACATAAGATCTTACATTTGCATGATTGGAGCTCTTCGGCACTAGGCTCTTTTTAGGACCCAATGCTTGATTGGGCTAGAGCTGATTATGTGCAAGTGGATCTCGGGCTTGTGACAGCTCTGAGATTCGTTGTTTGGGCCTTATTGTCTTGGACCAAGCCTGAAGACCTTTGCCTTTGGGCTTGACGTGTCTTGGGTCTGGAGACCTAACTTACAAGCTGAACAATAGTCTTGCACATGTATCTGCTCAAGACTATTGTGAAGCCTTTTACATGCTAGGGTTAGCCCATGCCACATGTATCTGCTCAAGACTGTTTTGAGTCAATCTATCAAATACCTTGATGTCAGAACCCTATAGCCTAAAATGCGCAACGATTTAAATCACTCTATGTCTCTATTGCCTCTAAGCATTTGTAGCATATGAATATTAAACCATGAAACAAACAACTCAAACTATCCTTAGGCCATTTATATCTTAAAATTCGACAACAAAGTCGAGTGAAAACATATGCAAATTCTAAGTTCAAAGTAGTCAAGTGTTTGTGTAATAAAAACTTTCGAAAATCTTTTGGGTATTTCTATAAACATTTAGAGTATGTAATTAAAAAATTTGACTAAAAAGTGTTTACAATGCACCAATGTCCTCAACAATCAAGAATTAATCTAAGCTCAAATATTTTATGTTCTCTTGAGTGTTTCAAGCTACTTCAACTAGGGATGGCAACGGGGCGGATTGGGGCGGATTTAAGCAAATCCATCCCCGCCCCGCTGAGAATTGCGGGGATAAAAATCCGCCCCGCATATCCGTTTAGCAATAATGTTCAAAACCGCCCCCGCTCCAGACGGATTTACGGATATCCGCCCCACCCCGAATATCCGCATAAAATAGATTTAAAGGGTGAATTTTGAATCCCCACCCCAACCGATCCGCCCCGCAAAGCAAATTTTACATGCAACAAATTTACACTACAGAGTAACAGATAGCATATTTTTTATTG
Organism: Berberis vulgaris; assembly: GCA_963556465.1. Classification (NCBI taxonomy): domain Eukaryota; kingdom Viridiplantae; phylum Streptophyta; class Magnoliopsida; order Ranunculales; family Berberidaceae; genus Berberis; species Berberis vulgaris. Next base: position 22,268,908 of record OY747130.1, on the reverse strand, counting down.
CAATATTTTACCTAACAGCAAATAGCAATATATAATATTTTACACCGCAATATTTTATACGTACAACAAATTTAAAAAAATACAACAAATTACAAAAAAAAATAAAAAATTCTAAAGATCAGATCTGACTATCTGATCTAAAAAAAAAAATTACAACAAATTCAAAAAAAAAATTACAACATACGATCTCTGCTATATTAAAAAAAAAAAACAATCCGATATCTGATCTTAGATCTGGATCTGATCTTAGATCTGGATCTGATCTTGGATCAAAGATCTGATCAAAGATCAAGATCTGATCAAAGATCTGGATCTAAGATCAAAGATCTGGATCTAAGATCAAAGATCTGGATCTAAGATCAGATCGTAGATCAGAGTTCAGAGAAGAAGGAGAGAAGGAGAAGGGGTGACGAGTGACGACGACGGCCGAGCGCTTCGCCTTCGCTAGTTCGCTGTGAGAGAGATCAGAGAAGAAGAGGCGGACGAGCTTCACCTTTTGCCCTTCGCTGTGAGAGAGAAGAAGAGGCGGACGGCCTCCGCCTTCGCTGTGAGCATTGAGCCTGTGAGAGAGACGAAGGGACAGTGAGAGAGGAGGCGGACGACGACCCTTCCCTTCGGCCTTCGCTCGAATCGCTCCTCACACACGAAGGGAAGGCGTCTCTGTGTGTGAGAGGAAAAGAGGATGGAGACGCCTTCGCTCGACTCCTCGGTGTGTGAGAGGCAGAGAGAGAGACCGAGAGGGAGAGGCGGGTGTGAGGGAGGGAAATGAGGGAGAGGGAGAGGGAGGGGGAGGGATTAAGGGTTTAATCCATTTATATAGGGGAAGGGTATTGTTGTAATGTTACCTAACAAACGGATAAACGGATATCCGCGGGGCGGATATGGCCAAATCCGTATCCGCCCCGAATAGTGAACGGATATTTTTTGGATACCCGAAACCACCCGAAAACCCATTCAGCCATATCCAAAACCGCCCCAAACGGATTGGGTGGGGCGGATATCCGTGAATATCCGCCCCACTGCCATCCCTAACTTCAACCAATGGATTTAGACCTCAATCATTATTGAGATCCATGGTCCAATGAAGATGAGGGATTGAAAACTTCTAAATCTCTTGGGTATTTGTTCAAACACTTTAGTGTTTCAAGAGGACTTCTGAAAGACTTTACGAGTTTTACTCTCTCCATTACCAAATTCATTCACTGAGGAATTTTTTCAAACACATTTTATACAAACATTTAAATTACTTAACCATCCACATAACATTAGCAAATGAACAAATGAGATGTAAATAAAGAGTTATAACATGGATAAAATTAGAAAACCTCATGGGATGTGCTTTGAAGCACCAAAAAGTTATCCACTAGAATAATATAAATAAGTCTGAGTTGAAGACTGTTTCCAACGAAAATTGGCTTTAATCCCCAAGAACTTATGATGCTTAGCTTGTCGATTACACGCACAAGTCCCTCAAATCCACACAAATTGCAAAGGTTGATGTTTGATAAACTTTTGAAAGGTCTTTATTCTAAGGAGATGGGTATGATCTAAATCAAAAGGTTTTGCTGAAGCTGCCGAATTAGCTCTCCCTTTGATAAAATATTTATAGGTGGGCGAAATTAGGTTTTCAAAATATATTTATAGGTGGGCTTGATTCCCCAAACAAAAACACATTTTATAAAGAAGAAATGAGGCCCAACATGCTTATAACTCGAAATTTCCAAATAACCTTAAATCTGATTTAAATGACATGGAATTGGGCCTATCCTCCAAATAAAATGTATGGAACTTTTCGGCATGGTCATTTGACATGTAGAACACTTAAATTGGGAAAATCACTTTTCAAAATTCTGAGTTAGGATTGAAGAGATATAGTAATTTTATGAAAATTATGCATTTTACAACAACTTTTTTTTTTTTCCAAAAACTTGAAAATTCAATTTTCATAATCAAATGTTTGACATGAAAATTTTGATTTTGAAAATATGGATTTCAAAAACATACAATTAATTGAATTTCTCCACAACATTAAAAATGTAACAGATGAGATATCTTGAGCCTCTAAAAGGTATAATGAAGCTCTAAAAGGTATGATGAGATTTCCTAAGCCTAAAAGGTACAATGAGATTTCCTAAGCCTCTAAAAGATTTCCTCGTTACCTTGCAAGCACATAATGAGGCTCAAGACATGATTTTGAAACAAGCTCAAAGTTGAGAACTTCATAGATAATTGGAATGGACTTTGGTTCCAATACCCTCCCTTTAACTCTTATGAAAATACTAGAAAATGGCTCGGCGACTGTATTGGGTGAAAATCCAAAAAGAAGGGTTAATCTCTATTTTATCAAGTGGTTGGGGTCATTTTGACCACCTTAATTTCAAGCAAACAGCTAAAGAAAAAAATGATATGGAAAGCAAAATGTTGGAGGTTGGTGCATTGGCCTATGCAGCATGGTACTGAATGGCAAGCTCTGATATTATTAGTCCAACTCTCACTCTAAGAAATAAGTTCCACGGAGAGGTCAAAAGAAAAAAAAAACATATGAAAGTGAAACATGGTAACACTTGAACGAGTGTGGAAAGTAAAGCAATATGGTCATTTAGTGGTGGTTGCACTCATCCCCAGTCACATTCCCAGCTAGATACAGATTACCTGGTGTCTCTAAAACCAAGGGTGGAAACAAAAAGTGTCGACGTTGATGATACATCAAATAGTCCTTCAATCGCAGGCGTACACATGGCAGAAATCATCCATCACAAGGAACATACACCTCACACTAAATATGGATAACAAGTCCAATCATTAAAGCCCAAAGAGGCATTTAGTAACAGACCATGAACAAAGTTAAAAGACCAAATCTCAGGCCCACTGGACCTCTTCCCTTAGAGAAGAGAGACGTTATAAAGGAGACAAGTCATGGCGGAAATCACTCCCCCAAGAACGCATCTCAATGAAGGAGGAAACCATTGTGAGAAATGTTCCCCTTCATCGCGCACTACATGCTTAAGTCACACAATGAGTTAATTACTCTCATTATAAAAGGTAAAGGAGAGATTCACGAAGGAGGTATGCAAACACAAACACAACTAGACTCTGTCCAAGTTCATTCTCTCCTACAGTTAATTGACTTAAGCAATGAAGTGCCTTCGACGACAAAACAAGTGGTATTTGGAAATCTAACCTTATTTTGTAGGTCAGATCTCGAGCAAAACAGATTTGGACACATCAGTTTGGTGATGTCCATGGAAAAATGACAGTTTCCTTTAACAAATCAGAACAAAGTTGGTAGTTTCCTTAGTGCAAATTAGTAACAAAAGATATAGTGCAAATGATACCTCCCGTGAACTCTCAGCTTAGCAATAACCAAGACAATCCTTCCACTAGTGAAACTCAATTACCAAGTGGACGCATCCCAAATCCAGTGTTGGGAGGTCCAATTGCATAAAGTAATGAATTGCTGCCACAAGATATGGTGGCCCACACAACTCAGCTGGAACCCCAACATGCCCCAACTTTTGGGGGAATGATGACGGATCCTCGTATGGATTAACTTTTTGCCCAAGTGGACTATCCGGCTAAAATGGTCGAAAAACTCACACAAGAACGTGTCCCACCTACCGAGCACAACAGAGTTCTACTTCAAAACAATTCGGCGAGTCGCCTTCAAGATAACTAAAATGCCTCTATAGCTTCAGAGGACAAATTCTTAAAGAAATGAATTACAAGATGATAGGTCCCGGACTCGAGGAGTTTCTCCACAGATTCCATTCAGGATCGGAGTCACAGATCCAAATATATTATACGAATTTTCCATGCCACCCTTCTCCGACAAGGTTATGAAAACCCCTCTATCCAAGAAATTTGTCCTGCCAAAATTCGAAACTTATGATGGTTCTACTGATCCGTCGGATCATCTACGCCATATGATGACGCTAAAGGTGAGGTCAGACTCTACCATGTGTAGAACTTTCCCGACCAGCGTCACGTCCATAGCGGTAAATTAGTTTAACAACCTTCTGCCATGATCGATGGACTCATTTCAAACGCTGTCTACAACCTTCAACACTAGATTCATCGATAGTCAGTGGATTAGAAAATGTCATCATTATCTGCTTCAAGTAAAACATAAGTCTGCTACGCGATTCACTGAAGAGTTGACCATGATAGACAGATACACTGACGATACACATGTGACCACCTTCACTTCCTGACTCAAAGGAGGACCGTTATATAATTTTCTAACTCTTGAGCCACCAAAAAGCATGTCAGACCTACTAAAGTGCGCACAAAAATATATCCCTCTTCAAGATATGTGGGCTGCCAAGAAAAGCAACGAGTCCGAAATGAGACCCTTCCCTATGAATCGAGAAAATAAGGGATGACAAAAAATGAGATGACATGCCACGGGAAGACACTGGTCAACATAAAAGGCATCGGACCAGTAACAGGTCCGAAGATGGCAAACAAGAGTTTCGAAACCTGCAGTCCAGCCGAGCCAGACACTAACGATCAGCCCACTCGGTTGACATGAAGTACAAACCATACACCGCTCTAAAAGCGAATTTGGCGATTGTCCTAAAGTCCATATGAACTGGGAAGACATCAAATGGACACTCAAACTATGGGGAGATCCGGCCATATGAGATTAGAATAAATATTGTTTTTTCACAAGGACAACGAACATGACACCGAAGACTGTCATAACCTGGAGAATGAAATCGAGTACTGGATCCAGAGAGGACGACTCGGCAAGTTCATTGGACTGAATGAAAAATAATCCAGCGAAAAAAGAAAAGGTGGACTCTGCTGCAAGACTAGATGAACAGACCAGAGGATTGATTTACGTCCTGCATTGCATAGCTAGAGATCGAGAACGGTCTAACCGATCATGGAAATGATCTGTTAGATATTTGCGGACGAGAATACACCATCCAGGTCCTCCCACCCAGCGCACCAGGATAGACCGCCCAACTCTGGATTTTTCAGAAAGAGATGCACAAGGTGATCACTTCCCCCATAATGTTGCACTGGTGATATCAGTATCAATAGCAAAATGGGAAGTCAGAAGAGTACTTTTCAACACAGGTAGTTCGGCCAACCTCTTGTACCTGACAACACACTACACCAAAAAGCATGTTTAGCTACACGGAGATGGCCACGGCTCTAAACCGTTGGTTTATTTGTCATGGCCAAAAACCATGGCTATAAAAATAACAAACCGTGGCTATAATCACTGCCCAAAAGCTGGCCACGGCTCTAAACCGTGGGTTCATTTGCCACAGCCAAAAACCGTTGCTAAACAAGAGTGTTTTGCACGTGCCGCCTGTGTGGAGAGAGGATTTTCGCGCTTTGGCGAAAAAAATTGGGGAAAATAAAACAGTTTGCGCGGTCATTGCGAAAAAGAGTTTCGACCTATTGCCAAAAAAATTGGCGCAGAGGAGAGATTGAGGAGCTTGAAAATCATAGTCAGAGAGAGGTTTGGCGCAGAGGAGCTTGAAAATCAGAGTCAGAGAGAGCTTTGGCGCAGAGGAGAGATCTAGGAGCTTGAAAATCAGAGTCAGAGTGAGGTTTGGCGCAGAGGAGAGATCGAGGAGCTTGAAAATCACAGTTAGAGAGAGCTTGAAATTTCACGGTTTGGTTTCGCCTCCTTCCATTTTCATTTTAGGGTTCCTTAGAAAATCAGAGTCAGAGAGAGGAGCAGAGGAGAGTGTGAAGAGAAAGAAGAAGAAGTGAACCATAATCAATCAGTGGAGGATCTTTCGGGCCGGGGAACGGCTTGGTCTGGTAATGAATTTGTTTTTTACTTCTTCGGTTCTTGAATTTTTATTTTTATTTTTTGAATTTTTTCAAGACATGTTAGATAGAAGTAATGTTTTAGCCCTTTGTTGATGCTTTCATTTTAGGGTTTGTTAGAAAATCAGAGTGAGAGAGAGGAGCAGAGGAGAGTGTGAAGAGAAAGAAGAAGAAGTTAATCTGTTTAGTTTCCTGCTTAATAGTTCATCAAACAAACACACAGAAATTTGTTGAATCTGTTTAATTTCGATCTGCTTAATATTTCCTGATAGAAATTTGAATAGCTACGGTTGAGCTGCTATTCTCAAACAAACTATTTGAAAGTAATACACACTAGTGATAGAAATTGAGATACACTTTGCGAGGTTTTTTTTTTTTGGGTCGATCATTTGGATAGTAACAAAACGAAGCGTGTTTTTAATATAAAAATGGCTTTAATTGTTGGTGTTCCGAGCATTGACATTTTATGGTTCACCAATGACTTGTCTTTTTCTTTCTGATTCAAAATTTTATTATGGGATTGGGAAGTTGCATAGTTATGGATTTAATGCATTTGACAGAATATATTGACATTTTGTCTTCTTACTTGCACTTTCTTTTTCACATTGTAAGTCGACTTCCCAAGTTTGATTGTCTCACTCATTCATTAGGTGTGTTTATATAAGCTCTATTGATCTATGGCCAACTTTAATGTAGTTACTTGATGTATATTATATAAGGCCATTTAAAAAATGATTGAAAAAAAAAAGCAAACATAATGGAAGAGGATGTAAATATTAGTAGGTTAATGGCTTTACAGCTAATGCTTTTGAGTAAACACTATAACCTACTGGCTATTTAAGATGTATTAGACTTTTCCCGTTTTTGATTTTCCCTCTTTAGGATTTCAACTTGGTTGATGCATAGTTCTAGGACATATTTTGGACAAAATTTGAAAGAGTTTTGCATTCTGTTGATTTTGTTGATATTTTTGGTCAGGCATTAATAATGTCTATCCTAATAGTACCGTTATTTGTAGGAGAGAATTCGTATAGGTAAGGAACTTCTTGAAGCAAAGCGGATTGAGGAAGATAAAGAAAGAAAACGGTTTGTCTTGATACGAAAAATCTTTTTGGTTGGAAAATGTTTTATTGTCTTCAGTCTTCACCATTATCTTGTTTCACTTCACCCATTTCTGTGCAATTTATTTGTTTGCCCCCTAAAACTAAAATAGATTCATTTTCCTGTTGTAGGATAATTGCCTTGCGAAAAGCAGAGAAGGAGGAAGAGAGAAAAGCAAGGGAGAAGATCCGTTAGAAACTCGAAGAGGATAAGGTATATGTTGAATTCTCAACTTATCTTTTATTGAGGTATGATTGAAGAATAATTTGTTTAAGTTCATACTTCATAAACACATTTAATGAGGCTGAGAATTCTTATTTTATGTTGAATTCTTATTATTGTTATTACTAATATTATTATTATTTTGGGTGGCCTTCTTTTACTTGAGCATATATCTAGTATGGACTGTATAGTAGACCATATACATGACAATTTTTCTGTTTTTCAAAAACTCCCTTGAGATTGGTCTGCTAAAATTGTAAGCAACTTTACATTAAACTTAAATCCTAGAAAAAATTAAGCTATGAAGCATGTAACCCTTTGAACATTTCCCTGTAATATTGAAACCTAACTTGTCGAACCAATCTCACACAATTTTCAAGGAGCAAAAACTGCAATTACACAGCTGGACTCCTCAGGAGATTAAATCTCTGATGAACTGAAACTGATTGGAAAGATGGAGGTAGTGTCAATAAAAGCATATCTTTATTTCTATTTGTTTTCTCAAAACAATTCTAAGAACAATTCTTGGATGAACACCTCGTTATACTAGCGGTAACCTAGTATCGGCACCGTTCTCTTGAACTATTCAAAGAATTATCTTCAAATGATTATTGTTATTCTTGTCTATTTTTATCTGTGTGTTTTACTATTTCTGTATGTTCTTTCTCCAGTGTTCAACTATCTGTTCTAGACTGTAAGTTTAGTTTGCTTTCTGAAACCTAGTAGTCCTGGGTGCAAAATTGGTATCAGATGAACTGAAACTGATTGGAAAGATGGAGGTAGTGTCAATAAAAGCATATCTTTATTTCTATTTGTTTTCTCAAAACAATTCTTGGATGAACACCTCGTTATACTAGCGGTAACCTAGTATCGGCACCGTTCTCTTGAACTGTTCAAAGAATTATCTTCAAATGATTATTGTTATTCTTGTCTATTTTTATCTGTGTGTTTTACTATTTCTGTATGTTCTTTCTTTGTGTTCAACTATCTATTCTAGACTGTAAGTTTAGTTTGCTTTCTGAAACCTAGTAGTCTTGGGTGTAAAATTGGTATCAGATGAACTGAAACTGATTGGAAAGATGGAGGTAGTGTCAATAAAAGCATATCTTTATTTCTATTTGTTTTCTCAAAACAATTCTAAGAACAATTCTTGGATGAACACCTCGTTATACTAGCGGTAATGAACTGTTCAAATGATTATTGTTATTCTTGTTTATTTTTATTTGTGTGTTTACTATTTCTGTATGTTCTTTCTCTTGTGTTCAACTATCTGTTCTAGACGGTAAGTTTAGTTTGCTTTCTAAAACCTAGTAGTCCTGGGTGCAAAATTGGTATCAGATGAACTGAAACTGATTGGAAAGATGGAGGTAGTAGGGTACTCCAATGTATTCCATGTCTATTGAATACTAGTTGATTAAGCAGACACTCTTAGATATTATTCTAGTAAACTAATTTGCTTCTTATGCCAATTCATGGGCCTCAAAGGGAGATGATTAAGGGGAAGATAGCCTCCTCATGGTATGGTTCCTATGGAGGTTATCCTCGTAAAAGTGTCACTCTCAATCTTTTAATTTTCATGAGTGTTTGACTAAAGTTAATCTTATAATTTTTTGTGTGTAGAAATGTCAACAATTCCTTTAGATAAGTCATGGATGAACAAACGGGGAACTGCAATGTATATAAACGGCGTTAGACAATTCCAAAAGTTTGTTGAGGATAATGCAAATGGAGAGAGTCTTTTTTCTTGCCCATGTGTTCGATGTAGGAACTCGAGGGGAAACATTAGTGTTGATGACATAGGTGTTCATTTGTTAAGCCATGACATTGATACCAATTATGTCACGTGGATACATCATGGAGAGAATATAAACAAGCAGGTGATTGGTGTACATATGACAGAAGTGGTTGAACCTGATGATGCCTTTGAATATCCTAGGATGAGCGACCTAGTTGATGATGTATTCCTCAACGTGCAAACTGTGGAGGCTGATAATGGGATAAATGACTTGAATGACACCGTCGAAGAATGTTTTGGCGGTAATCCAGAAGGTGGTCCGGAACTTTCTTGTGAACCTGAGACAGTTATGAACAAGAAGTATCAAAAGTATAAGGAAAAAGCGACTGTGCCTTTGTACAATGGGTGTCCGAAGGATAAGACCACGTTGTCCACCATTATTGAATTGCAGAATTTCAAGACTCGTTTTAGTTGGAGTGGTAATAGTGTGACGATGTTGTTAAAATGGCTAAAAACCTTATTGTCGGATGATTATAATTTGCCAGATAACTACCCAAACATGAAAAACACAATTAAAGATATGGGGATGGAATGTAAGACAATACATGCATGTGCCAATGGATGCATACTCTATTGGAAAAAATATGAGGGTCTGGTTACTTGTCCAAAATGTGCTTCTAGTAGGTATAAGGTTTATGTGGATGTCGATGACAACGAGTCTGGCAAGGTATACAGGAAAGAAGCTAAAAAGGTTGTAAAGTATTTTCCATTGATTCCAAGGTTGAAAAGATTTTTTAGCATACCGTGGATTGGTGAAGCAATGACTTGGCACAAGGATGCTTGTTCAGATGGGAATTTGATGAGACATCCATGTGATTCAGCACAATGGACTTCAACAAATATGAGATGGCCAGAGTTTGCCTCTGATAGTAGGAATTTGAGACTTGCAATATCGACTGATGGCCAGTAATGTTTATATCAGGGCCACATGGAAATCTAAGTAATGTTTATATCGACTGATGGCCAGTAATGTTTATATCGATTGATGGCCACATGGAAATCTAAGTAATGTTTATAGTTGTTGGCCAGTAATAATAGCACCTTTGAATCTTCCACCTTCTTTATGCATGGAAAAGGAGTTTTATTTGTTAACCTTGTTAATATCAGGGCCAAAAGCACCCGGAAAGAATATTGATGTTTACCTGGAGCCATTAGTAGAAGAGTTGAAGGAATTGTGGGCAGATGGTGTTTCAACTTGGGATGTGTGTACTAAAAGCAATTTCCGGTTGAAAACAATGTTGTTTTGGGGTATCCATGACTTTCCTGCTTATGGGACTCTAGCTGGTTGTAATGTTCATGGTTATAATGCATGCCCTATTTGTGTTGATGATGTAGAATCTGAACGTCTTTCAAACAGTCGGAAGATATGTTATAGAGGCCATCGACGTTTTTTACCTACAAAACACAAGTTTAGAGATGACAAGGGATTCAACAAAGATGTTGAACATCGTCGTGCTCCACAACGATTATCTGGCGAAGAAGTTGAACGAAGGATAGTGGAAATTTTGGAAGGTAGTTCTACACAAGGTAGGGTTAGTGGCCAAAAGCGCAAGAATATGGTTGATAATGATAACGTTAATGATGAACCAACCAATAACATTGCGCCACCGTGGTCTAGAAGTCCATTTTATTTGATTTGTCGTACTGGAAGTTTGTTGAGCTACGACATAATATTGATGTGATGCATACTGAAAAGAATGTCATTGAACATATTGTTGAATGTCTCTAAGAAAACAAAGGATGGTGAGAATGCTCGAAAAGATATGGAAGACATGGGAACTCATAAGAGATATTGGTTGAGCCATGACAATGAAACGGGAAAAACTTCAATGCCAAAAACATCATTTGCCTTGACCAAGAAAGAAAAAAAAGTATTTATGAATACACTAAAAGAGTTGAAATTGCCGAGTGGATTTTCATCCAAGTTGAGTAATTGCGTTCTTGGCAATCCCCTGGAGCTAAGAGGACTGAACTCGCATGACTACCATGTCATTATGCAACATTTACTTCCAGTTTTGCTTAGACATGTTTTTCGTGACAAGAAGGATAAAGATTTAAGAATTGCTATTCAAAGAATTAGCTTATTCTTTAATATCTTATGTGCTAAAGTGATCAACAAAACAGATCTTCAGTTGGAACACAAAGGTGTGATTGAGGCAATTTGTGTCCTTGAAAAGGAGCTTCCGCCTTCATTATTTGTTATAAGTGTGCATTGCATGGCTCATCTAACCGAGGAAGCGATGCTTGGTGGTCCAGTTCGATATCGATGGATGTATCCCTTTGAGCGGTAAATAATTTTTCTAATTTTAGTGCACGTCATCACGTTATCTTATTATATTATATACTAATTTATCATTTTATTTATGATTGATAGGTTAATGAAACGATACAAAGACTATGCTAAAATTTTCAGATACATAGAAGGATCAATAGCAGAATCATACCTTGTAGATGAATCTGTTACATACTGCATGGAGTATATGACAAAGCCACGGTTCGGAACTCACAAACACAGTCAAGAGGAGTGGCTTGATGTAGATGATGAGTATGCCGATGAAAAGCCATTGGATAAAGGAAAAAACTATATGCTAAATAATGTACAATTTAAACAAGCTCGAAGATGGGTTTTCAATGCACTTGCTGATTCGAGTGATTGGGAAGAGTAAGATATATAATATTTTAGTCTTTTTTTATAACTAGAAATATAGAATTATGATAATATGGTAACTTGTGCAGAAAATACAATGAATATTGCATAGACTTGGCTACACAAAGTAAAAAAAAAAGGGTCAAGGAAAAATGTTGAGAAAGCCACTGATTTTATTCCTTGGTTGTGTAATGAGGTATTTTATAATGTGTATTTATTCATATATATATATATATAATTTTTTTTTTTCAGATTTCAGTTCTAAGATGATTTGTTTTACAATGTAGTTGGAGAAGGCTGGGGAAACAAATACCACACTTTGGAGGTTAGCCAATGGTCCACAATTTTTGGCAACCCGATATCCAAAATATTGTGTAAATGGTTTCACATTTGCGACAAGTTCTTCGGATGAATGTTTGGTGACACAAGATAGTGGTGTCTCCATGGATGCCATTGCTCATTTGTTGCTAGTAAAAAAGATAAGAGGCCAAAGGACCAACTAGTCAAATGGTATGGAGTTGTTAGAGACATACTGGTGCTAGACTACATAGATTTCAAAGAAATTGTCTTCTATTGTGATTGGGTCAAAGTGGAAGATAAGAAAAATGCATATAAGGTGGACCCAATTTGGAACCATGAGATGGTAAACTTGTCGAAGCTAAAAGACAAAAAAAAGGTGGAAGAGGATCCATTTATTTTAGCTCAAGAAGCAAGTGGGGTATTTTATTCGAAAGATCAATCAAATGACTGGTGGCATGTAGTTCTACATACTCAAAGAGGCTTGAACACTAATGTCGATAAAAAGGAAACTCCCACTGTGTATCAAAGCATCTTGAAAGACAACCCCAACCCGAAGAGCTTACTGGAATTTTAATTGACTATGCTATAATATTTTTTTATGCATTTCTAATGCTATTTTAGTCATCCTCTTTGGTTGAGACCAATTATTTTGTCTTTGTTTCTTATTTTGACTTTTGAGTTGGGAAAGGGAAGCTTTGTAGCTAAGTATTCAGATTGGCTTTTCCAATGCTTTATAAAAATCTATTTGTGGTGATATGTTGTGGAAGGAAACTATCTATAAATGTAGTGTATATAGTTGTTTCTTATTTCTTTTTGTTTGATAATGGTTAATATCTATAATGTCATTGATAGAAATGGGTAGTACTCGCGGCAATCTCTCCACCAATGATGTCACTACATCTACAAATGATGACAGTGAAGTTAAAAAGACCATACAGTTCAATGTCCATGGTTTAGCAGTTAGACCTGGTGCTAGAAATTTCAATAAACACATTGGAAAGCTTGTTGAAACCCTTGTGCCCATCAAATTCAAGGGTTGGCACCATGCTACTGACAACTACAAAGAGGATGTGTGGAATGGCCTCAAGGTGAGATTTTACATCATTGATTTTCATAATGTCTTATTTTATTGTCAACTTATATCTCAATGGCTTATTTGCAGCGTGAATACGACATCCCAAATTATGTGAAAAGGAGTGTGCATTTGAAAATGCCTGAATATTTTAGAAGGTTCAAGGCAGATCTTAGGAAGGATTATTTGGATAAGTATCCTACCATTGAGGAACAAGAGAAGCATGTTCCAAATGGTGTACAAGAGGAGGATTGGAAGGAGTTTGTTCGCTATGAGAGCACCCCTGACGCGAAGGCAATTAGAGCCGAAAATGCCAAAAACAAAAAGGCTTCAAAGTATGTATGGGGTGGGGGTGGCCAAAAGATTGCTGCAGAAGTAGAGTATGAAATGGTAATTGAGTTTCTAGCTACTAGTACAATAATAACCTTTTAACTATATAGGTTGAGACTAATCTTTCAAGTATATAGGTTGAGAAGAACCCTGATGGGGAACCACTCACACGCAATGATATATGGATTGCTTGTCACACGGGAAAAGATGGAAAACCCACGCATGGTGCTGAACTATATATGGTATGTGCCCAATGATGTCTTTTATACACAATTCTTAATTTACTTTGTAGTTGTTTGAATATTATTTGTGTCCTGATTTATTTTATTTTTTCATTCTTTTGAAGGAACAAGTTAAAGCAAAAAAGGCCACCTTGCAAAAATCTTCAACCCAGGGTACCACTGACCTCACTATTGATAATGATCCTCTAAGCCAAGTGTTTGGCCAAGAAGAAAGGGGACGTGTTCATTGTGTTGGAACCACCATCTCTAAAAGGAAGTATGATGCTTCACTTCCCGCTCGTTCATTGCTTTTGGATAAAACATTGGAGGTAAAAAAAATTAGCGAAAAATATGATAGATTGGAAGAAAATGTTCAATGGATACGAGAGAGACTTGAAAATGGAACTTATGTGAGACCATCAACAAGTGAGGGAACACAAGGAGGGACACAAAGAACTGAAGATACACCTTCATCCCGTGCACAATCGACAAGGCAACCAGAAAATCCATTACCTCCATCTCCATTACCACCATCTTCTCAAGGTGTTGCGAGGTTTCCTTCTACAAGCAATCCTGTTCCTTCAGTGTCAAGGACTTACAAAGTTTGTGATTGGCATAAGAATGTCATTGCGATAGCAAAAGAGGTTGTAGATCCTATCCATTGATTCTCTTGCGATTGCCATGGATCATTGAACCCTGCAACAGAGATCAGACTTTCCTTATGCTTCAAATATTTGACTGAGGTGAAACTTTACAAGAGTGATACAAAAGGAGACATGATGGGGGATTTGGACGTTGGCGATTTCTTCGTATGGTGTAAAAATCATGTGGAATTTGATGATTGTTAGTTACAACTACCTTGGTAGTTACAACCTTGAACGATATCCTTGATGCTTGCTATTTTTGTGGACTTGCATGCAATACTGTAGTACATTGTTGGTCCCAAGCCCGAATAAAGGAGGAGGGATGAGGGTATGTTTACCTTTATCAATTTTTGTGTTAAGTTTCATTATATTTTTTTCATTGTGATATGGTTATCTGGTTCTTATATATATATATATATATATATATTAAATTTTTTGATGTGCAGGTGGCTATTTTCATCGTCTCAATGATCTATCTTATGGAGTCGACTTGCAATATATTAGGTGGATGGGTATACTGCAGGACGTGTTGTTTACTGCTTACAAAAAGGGCACTTTTACTGCTTCACAGTTTACTGCTTCATATGGAATGGTGTTGTTTATTGTTTCACAGTTTACTGCTTCATATGGAATGGTGTTGAATCTCCTTGCTGTATGTGCTTGCAGTCATCTATCGTAAGTTTTTATGACATGATGATGATGCATTGTAAATGGTGTAGTTTATTTTGTACAGGGTGCAAAAGTTACTTGCAGATTGAAGGAATCAGATAATGTGGAAGTTTCTCATGCAGGACGAACATTCGAAGAAGCTAAAAAGTTGGTTGAGAAAAGCTTTGGGAACTATGTTGGAAGCAATGTAATGGTGGCAGCAAAAGAGGAGCTGAGTAAAATACACTACGGGCACGTGATTGTTCATTTTAAGGTAAATTGCCCCCTTCTTTCATGTAGTCTATGCTCTGAATAAAAAAAAGAAGGAAAAAGCTTATGAATTAATTCATTTGATCGTATATGCAGGATCACAAGGACAGAATCTTGCACTGGATGATCCCTTCATTCTGCCTTGTAGTCACAGGCTTCATCTTGGATTTTTTCAGTGAGGAAGCATTTGTTTTTAATTTATAAATTCGCATATCATCTCTAACTCTCGAATTCTGTGATCTTCTGGATTGGAATTTTTTTGGTGAGGAAGCATTTGTTTTAGGTTGATGCTTTTGTTGTACAGTTTGACTGTGTTTATATGTTTTATCAGGAAATGAAATTTTGTATGCTAAGACATGACAAAGTAGGCCAAATTAGGAGCTCCATCTTTTACATTAGTCAGATTTTGGTATAAATGGCATGCTTATCATGTCAATTTTCCTAATCTTCGAAAGAATTGCAAAAATTGGCATAGTAGGTCAATGATACCATTGTATTAGACTATTTAAAATTTGGATGAGGGAAAGGTATCAACTTCATGTTTGATATACAATCAGAGCTCTCTGGAGAGTAGGAATCTGTAAAGATGGCAATCATTCTGTGTTCAGTCTTTCAGTTGGACAGATTTCTTATGTTCATCTGCTGGCATCTCCTTTGAGAAGCACAACGAAGACCAGTGATAACCCATAACTCCAGCCCACAAATAGTGCCATCCCTAGTCACATAGCCCAAATAAGATAGGTTATTATGCAGGAAACATTTTCTCTAGAAATTGATCTACATTTGTTTTTTTCAATGCAGTAAAATAGTTCCTCATGTTACTTATCAAAAAAAAAAATGTTCACTTGGCTCTACTCTGGAGAAGCTCATGAATCATGTGAGTTATGCTGTAACTTTACATATTCCTGACAGGTTGCATTAGTCGAATGAACATTTAATCAAGAATTGCTAGGTTCCTGGACCTGACCATACTCCGACTCAGACTCTCAGCCACTTGATCGTATCATCCAATTTGCCAAGTCTTCCCTCAAACTAGGTTTGTTGGTGGAGTTTAGCAGGGTACCAAAAATACATGTTGCAGGGTGCTATTTCAAAAATGCTCAAGTGAAGTGTTTAAGTTACAAGCTTTTTCCAACTTGAACCCATTAGTTTATTAGTACTACTAGCTGTTTGTTTTACATCGTATGATGAAAACATGATTGTAAACTAAAATAGTTCGTATGACATGTGACAGACATTATGGCATTTACGTGAGAAAAAAGGTGAATTTGGTTCATCAATCAATATTGTGAATTTTTTTTTTTAATATACAAGACATTATTTCTACTTCACGCTTTAAAGTGCCCAATTTTTTCTGTTACAGGATGTTCCAACTGAATCTCAGCCATCCAAGCTTGTTGGAAGTAGGGGTTCAAGAAATCGTTATTTTGATTTTGACAAGCTAGCAAAGCTTGTTGGAAGCAGCGTACATATGGTGAATGAATTGACTAAGTAAAAGGTATGAATAAACACCTTGCTATTTTTTGGAAGCAATGAAGAAAAGCCCATTGTATCACTAATGAGTTGAAGCAAGCAACTAGGACTATGCCTTCCCAGCCTGGTCTTTGCTTATGCCTTTGTTTTGTTATCCATATTGTACTAGTTTGGATTTGGTCCCACTAATGATGCTAATCTAGTGGGGTGGGTCCATGCAATCTCAATGGTTCTCCCAGGATAACATGGAAGGAAAAAAAAACAAGAGATTTAACACTTCAACGCAACATCTTCTCAAGACCAAAGCATTTTTCCTTCTTGAAATTCTGCTATGGACTTTGGACATATCCCTGTACTTTACAAGGACCATGGACCACAACCCTATATTTCCTCCCTTCCATTATTTTCTCCCTGTACTGCTTTTCAAGACTCTCAAGTCCAAACAATTTGCCTTTCCATATTTCACTTCAAGCTCCCCTTTTTCCATGCTAGGTGCTAAATTTTCACTGTGAATATGGTGTGTACTGTGCAAAATTCGAGAAATTACAACAAAGGTTGCAGCAGCTGTTATTAGAGTTGCTAGTATTGAAGGACTTGCTGAAGGATATCGTGATGTAGGAGCCATGGATATAATGAAAATGTCTGAGGTATAGACAGAGTTTGTTTCTACACGACTCATAAGTTAGGATGTGATAAAAAAAGGTGATTATCTACATAAAATGGACTAAAATGTGGCTAAAATTATTACAACGGCTTAGAACCGTGGCTAAAATTATTGCAACGGCTTAGAACCGTGGCTAAAATTATTGCAACGGCTTAGAACCGTGGCTACATCATCAACCGTCCTCGAGCATAAAACCGTTGCTAATATGTGTTGCCACGGTTTATAGCCGTCAATGATGATTTCGCGATGCCTCTACTGCCCACGCCTCTAAGCCATAACAATTGGTTACCCCCACGGTCCCAAACAGTTGCTGATTGGTATTTTTGGTGTAGTGACATTTCAAAAAATGCAATTCAATGAAGAGGGACTCACACTACAACACAAGTCCATAATAATAACACAAGTCCATAGCGTTTTTTGGACTTGTGCTATCAAAACCAATGAAATTTCATTTGATAGCGTTTTGATTTTCACAGTAAAACAGAGCGGGAGTACGAAATTTTTGTACGCGCGTTTTCGATCGATTTCATCTCCTCCCTCGCGACTCTCCCTCACCAAAAGCAAAACTCCCTCTCGCTCTTGTTGCCTTCTCTCCCTATCTTTTTATCTCCATCTCTCTGTGTATATGTGATTTTTTCTCTGCTCTCTCCATTTTCTTTGACTTAGTAAAATGAATCGAGAGAGATCTTCATATAAACCTAAAATCCCTAATTTTCTCTCCCCTTTTAGTCTCCATCGCACACAGAGAAGAGAACCACCGTCGACGCCACTCGCATCCGCCATTCCACCGCCTTCGCCAGCTTCAGGTGAGTTCTTCTCTGTTTGAAAATTTCAAGAAGGGAAAGGATCAGAGGAGGGAGGGGGATGGGGGAGGTGGAGAAGTAAGGTTGAGTTGAATCAGACTCCGAAGGTGGAAATTGGGACTGCCGATTTGGTGAGTTGGTGAGAGGAAGAGTCATTGGAGGGAGATGACGATGTTGGATTAGAATTCGATTGATGTTTCAGGATGTTGAGAGTGGTGGTGTTTGAGTTTAGATCTTTGTGATAGGGACTTGTTCTTGAAGGTTTTGATGACAAGCTAGCGAGAATCGAATCTCATAGCTAAAATCTAGAGTTTGCAATTTTTGAGATTGATTTTTTGTATACTAGGGGTTTGTCTCAGGTACCCATTCCTTGTTTGTGTTTGTTTTGATGAGAAAAATGTATATTTGTTGTGAACACTTGTCTCATTGTTGTGATGCAAATCTTGCCTCAAATTGCAGCATTTTTGGACAAGTCTCAAGAATGGGGTCTGAAGCAAGCTCTGGTTCTAAACATCATGAAGTCAAGTGGTATGAATCCATTCCTAAATCATCTAAGTTCATGGGAGTAACCCCAAGACACGAATGCTCTAAGAGGTAAGCTTTTCTTTGCATTCTGAATTCATACATTATCTCATATTTAGTAGTTTTTAATTTGGTTTATGGGTTCCTTCAATGGATTGGGGTTTTTCCAAAATCGGATATTGGAGTTTGAAAACTTAGATTGGAGAATCAACTACCCATAATGAGAGTCAGTCTTGAATAAGGATATAAGAGTGCATTTTGGTAAAGTGTTCAAGTTAATGAGGGTTGATTGTACTTGAAAGATTAGTGGGCCTTCTTGGTTTCACCACTTGATTAAAAAATAGTTTACTATAGTTTTTGTTTCAAACCCCATCTTTGCAAGATGTGTATTTTTCCATCCTATTGAAGCTGATTTATGTTCTTTGGCTGATGGCAGTAAATCTTATAGAAAAGTCAAGGAAGAGAGTTTGGGCATCTCACCAGAAGTGTTTCATCTTCACAAGCTGGTAAGACACCCATTTTTCTCTTTCAAGGATTTTCTAATCTTCTCTTCCTCTTCACATTTATTATTATCGCATCAGTCAAGTAAACGGATGTACTGAACCCATGAAGAAACAATCTCCCAAGATTGAGCTGCAAATTTCTTTGAAGCAAGAGGTATGGAATTGAACTCGTAAGCCAAAGATCTATAAGTCCTATGAGTTGTTTATTTCATTTTTGTTTTTCTTGGATAGTGTGGCATGCTATTTACATATGTTTCCATGATTTTCTCAAAGTCAATATATATTTTTTCTTGCATTTCTTAACTTGAGGTTTTAATTCTAGGATTTTTTTTTTCTCTTTTCTTTTGATTTAAGATAAAGATTTCAGTTTAACATACTCATATATGTTTTTCTTGCAGATTTTGCAGCTCGGGAATCGGCTAAAGGATCAATTTTCAGTACGGAATGCTCTGGAGAAGGCATTGGATGGCTCTTTCTCTCATGATAGTTCGAATGAAAACTTAATGCCTAAGGTAGTTCCCTCCTTCCTCGATAAGCTTATTTCGTAAATGGTCTCTTGATGCTTTAGATATAATTGCGGACTATGCACATAACTTCAATCAGCACATCCTTCAGATCATTTTCTTATCGCTATATTATTCATCTCATATACATTCAAACACGATTTTGAAGAATACAAATATTTAGTAACTAGCAATAACATAAGCGGGTTTCCAACATTAAAATTTAAGGCAACTTTACTTGGGTGGTGTTGCATGATATTACGGGTTGAGGGTTTATTTGCATATATTATTGAATTGAAGTAATAGTAGGACAGAAAAAAGAAAGGCCCTTCTAGCAAAATTATGTGCCCTGTACGTTCAAGGCCTGGTAATATGGTTACATTCTCAAAAGATCAGTAGCTTAGAAATTTTACGAATATTAAACGTAAGCCCATTCAATAATAGGATCGTTTCTGCTGTTGATGTAGCCAATAACCTTACAGGTTGAATTGATTATAATTTGTTATAATACTCATTATGTTGATTACCTGAAATATCTTTACCCAAGTTATGTGATCAACAAACTAATAAATTATTTGGTTGGCAACCAACCAAAGAACTAATCAAGGAGATTGCAGTGCTAGAGTTAGAAGTCTTGCACTTGGAACTATATCTCCTATCATTATATCGTATAACATTTGACCAACAAATATCTTCTCTATCTCCACGTACGACGGATGACAGATTGGAATCACCTCTTGTTACTCAGAAAGAAAATACAGTTGTTCAATCTGCTCAAATGTTGTGGCCTCAAGATTCGTTAACTAATCCAGCGAAGGAACAGAGTGGCATTCACATCAATGAGAAGCTAGCAGAGTGTGATGTGAAGCGCAGCCATTCCTTGTTATCACGACATTCACCGTGTTCATCTAGAGCTTCTCCTTCTATTGAAAATCTAACTAAAGCAATTAGGTCATGTCATTCTATCATTATGGAAGAATGTCATGATTAGCCTGTTTTTACTTGGGGTACAGCTGAATGGTAGGCATAATGAACTCCATTTTATTTCACATCTGAGTTTCTTTTTTTCTTCACCATTCAATTTTTAATAGAAAGCTTTCGTTTCTGTAGGAAGCTATGGAGGTAATGGTTGCTTGCATTTCCATGGCAATGTTAAATAAAGGTGATCAAGATAAAGAACACAGAGAGGATGATCCCAAATCTTCGAAAACCTCATGGGATAGTTTTCCTGCAGAGGTAAACTAAAATTCTGACTCTGTCGTTACATGCTGCATGTTGCTGCAGTGAGGTTCTTTGCAAATTATAGTGATGCTTAGTGTGACTTGTTGGGTGATGCTTAGTATGACTTATAGTCCAACCCTTTTCGTGGCCTCTTACATCTCTCCTCATATTTGGATAGAATCTGCAGGGAAACAAAGTGAAGGCAAAGGAACTCATAGGAGCTTTAAGGGCAACTGGCAGGCAAAAGTTAGTCTCTCTCTATCTTCTAGAATACAATTACTTCTTCCTTTTCCCGTTTGAAGGATGTCAAAATATATGATAGCTTGGTAAGGAGAAGGAAAGTGGAAACATGGGATGGGGAGGTGATGAAATGATGAAATTTGGGTAGAAATCATGTTTTGATGCTATGGCTGTGTATGGTTATTTGATAAGGAAGAATTAATGCATAACCCCTATGGGATGGATGACTACTTTGCATTGAAAAAACCCAACCTTTAAATAAATTTCACTTAGGAAAACAACCACTGAATGATTGTGGTTGTAAATTAATATGGTGAAAAGCAAATTAAAATTCTCAACCATTGTGAGCTAGAGTTACATTCATCGTCGACATGAATTCAATTTAGGAGTATTGGTATTAGATGAACTAGTGTAAATGGCATGTGCATTTGAATTGAGTGTGAATATGGTTTAAATTGAAAGCATACGGGTTTAGCAGGCACAACATATAGTAACAGGATGCAGACATATATAGTAGTATCCAGAGCACATATGGAGTGCCTCGCCAATGTAATTGTTGCGAAGCTCATCCCGCCTCTTGTTTTTCTAATGATGTTTGCCCATAGCTTAGATTATTAATGGTAGGCCAAAATAATGTATACTTCTGTACTTAAGTATCTGCTGTATCATTTTGACAGTTCTTAAGGTTTTGTTCAGCAGCAGAAATTTGTGTACTTAGCTGACATAAACTCTTTGACATCTATATATTAATTGTTGATTCCTGCAGGAATCTTATATAGCAGTATTTAAAGCAATTAGATCCCTTGAAAGCTTCTACTCCAAGGCAGGCCCCTCGACACCACTTCCCGAAGAGGTGAAATCCAGTATTTTGGAAGATTTAGACACCGCAGAGGCTTATCTATAGCATGATTTTTCTACAAAAATCATCTTGTTTCCATGGACTTGCTGAAAATGGAATCCCAACAACTATGCAAGGCCCTGCATCAGAGCAGGACTGATAAAGTCCGAACTCGTGTTTATTCGATTCCTTGCAAATTATAGGTGATAAGCTTCTCTGATTACGAAGAAATAAGAATTGATCTTCGTTTTGTAAATTTTTTGTCTCCTGCTTTATTTTAATGTTTTCATTTCTGCATAATTTCTTGTATATATGAAGTAACAGGATGTAGACATATATAGTAGTATCCAAAGCACATAAATACATAATAAAGTTTTGATATACTCTGTTTTAATCTGAATATACTATCTGACAGCATCATTTTAGAAACTTGATAGGGATTATTTAACAATGATTTTCATATCTACATACAAGCTCAAGTCTTTCATTGACTGAGCTGGCGAATTAATTAAAGTTCTCCAATAAAAGTGTGCTTTGAGGGGCATAATGTTGGGTCTAGTGTTATGAATTGCAAAGGCCCTCCTAATAGGACAGTAGCGTGTAGGTGTAATTCTAAAAGTTTTAATGGCAAATGTTGAATGATTTCCTTCAACTTTGCTTTCTATATGTGCAAGATTTAGTAATTAACAACTATTGAATGTTGATATAGGCGACTTGCCGTTGGATGACCATAATTAAATGGCATGTTTGTCACCCCCAACACACACACACACACACCAATGCATGCTTTCTAATCCATAAACTCTATATATATCATAGCTTTTTAAAAATATAGAATATTAATATAGAGTTGATTCTTATATCACCTGGTGATTTGATGCAACATTTGCCAAGGAAAGCTTTCTGTTAATCATTTAGTTTCTAATGAATCTAAGATATAAAAATATTGATTATCTGCTGACATTTCTCCCTTTTCCTTTTTGATGTAAGAGCAAGTGAAGAAAAAACATCCCAAGATTAGTTATGCAGACCTTTACCAGGTAATTGTGATTATCTGCTGACATTTATCTTTGTTTGAAACATTTTAGAGTGACAAATTATATCTGACCACAAGTATCACATGTATCAGGGAACTTCTAAAGGGAGATACAGAAGGTTTACTGAAGCTTCCCACTGACAAGGCTCTACTGGAAGATCCTTCGTTCCGTCAATATGTTGAACTGTATGCGAAGGTAATATTTCCTTGGACATACCATTTCTTCATGCTCAGTGACGTTATAACTGATATGCATCAATTGCTGGCTGACAACCATTTCTGACGCCCTTTGGCCTGGGCCATTGAGAATTTCTTTAAGGGTCTCTTTAATCAGTGTAAGGCCTTAGGAAGATAATAATAACAATGAAAAAGTAGAAAAAAAGTAAAACAATATTATTTAGATTGGTTTTTGTTATCCTTTTAAAGTAGGTATAATCAAAATCATGGTTTATGGTATCGTCAGATATTATCAGTTGAGTGAATGGGAGGGTCACAGCGAACATGCTTTGTGATCTAATTGTGAAATTTTTGGTCATTTTCATGTCTTATTGTATGTTGCTATGCACAAGTATATTAATTGGTCAAATACATTTGAAGTTACGCTCGAGTTTCAAGACATGTTTCCTATTGTGGCAGGATGAAGATGCTTTCTTTAGGGACTATGCAGAATCACATAAGAAACTTTTCGAGCTAGGATTTACACCTTCCTCAGGTTCCCAGGTAGAGGCAAAGAGTAGTACGATATTGGCACAAAGCGTCGTGGGAGTTGTCGTTGCTGCAGCAGTGGTAGTGGGAGAAGTCCTGACTTAGTAGCTGAAAACGGAGTGTTTTGCTGCATGGTCATCCACTGAACCAGACTTAAGTATGGGAATAGTGGGCTTTGAACATCCTTCAGGAAGTCAGAATGCTAGCACTCTTAGTAGTTAGTTACTCCCCTTCCTGTTTTCGAGAGTTATTGTGCACCATGAATGGTTTTGTATTGGTACATTTTCGAGCTATTATTCAAATTTGTTGTCAATAAAATGTTTAAGTTTAAGTGTAATACATTATCTTATTAAGAGAGTTAAGAAATGTTTAAGTGTAATACATTATCTTTATTATTTGATAGATTTTGTGACTCAATGTAAAATATTATCTTATTAATTACATTACTTTGCCTCCATTCATGGAAATGTTTAAGTTTGGAATTGCAAAAAAAAAAAAAAAAAAAAAAAATTAATTTGCTATGTATACTCTACCATAGCGTTTCCATAGACTCTACCATAGCATTTTTAAAACGCTATAAAAGGCTCTACCATAGCGTTTTTAAAACGCTATAAAAGTCTAACTTACTATAGCGTTTTTAAAAGGCTATAATAGACCCATGGTCTATTATAGCTCCGGCAGACATAGCGTTTTCTAAAACGCTATGGTATCTTACCATAGCGTTTTTGAAACGCTATGAATGGGCTTTTTCTTGTAGTGTCACACCCACTGATCAACCCATGGTAGGCTTCAGGGATGAACAATGCTACCCACTCGAACAAATATGGTTGCCAGTGGTAACAGGAATCCCAAGCAGGCAACGAGTCCTATTAAAGGACTTCTTTGTCGTCGATGCCCCATCATCTTACAACATGCTTCTAGGGAGACACTAGTTGCACAAAATGGGCCCAATGTCCTTCACCATGCATCAATGCCACAAGTATCATATTAATGATGACATCGGAATCTTCAAATTTGATCAACCAGTTGCACATGAATGCCACTATGTAGCAATGAAGACTTCCAACAAATAGTAATCACAGTCAAGACTAAGGAAGTAGCCAAAACAGTGGCCCGATCAACCGCAGATGGATAAGTTTCTCCCAGACCAAGATGAAGCTCCAATCAGTCCAAAGGATGACTAAACACTAGCAACCCGGAGGAAAAAACAATACTAATCCACCTCGACGGTTCAGAAAGCAGTAAGACTGTACGGATCGGAACAAAACCTCATCCGGAACTGACTGAACAACTGATGTAGCTGCTAAAGGACAACCAATATGTGTTTGCCTAGACAATAAAGGACGGAGTGGGCATTGACCCCTCAGTCATCACACATAGATTGCATGTCAATCTAGAAAAAAATTGTCCCAAAAAAGAGGAGGTCGGTCGCCCCATAGCGCAATCATGCCATCATTGATGAGGTGCACCACTTGCTAAACGTAGGAATGATTCCAGACTGGCTGGCAAATACCAATATGGAAAAAAAAAGTGGAGGGTATGCGTGGACTACACGGACCTTAACAAAGCCTGCCCGAAAGACAACTTTCAACTTCCGCATGTAGATCAGATAGTGGATGCCACCTCCGGACATAGACTCCTCAGCTTCATGGACACGTATTCTGGTTACAACCAGATACAAATGCACCCACCAAACCAGGAGAAAACATCCTTCATAAATGAAAGAGGTACGTATTGCTACCGATGATGCCGTTGGGACTAAAAAATGTCGGAGCGACATACCAACGCCTAGTCAACATAATGTTCAGAAATAAAACTGGCAAGACCATGGAGGTGTACATCGATGACATGCTAGTTTAAAGTCTACACAAAGACAACCACATCGAAGACTTACAACAAATCTTCTCCCAACTCCTCAAGTACAAAATGAAGCTCAATTCAGAAAAATGTGCATTTGGAGTAGAATCAACAAAGTTCCTCGGGTACATACATGGTCAACCAAATAGGAATTGAAGTTGATTTGAAACAGATACAGGCACTTTTCAACATGCAATCGCCCACCAACATCTAAGGTGTACAAAACCTTAATGGTAGGATAGCAGCCCTGAGCAGATTCATTTCTAAGTCATCAGACAAATGTTTACCCTTTTTCAAGATTTTGAAAGGGAACAAAACATTCAAATGGAGCAAGAATTGCGAACAAGCTTTCCAAAACTTGAAGACATACATGGGGAGTACATAACTATTGTCAAAACCTAAGCCAAACTAGATGTTATACTTGTATTTGTTAGTACCATAACACGCAATCAGCTCCGCTCTGATACGCGAAGAAAATGGAGTACAAAAGCCAGTCTACCACGTTAACAAGACATTTGCGGACGCGGAAGCCAATTATCCAGCTTTAGATAAATTAGCACCGACACTGGGCGTATCTTCCAGAAACTTGCGCCCCTACTTCCAATCCCACTCCATCACCGTAATGACAGAACACCGACTTTGGTAAGTACTACACAAACCATTGTTACCGGTAAAATGGTGAAGTGGGCAATAGAACTCAACCAGTTCGACATTAGCTTTGCTACTAAGACTGCAATAAAAGCTCAAGCAAATGCAGACTTCATCGCTAAATTCACAGGCGACATCAAGCATCAGCCGGACAATAATGAGGGTCGAGAGACAATTAAATCTAACACTCAAGAGTGGATCTTGCGCTGTGACAGAGCATTCAATGAGAAGGGAAGTGGCGTCAGAATAACTCTGCACAACTTAGAAGGAGTGACTTTGGAAAAGGCCATCAAATTAAATTTCAATGCATCCAACAACGAAGCTAATTAGTATGAAGCATTGATAGCCGGACTACAATTGGCCAAACATCTCGAAATAAAAGAAGTCAGTGTTTTCACTGTGTGATACCATTGTGTGGGCGGACCTAAGGGAGAAGGTACGAGAGAGGTATGTGATGGCGAAGCCCAATAGGCTCATGGATCCCAAGAGGGGTTGGGCGAGCAACCAAGGGGAGATTATAGTCCCACATCGCCTAGGTGAGGGAAAGGGATGTACTATATATGCACGAGGTTGGATCTACAAAGTACTACGCGTTTTAAAGCCGTGTGGGCCTTGGGCCCAAAGCGGACAATATAGTACTATGTGGATCGAGTCGTGACACACTGACTCCAAATTGGTGGACAATCAATTGAACGGTGATTTCTAGGTGAAGGACGCACGAATGAAAGAATACCATCAAAAAAACAAATTACCTGATTGAAACTTTCAATCAAATGACCTGATAAAATGGCCATATCTTATCAATCGTAACTTGGAATTAAGTGTTCTACACTTTTTATTTTGTCAAACCCCGATTCCTTGCCGTTGTAATGAAGTTTAAGGTTATTTGGGAGATTTCAGGATATAAACATGTTTGGCTTCGCTTTTATTTATTTATTTATTTAATTTTTTTAGTGGAATTCAACCCACCAACAAATATTTTTTGAAAAGCTAATTGTTTTCGAAGCTTCTTTTTTAAAAAGAGAAGCAAAAAAATTCGACTGCTTTCTTAAAACCTTTTGATTTAGATCATACCCATCTCTAGAAAGGGTTTCTAAACTTCTTCCCATCTCTTCTCCACCACTATTTGTGTTTTTGTTTTGGTTTGGTTTATATATATATATATATTTTGTGTTGATTGGTG
Organism: Berberis vulgaris; assembly: GCA_963556465.1. Taxonomy (NCBI): domain Eukaryota; kingdom Viridiplantae; phylum Streptophyta; class Magnoliopsida; order Ranunculales; family Berberidaceae; genus Berberis; species Berberis vulgaris. Next base: position 22,241,669 of record OY747130.1, on the reverse strand, counting down.
GCTATTTTCACAACTTTCTAAATGCCAAAGATTGCATATTTGTGTGGATTTGAGGGGTTGGTGCGTATAGATCGACAAGCTAAGCATTGTAGGTGCATGGGGATGAACAAACTATTTTTTGTTGATAAATGATTGCACTCAAACTTGTTACTTTTTCCACTAAGGCTCCGCTTGGTATCCCGTAAAATAATACAAATGCATTACTTTGTTGGTGGTTACAAAAAATAGGTGCTTGATAAGATTTACGTAATGCGGTTATGAAATTAAAATGCATAACATCTGCATCTTCACGTTATGAGACCCCCCATTGTTTTACGGGAAAAAAGTCATGAATTCTTTTGCAGAGAGCTCTCAGGTTAATATGTTGGACTATACTTCTTAATAGATTCCATATTTTTAAAAGATTTTATTATTATGTCGAATTCAATAGAGTTCATTTTTCGTGGAACTCAATAAAATCCACATTTTCTAGAGTTTATTATAATTAAAACTATTCTAAAGAGTCTTTATTTTTATTACATATTTGAAGAAAATATATGATATAATATATATGTGAGAACATAAGGTATGTAAAATGCATGCCAATCGGGGGAAAAATCCAAAAATTGTGAAAGTAGCATTGTTTTTCTCTGACTAATACCAAGCAACCGCAAAGTAATGCATTGCAAAGTGATGCATTTTTATTACTTTGCAAAATACATCTTTTTACAGTGTACCAAACGGAGCCTAAATTATTTTTGGGGTGCTTCGGAGCATATCTATGTGATTTTCTAATTGTTCCCATGTTATATCTTTGTCTCAATCCCATCTATTTGTTTGCCAAAGGTTAGCTAATAATTTAAATATTTGAGAAAATTCCCAAGTGAAGGATTTGATAATGAATAGAGCAACTCCTGAAGTCCTTTGAGTGCACTCTTAAAACACTTGATTGTTAGGATGGATTCCAAAGAGAGTTTAGTAGTTTTCATTCCCTTGAACTCTTAGTCGGATTTATTGGACAATGGATTTCAGTGCAACGATTAAGTGAAACACACAAGAGTACATGTTTTATTGAGCTTACATTACTGTTGAGGACATTTGTGCATTAGAAAATTTTCAAAGTCATTTTTAAAGAAATGTACGCTGAATTCAATGCGATTTCAGGTCAAGAGATCTTAGAAATATTTTACTACAAAACACTTGAATAAGTTAACTTTAAAATTGCATGTTAACTTGACTTTGTTGTTGAATTTTAGCATATGAATGGCCTAATTATAGATTGAATTGTTTGTTCCATGGTTTAATTATATATGTGTGCTCAAAGTGCTTTGAGCTCATAGAGACAGAGTGATGTAAATAACGAGTGAATTTTGGTGTATAGGGTTATGCCATCAAAGTGTAATGAATTGACACATAGACCATTAAATCACATCAAGTCCAAGCATTTGTGTCTATATTACCTTGGTTAATATTGTAATTTATACTTATGGAATTCGATTAGTTTACCGCACGACACTAATTGGGTTTTCCCACGACACGGCCACTTGACATAACACGTTCAAAACCGTTAAATGATATCAACTGTTCAGGTATACAGATAACATATCCTTCTCCTCCATTATTTATTATGGAAAAATTAGAAGACTGTATTAATATTCTAGTAATCTTCAAGCGGTAACACGAAATCTGCATCTTAGTCACCTATTTTTCATGTGCCTGTAACTGCAGGTTCTTTATTGATGTAACTGCAGGTTCTTTACCGTTTGGGAAAAAATTTGCTCCTTGAGCTTTTTCTCCTAGCGTCATGGTCCAATAAGATCATAATACGTGACATAACTACTAAGAGCAAAAAATTCCACTAACCACTAATACGATACAAATTATTGCTCACTCTATACCACCATTTGATAATGTTTTGTGCTTTCTTTTTGGTGATGCAAGCTGCATATTGTTTGGAGTTCCACAACAGGGGTGTGTATCAGGTTTCGATCTCTGGATCTCTCTCTAATCTTAGTCCCACATCTTCTATACAATTCATTATGGTCGAGTTTATAAGGAGATTGTTTGGACTTGGGTTTGGATCCACTTGGGGGTACCACACTTTTTTGAGGAGGGGAGGGGAGAGTTAGACTCTCGCGCCCGCCGTCGTCCGTCAGGTTGGGTCGGGTCATTTAGAGAGCAACCCATTCTTTCTTTTTGCTGAAAATTTATTTAAATGAAAATAAACTTTCTAATAGCTGCAGAGAGACTGAATCTAGACGGGATTTTGTATCCTCTCTCACACGTTTTCCACGCCGCAGTTTTCACGCCATACATTGCGCCCACGTTTTCCATGCGATTTTGTGTCCATGCATCTAGACGGGACTTTGTCCATGTATCTAGACGTCTTCCTAAACCCCACATGTTTATCACGTTTTTTATTTAATTGAATCCTCCACGCGATGTATCTAGTCGTGTTTCTGTATTTCAACGAATATATTTTCTCCCTATAAATACAACACAACTTAGAGTTTATATATATAACAAGTAGAGAAAACCAAAGCATTTTGCAAAAACAAGAGTTTTTCTTTTGCAATCAGAGATAACAAAACATTTTCGTTTTGCAATCAGTTTTTCGTTTAGCATTTTAATCAAAAAAGAGTTTTTCTTGTTGTTGATTTATATACATTGTATTGGTGATTCCGAGCAAACAAGAGATTAAGGGTGGATAGTATTCCGTTCATCAACAGTGCAATTGTTTGAACGAGACAGAGAAGATTTTGGGCTGTTTTATCCTGGGGACGGCGGGGCTACTACACTGCTTGCACATTTTTGGGCAGAGCCGCGAAACGTCTTAAAGAGAGCGACCTAGTCCGCGACTCAACCCAAGAACAATTGGTACCTTCGTTCCTATCTTTTAATTTGAATTTTTACAGCATTTACAACAGATGATTACACTGGTTTTAGAGAAGAGGCTGTATGAAAGACAAGTGCATTCAGATTTTGCAGTAGCCAGTGTAATTATCTATTTTAGTATTGATGGACTACCTAGTATTTGTCATTTGGCTTAAACTTGAGAGGCCTTGTCGAGAGGGAGAAGAAAATACCTACCATGCTAAAATGTTGAGTGCTGTCAGGTTTTCCTTGTTGAAGGTTTCAATCATCGCTTTATGATCCGTACGTTTCAATTTTTATAGATAGAAACTAAAAGCAAAGGTGTAGGAGTCTAACAGAAACCAAGACTCATATCATTAATCAAGGAAGAAAAACTGTAATTAACCTGAAGTCATCATTGATGAAGAATATCACGCAGCAATCCTCGCGAACTAGCAACACGCAACAGAGAGATCTTCCACCTCCAAAACCTTTCACTTGTATTTCTCAAACCAGATGGAAAAAGTAAGAGATAGAGAATTAGGTTTTGAGTGGGGACCTCAACCGCAAATATAGAGCCCTAATTCTATTATTAGTCCATCATCAATAATAAAATTATATTGGGACTTAAATTGGTATCTACACATAATACATGTCAAGACATAAAACATGTAATTATAAACGTATTTATGACCCTAGTCATGTTTCTTAATGATCACAACTAATCGGATCTAATCAAACACCACTCACCTATAGTTCGACAGTCTACAATGTATAATAATATGAACTATGTAGATCCACCTTAAGGGAATATTCTAACAATATCCTACTTGGAGTACATAGATCATCCATAGATTATACATGTAAAACTTTATGAGCTCAAAACTTGACTGTCGAGAATTATGAGTGTCGTCTCAAAACAATTTGGTCCATTGAAAATATCAATATAGGATCACAGTGGCCTTCACCACATTCATCGCGGTTGGACCCATCTATGGTCACAAATACCAATACAATAAACGACATAGATAAAAGTATAGATGTGTAGCATGAAAATGACATGTAATGTGATCCATGATCATGTCTATTTTCAACTGGTCCAATCTTATGATTCAAAACTGAATCGCCTTATTCTACTTCATCAAACTGTATAACTATGAATAACTATGAAAACTTTATTTCAAAATCATCAATCAAATGTAATGATAACTATGAATTCATCAAGACAAAATATTACAAACTCCCATTAATTAGGTACATCATAAGGACTAACCACTCACATGCGAGCAACATGCTCTTTGAAAACTTTAGGTGGTAAGCCCTTAGTAAGTGGATCTGCAATCATGATAGTTGTACTAATGTGCTCAACTGCAATTTGATGGTTTCAAACTTTTTGTTTAACAAAAAAATATTTAATGTCAATGTACTTTGACGCTTCGGAAGTCTTGTCAATATTGGAATAAAGAACAGCGACTTTATTATCACAATAGATCTTCACTGGTTTCATAATGAAACTCATAAGGTAAAGCCCAGAAATGAAGTTTTGCGACCACAATGCATGATTTGACTCCTCATAACAAGCAACATACTTGGCCTCCATCGTGGATGAAGCAATCAGTTGTTGTTTGACACTTTTCCATGATATGGCACCACCAGCTAGCATGAATATATAACCTGATGTGGATTGTTCAATATCAAGGCAACCCACAAAGTCTGAATCTGAATACCCAATCACTTCTAAGTGTTCAGATTTCCTGTATGTAAGCATAAATCTTTTTGTTACTTGCAAATACCACATTACTCTTTTAGCTATTTTCCAATGATCCATGTCTGTATCCTTCAAATACCTCCCAAGCATTCCAACTGCGTACGAACTATCCGAACGCGTACAAATATGAGCATACATAAGACTCCCCATAGCAGATGCATAAGGGATATCTTTCATTTGTTCCTTTTCTAAATCATTATTTGAGCTTTAGAACAAACTTAACTTATCACCCTTAGCAATGGGTGCATCACCTAGTTTACAATTAAGGATGTCAAATCTAGTTAACACCCTTTCGACATAAGTCTTCTGTGATAAGCCAACAATATCATATGATCTATCACGATGAATCTCTATGCCTAACACAAAATATGTTTCACCAAGATCTTTCATTTCGAAACTCTTCGAAAGAAATCTCTTGGTCTCATATAATAAGCCTATGTCGCTACTAGCTAGTAGGATGTCATCAATATAAAAAACGAATTTATTTCTACTAATCTTACGATAAATGCATTGATCAACTGGAATTTCCTCAAAACCGAATGAGGAAATTACTTGATCAAACTTTTTATACTATTGACGAGGTGTCTGCTTTAAGTCGCAGATGGATTTCTTTAATTTGCAAAATTTATGTTCTAAGCCTTTAATTTCAAAACCCTGAGGTTGCATCATATAAATAGTTTCTTCAACATTTCCATTCAGAAATGCAGTCTTTACATCCATCTGATGTAGCTCTAAATCATAATGAGCTACAAGGGCCATAATGATTCTAAAAGAGTCTTTCGTAGAAACTGGAGAGAAAGTCTCTTTGTAATCAATGCCTTCCTTTTGAGTAAAGTCTTTAGCGACAAGACATGTCTTATATCTTTCGATGTTACCTTTAGAATCACATTTGGTTTTAATAACTCATTTGCAACCAATTGGTTTTAACTCCTTAGGTAACTTGACAAGATCCCAAACGTCATTGTCCTTCATAGACTTTAACTAATCTAACATAGCATTCATCCAATTTGAGGAGTGAGCACTTTGTTTGGCTTAAAGAAAACTAATAGGATCGTTTTCCATTCCTATACTCAAACTTATGCTCATCGAGATATACTACATAATCATACGAAATAACTGATCTCCTCTCCCTATTGGATCTCCTTATTGGCACCTGTAATTGAGGGTTTGAGGTGCTTCTGAATTAGCAGAAGAAAATCTAGTTATATCTTCGTGATTTGCATCCGCATCCTATTGAAGAACATGTATGATCACGTTAAAAGGTTGAATATTCATCATAGGAATGTCAACACGTTCTTCTTAAAAACTAATATTTCTGGATTGTGTACTCCCACTATTCTCAACATCCTCAATAAACTTGGCATTATCCGTCTCAATCAAGGTATTAGTAGAGGGGCAATAAAACTTGAATCCCCTTAATATTTCTGAATATCCAATAAAGTAGCAACTAATAGTTCCAGAGTCCAATTTTCCATCATGAGGCCTATAAGGCCTAGCGTCAGCTGGACACTTCCAAATATGTAAGTGTTGAATGCTAGGACATCTACCAGTTCATAGCTCATATGGGGTTTTGTTGACTGTTTTACTGGATACTCTATTAAGGATATAAATTGCAAGTCTTTAGGGCCTTTCCCCAAAGAGACTCTGACAAGGTATAATGAGAAATCATGCTTCTAACCATGTCTTTTAGGGTCCGATTTCGTCTTTTAGATACACCATTTTGATGTGGTGTGCTAAGGGACGATGCCACATTCCTGTAAGTACCTCGCAAATAGACTTGAACATTGGCCTGAACCATCATATCTACCATAGTATTCACCACCACGGTCAGATCTAATGACCTTAATTTTCTTATTATATTGATTTGCAACCTCAACTTTATAGGCCTTGAACACATCCAATGATTGTGATTTTTCATGTATTAAGTATAGATGCCAATAGCGAGAATAATCATCTGTAAAGTGATAAAATACCGTTGACCATTCCAAGAAGCCATAGGGAATGGTCAACACATATCAATAAATATCAAATCTAAGGCACCTGAATTCCTATTTGCACCTAACTTCCTAGTGTTTGTTTGTTCCCATTTATGCATTCAATACGAATCATAAAATTTGTAAAATCAAGGGTCCCAAGAACTCCAGTGCACAAGCCTTTCAATTCTCAGTTGACAGATATGACCTATACGTTTGTGCCATAACATAGAAGAGTTCTCTTCAGTTAATTTTCGCTTAATACCATAATTAATAACATGCAAAGTTTCATTTGATTGTAAGTTTGAAATATATAAGTCTAACTTATATAGATTATCAATCAGAGATTCAGTACCAATAACTTTGGAATTTTGTATGAGACTAAAACTTCTTTTTCAGAAAAAAAAAAAAAAAAGTATAACGCATTTGTCTAAACTGGAAACGGAAATTAGATTCTGCTTAAATGACGGTACATAAATAGTCTCATCCAAATTCAAATAAAAATCAGACTCTAATTTAATCTAAATAATCAAATTGCCTCCATACAAGCTTTATTGTCATTCCCCATGTAAATGAACATTTCGGCATCATTTGGTTTCTGACTCCTTATGCAATCCTACAGGAAAACACTAATGTGAATAGTTGCACCTGTATCTATACACTAGCAATGGCGTGATACCTCAACTAGATTAATTCAGAACAAACAAAAACTAAAATTATCATATTTCTTTGCGAGCCACTTCTGATATTTGAGACAATCCTTCTTCACATGACTCGTTTTTTTTGCAAAAGAAACATGTGGTGACCTTATCATGTTTTTATTCCACATTTTCCTGTGAAGTCCTATCAGATGCAGTTCCCTTAGCTTTAAAAGAAAGATTTCCTTTCCTTTTCTTGATGCCTGAATTGCCATTGGAATATGTCATCATATTAGCACTTTCTGTCTTTTCTCGTTTTAGATGTTCCTCTTTTTGCAGACACTAAGCAATGAGCTCATTAAGAGTCCATTTCTCTCTTTGAGTATTATAATTGATCTTCAAGGGACCAAACTGTATAGGGAGAGAAATCAAAATGAGGTGCACAAGGAGATCATCAGAAAACTCCAACTTTAGTGTCCTCATTCTGGAAACAAAATTACACATTTCCATTATGTACTCCTTTATGTTTATTTTCCCAGTATACTACATGGTAACAAGTTTGCTAAGAAGCATACTTGCCTCCACCTTTTTCGATGCAACAAATCGGTCTGCAACTTGGTGTAGAAAATCTTTAACATTTTGTTCTTTAGGCATGGCACCACAAAAAGTTTCAGATATAGAATGTTTCATTATCATAAGACTAATGAGATTAGAGCGCTCCCACTTTTCATAAGAAGCATTATTTTTAGCTGAACTAGAATCAGTAGGCTTAGTGGGTTCATAACACGAAGTGCGTAATCCAAATCCATACACCCAAAAACGATTACTATATGCTCTTTCCATTTTTTCAAAATTTGATCCGTTAAGCACTGGAAATGTTGTTTAAGTTGGCAGATATTGAAGAAGCATTCACTAAAATAACACAAAAGAACAAACTCGGATCAATATATGTACTTCCCATCAACTTTAATGCATTGATATGATAACAAAAAAATAAATAACTATTAATCATCATCATGCAAACTTTTGTCTAATTAAGGAGCAAACAAATAGACGAAGGGAAAAACTTAGTACATATAAATTTACATCTTTAATAATGGGCCCTTATGAGAAACCGAACACACAATTACAATTCAAGTCTTTGGACAGGCGTGATAATGTGTAAGTGGTTCTCTCAAAACAACTAAGGATAATTAATAGAAATAAAATAAAATCGGGCTTGGCCAAACAATGACCTTCCTTTGGCCAGATCATTGAATGCATAAGTGAATTCCAAAATTATTTTACTTAAAGTAATTACCTTATACCGTTAATGAACCAGCCAAAATAACAACCTCCATTTGGGCCGACTGTTATTCGCATGACTCGTGATGCAACCATATGTCATCCACTAAAAAAGAATAACTGAAATTCAAATTCAAATAAAATTTCATGAAAGATGTCACTTAGGCGACGTAGCACTAAATTTCACCTAAATTTAAATTTTGGATTGCTAATTAAAATATACTTTAGGTGTTGTATAAGAATTCCTTGACTTTAGATAATTTTAAGCCAAATCCACGAGTGAAGAAAGGCCAAAAAAATGTAATGGGTCCAGTCCCATAGGCCAGACGGCCCAAAAAGGTCTTACAGGGCCAAATAAACAAAATGGTCCAACTGACTTGAACCGGTCCAGCGTAACTGAGTCGAACCAGCTGGACCCAACAAACCCAGACCCATAAACAAACCCAGATCCAGATCCAGGACCTAGAACCCATCTTCTTCACCCGTTTTCCTGTGATTTGAATAGAAAAAAAAATAAAAAAAAACAACAACAACCAGATAGGAAAAAAAAAGGATCGAAGGGTTTCTTCAGCAAAACAGAACCCTAGATCAGTTGGGATTAAATCATCTTAAATTTGTGATTTAATCCTTTGTAATCGACTTGTTCCTTTTTCAAATTTAAGATCTAGAATTTGTCTTCAAATCGCAACCAAACCCTAACTTAGGCAAATATGAAGTCACGATCGATCTGCGTGTCAGTCTCAATTGATCTTAAGTCAAAGATTAGATATCAGAGGAACTGAAGCTCAAATCTCTCTGATGAACAGTACAAAACAGTTTTTTTTTTTTTGTGCAGTAAATTTGGAATAAAAATTAAAAAAAAATTCCAATATTGTTCTTATAATCATCAACCACCGAAAAAATCTGTATGGGGCCGATTGATGAGCTTATGTTTTCTTTAATGATTCTAACAAGGAGGCTTTATATCACTTGTAGGAATCTAACAGATCCTAAACCAAGACCTCATGTCAATAATCAAGGAAAAAAAATGTAATCAATGGATACCTGAAGTCGTCATTAATGAAGAATATCAACGCAGAAATCCATACGAACTAGCAATATGCAGCGAAGAGATCTTCCACCTCCAGAACCTTTCTCTTGTATTTCTCAAACAAGATAGGAAAAGTAGGAAATAGAGAATTTGGTTTGGAGTGGGGACCTCAACCGTATATATAGAGCCCTAATTATATTATTAGCTCATCAATAATAGAATTATATTGGGACTTAAATTGGTATCTACATATAAATAATTTTCTTACTCAATTTAGTAATACATGTCAAGATATTAAATATGTAATTAGAAATGTGTTTATGACTCTAGTCTTGTTTCTTAATGATCATAACTAATCGGGTCTAATCAAACACCACTCGCCTATAGTTTGACAGTCTACGACGTATAATAATATGAACCATGTTGATCCACCTTAAGGGAATAGTCTAACAGCCATGTCGAGAGGGAGAAGAAGATACCTATCATGCTAAAATGTTGAGTGCTGACAGGTTTTCCTTGTTGAAGGTTTCAATCTTCGCTTTATGATACATGGTTAGTAGTTGCACCGTATATTTTAATTTTTATAGATAGAAATGAAAAGCAACGGTGTATTTCCGTCATTGTCATCATGGTGATTAATACATCTTGACCCCTTGCTTCAAAACTTGGAGAGTTTCTCTGACTACCCAGTATCTATTATTTCAGCAATATGAATAAAATTCAGATCTCTGTTGTTGTTTTTTTTTTTTTTTGAAAGGTAAGTATGCCGCCGGTGGGTAAAGAACCCAGGACATGAAGGTTATACCGCCACAATTTTAACCATCTAACCAAGCTACCATTGAAACAACAAAAATGCCACATATCCCTGTTGTTGAAGCAGTGGAACGACAAAAATGCCATAGAGCTTTGGGATAAGAAGAGAAAATGAAGAAAGTGAATAGTGAGGAGAAGAAAAAAGATAACACTGCACAAGGATTCCTCTGACAGTTCCACGTGATTTATATAGACAGCAATAGGGTTGGCATGTCATCCTTTTCTTTGTGGTGGACAACAAATATATAACAGACTAGCTGCAGTAATTGAACCATGGTAGGCAGCATTGTGAAGTGCAGTTCACCAATTTAAGTAGTAGCATGAGTGTCGAACTTGTTGAATTTTCAAAATGCGATGTTGCACATTTTAGTATGATCAAGAAAATATTTGTATATGTCCAACATAAAAATGGTATACTCCCTGATTCGCTAGGGACATTCAGTTTTGTTATGTTTTGGAGGTTCAAAACACTTTTGGAATGAAATACGGAAGTTTTTGAATTTCATATAGCATAAAAGCTCAAGTACAAAACATAGATGATATGAAATAGTTATTAATATGGGTATGTTCTTAGACTATCTAAATCCATGGTATTAGATCAGCTAAATCAAACAGCAGCAAAGTTAGAAATGTATGAGCAAAATGAAACTCTGTAATTGCTTATCTGAGCAATACAGAGAGCTTTATATGTATTTATAGATTTGCCAGATTACAATCTTGGAATCAAGAACTCACACTAACAAACTACAAACAGATTACAGCTCATACTAACAGTTTATCATAACACACTAACTAATTACAAATCATGCTAACAAAATGTCTATTACAAATCATGCTAACAAACTATCCTATCCTATCCTGGACTCTTTCTATCATCCCCCCTCAAGTGCAAGGGGCAGGGAACAAGACCAAGATGGGACTTGAGATAGGTAAACCTTGCACTTGTAAGATGCTTGGTGAGAAGATCCGCAGATTGCTCAGTAGTAAGAACAAATGCTAGAAGCAAATCACCTCGGAGAACATGATCACGGATGAAATGCAAATCAATCTCAATATGTTTGGTCCGGGCATGAAAAACTGGATTCTTGGCAAGGTGGTAAGCACTGACATTGTCATACCATTGAATGGGAGAACTAGGAAGAGGAACGCAAAGCTCCTTTAACAAAGCTTGGATCCAGATTATCTCAGAAGTGGCAAGAGCAAGACCACGATACTTTGATTCAGCACTGCTGCGGGAGACAACACGATGTTTGGTAGCAGACCAAGATATCAAATTACCACCTAAATAAACCAAGTACCCACTTGAGCTGCGTCTGTCATCAGGATCAGAACCCCAGTCAGCATCAGAGAAGGCTTCTATAGCAAGATCACGAGCAGGTTGTAGGAGCAATCCATCAGGAGAAGAGCCTTTCAGATAACGTAGAATGCGCTTGACAGCCGCCCAGTGAGATGCCGTAGGTGCTTGCATAAATTGACAAGCCTTATTGACCGCAAAGGCAATGTCTGGCCTAGTCATGGTGACATATTGGAGAGCACCAACTATGCTACGATAGGCAGTAGCATTCATAAGAAGAGTTCCATCAGACTGTGACAAGGGTTTGCCAACAGCTCTTGGAGTTGGAGAAGGTTTGCAAGCTACCATATCAGCACAGGTAAGTAGATCACCAATATATTTGGCTTGGCTGAGATGTAGTGCACCATTACAATGATGAACTTCAATACCCAAGAAGTATGACAAAGGACCCAAGTCACGAAGAGCAAATACTGAATTCAATTGAGCAATAAGCGAAGAGATATGCCTCGAAGAACTGCCAGTAACAATGATATCATCCACATAGACTAACATGATAAGAACATAATGTTTATCAAACCTGAAAAACATGGAACTATCTGTCCGAGAAGCAGTAAAACCCCATCTTAGAAGAGCACAACTAAGCTTAGAAAACCAAGCACGAGGCGACTGTTTTAGACCATACAGTGACTTCCGTAGTTGACAGACTTTAGATGGAAATTGGTTGTCTAGAAAACCAGCAGGTTGAGTCATTAATACTTGTTCTTCAAGATCTCCATTCAAGAAGGCATTATTAACATCAAGTTGTCTAATATCCCATTTAAAACTGACCGCAATGGTGAGAACAATACGAATAGTTGCAGATTTTACTACAGGACTAAACGTCTCAAAGTAATCCAATCCATAGGTTTGATGGAATCCTTTGGCAACAAGGCGAGCTTTGTATCTGTCAATACTCCCATCAGGCTTGTATTTAAGTCTATAAACCCATTTACAACCTATAATGTTCACATTACTAGGTGGATCAACCAAAGACAAAGTGCCATTTTTATGTAAAGCAGAAATTTCTTGTTCCATGGCGTGAACCCAGTATGGATCCTTAAGAGCTTGTCTCAAAGTAGTAGGTTTTGAGAGTTTAACAACAGATAGATCAAGGATTTGTTTTCTCTTTGAAATGACAGCCGTAGATCGAGTAAGCATGCGAGTTGGAATAGAAGCAGATGGGATGGATTATGTGGGAGGAACATCAGTAGGAAGCGAAGGGACTGAACTAGTAGGCGTAGGAGACAGAGTAGGAGATGGAGAACCAGGAGAAGAAGCATTAGTTGTAGGTAAATAGACTGAATTAGGGGAGGACTTAGGAACAAATGAAGTGATCACATTGGAAAATTCATTTGGAATGGGAACGGATGGAAGCAATGAAGTAGACTTGTGCATAGGAAAATTATATTCATCAAACACTACATTTGGAGAGACATATACTCGACCAGAAGCTTGATCAAGGCACAAAAACCCCTTATGATCTAAACTATAACCCAGAAATACACAAGCAACTGATCTAAATTGGAGCTTATGCTGATTATATGGGCGAATGAATGGAAATCATAAGCAACCAAAAACATGAAGAGCACGGTAGTCAGGAAGTCGATTTAGAAGAACCTGATAAGGAGACTTATGACTAAGTACTATAGTTGGCATGCGATTGATAAGGAAAACAGCTGCTTGGAAAGCATATTGCCAGAACTTGAATGGCATATGAGCATGAGCTAGCAAAGCAAGACCAGTTTCAACAACATGTCTGTGCTTACGTTCCACTCTACCATTTTGGGAAGATGAATGTGGACAAGAGAATCGATGGTCAAAGCCAGAATCTAATAAAAATGATTTGAAAGCTTTGAATTCACCACCATTATCAGATTGGAGGCATTTAATGGAGGTGTCAAACTGGTTTTCAACACGAAGTTTGAACACCTTGAACATGGGTAAAACCTGATCCTTGGTCTGAAGTGGAAACAACCAAGTGAATCTTGAAAAATCATCGACAAACAAGATAAAAAAAGCGAGCACCAGAGGTGGATTTTACAAATGCAGGACCCCAGATGTCAGTATGAACAAGTTCTAAAGGACTAGAAGCATGAAAAGATGATAAAGAAGTAGGTAAACGATGGCTCTTTGCAAGTTGGCAAGATGAACAAACAGAAGACTAAGATTTATTGAATAGAACATTACAAAGGTTCAATACATGATGAACAACTTTCATTGAAGGATGGCCTAATCTATAATGCCATAACTGCTCATTTTTAGCAATACATGAAGTAGAGAAGACAGTAGAAGAAGAACTAGGAGCATGAACAGAAGAAGAACTAATCAAAGGAGCTATACTGGAACAGGAGGCAAGAGCAGTCTAAGAAGCAGGAAGCACTGATAGCTTGTATAGGCCATTTTCAAGTCTGTCTTGAGCAAGAACCCTCCTCGAATGTGGTTCCTTCACAAAGAAATGATCAGACCAAAATTCAATGAACACATTGTTATCAGAACAAAGCTTGGCAACACTAATCAGATTGGTGGATACAGAAGGTACATGAAAAATTTGTTTAAGAAGGAAAGATGAAGACGGACTATGAGAAGAAGAAGAAAAGGTTAAAGAACCAACACTGGAAATGGGAAGAGAGGTACCATTACCAACCGTGACCTTGTCTGAGCCCATGTATGGAGAGGAATTAGCAAGGCTAGCTTGATCATTTGTTAAGTGATGACTTGCTCCTGAATCCAAGTACCAGCCTTCATTGTGGAAAGAATTTAAAGTTGCTGCTAAGGCTGGCATACTTGGTTTGAAGTCAGTTGAAGAACCAGAATGTTGAGAATTAACATCAAAACGATGATAACAAGCAAGAACTATATGGCCATATTTACCACATAATTGACATTGTGGCCTATCATTCAACGGTTTATTACTGTGATTATTGGAATGACCACCTTGTCCATACTGCTGACTATGATTGGAGCCATTTTGCTGTCCATAGTGCTGGCCATATTGCTGACCATAATGCTGACTATTGAAGGTTCTTGCACGTCCTCGTCCCCTATTAGACTGGCCACCATAAGTTCTTCCGCTGCCTCGACCAAATGACTGACCAAACTGCTGACCAAATTGCTGTTTATAATTAGAATTGGCCAAGTTTATTGAGATGGGTGGAATACTATCCACAGAGCCTTGTTGCTCAAGCCTATTTTCAAAGGACAACAACATACTATGTATGGATTAAAGTGAGATCTGATCATCTCTGACATTGATTGTTGTGGCTACTGAGTTATATTCAGTGTCTAAACCATTTAAAAGGTTCATTATATGATCTTGGTCTGAGACTAACTCACTAATGACTGCTAGATTGTCTCCTGCACTTTTGATCTTCATGATGTAATCAATCATGGACAATGATCCTTTCTTAGTGGACTGTAAATCTAATCGCAGTTGCATGATCCTAGCCCTTGAAGAAGAAGAAAAGATTTGTTCTAAAGCCTTCCAGGCTGAAAAAGAAGTGGTATGACCGATGATTTGAGCCATTATGGCTAGTGTAAGAGATGCATAAATCCAACTTAGGATTGTGCGATCTTGTCTTCTCCAAGCAATAAAGGTAGGATTGGTAACTTCTGTACTTAGTTCTTTTGTTGGACAAACTGAAACTCCTTCAATGAAATCTTCAAAGCCATTTGCAAAAATTATATTCTCAATTTGAGACTTCCAAAGTATGTAATTGGTTCTATCTAGTTTTACTGGTAAATAGTGATTCAAAACTTGATAAGAGGGAGTAGAAGACATAGTGGATGTCTGGCCTGTATTGAGAGATCCAGAAGAAGATTGTGTTGCCATTGATGGAAGAAACTCTGAAGCTCTGATACCAAGTTAGAAATGTATGAGCAAAATGAAACTCCGTAATTGCTTATCTGAGCAATACAGAGAGCTTTATATGTATTTATAGATTTGCAGATTACAATCTTGGAATCAATAACTCACACTAACAAACTACAAACAGATTACAGCTCATACTAACAGTTTATCATAACACACTAACTAATTACAAATCATGCTAACAAACTATCTATTACAAATCATGCTAACAAACTATCCTATCCTATCCTGGACTCTTTCTATCAAGCAAAAACATACATTTATGAATACCAAAGCAGGGATGACTCCCATAAGCCATCCTGCCTCCCACAAGTCGTGTTCTATAATAATGTATAGATGTAACGCTCAAGTGGGTGTATGAGCCCATGTATTGATTTTAGACCACCTATTACTTATTGAAATATGTTTTTTTGCTCAGGTGGTCTAAAACTCATACGCTTTGGGTTCAAACACTCACTACAACAGATATGTTTTAACCGGTGCTTTGAAAAGCGTCGGTATAGGGAAAAATGTGCCGGTTTAGATCATTGACGACATTTTATAAAGTGCCGGAAAAAGTATGTGTTGCCAAAAGATTAACGGCGCTTAAATAGAAGCGCCGGTTAAAGTCTACAATTATGGCGTTTTAAAAGCGCCGTAATAGCTTATATAAGCGCCACCAAAGAAATGGATATGTCAATTCCCATTCGAATACAAACGCCGTATTTATAACCTTTTAAAGCGCCGGTTATGTTAACAAATTTGTAAAAACCAATATTTTACAACCTTTTAATGGCGCTTTAAAGCGTCGAGAAAGATGGTTTTTGCGACGCTTTTAAAGCGCCGGTTGTGGAAAACTCAAACACAATACAAATGAAATTTTTTTTTATTTAAGCAAGCAGGGTTTTAAGGACGCAACTTCTAAAAGAAAAAGAACCGGAGATATTTTCGTCTCAAAATAAAATAAAAAAACAATAACAATGAATAGATTGGTAATATATATGAATTGTTACAAGAAGAGAAGCTGATTACAGCATAACAAACAATCAGATTATAATGTCAGGATATATTGCGGCAAAAAATATACACGTACAAGCGGAATGAATGGACCTGGTGATATACATGCACAAAAAAAGCTCCTGAGGGCACTTGGTTGCCTCTCACCTGTCTCTCTATCATTTAAGCAAGCATCTTGATCACCAGACTCCAAAACATCATATCTCCTGGTCTGTGTAATCTCTGGAAGAAGCTCGGTTTGTTCTCCGATGTCTCTGGAGTTCCTTTTAAACTTGGCACGTTCTGAAGGCAGACTTGAACAGCACCATGGACCCTCACGAAGCACCATTCCTTTCCAATAAGATCGACTACACCACCGTTTGCAAGTGTCAGTAGTACTTCTCAGTTTGGGTTGGCTACCGCCATCTGTTTACAACTGAATGTAACTACTGACAGAATGGTTATGTCCACTCGCCAACGCACAGAATAATCAGCTCGAAACTTAGGTGAACTTAAAGTGAGGGGGAGATTCAACTGAATATCCTGTGATTTGTACTCCTGATGCAAGTCCTTTAGAGCTTGTATGGCGCTGGAGTCAATATATGTAACAACTACACCAATGATCAGAACATTTGGAGTATCAGGAAGGGTTGATTGTTCACAATCATAAAGTATGACTGTTAGCACTTGATTAGTAATGCAACGTCTTAATAGAGAAGTTCTATCAACAAAATGATATTTTAAAAAAAAAATCACATGATGAAAAGTCGCTTCATGAATGTTTTCTGTTGAAAGAAATCCAGGAAACTCAAAACTCAAAAGAGTACAATAGATAAGAAGAACGAATTCACAAATTATTGGTTGTTAGAAAATAGTGGCATATCAAATTATCTGTGGCAGTTCATTGTGAGACCATTCTGAGTCTCAGAAAGACCGTCGTATGACCCAAATTGAGTAAAGGACCAAACTTTTAATGATAATGATTTCCTTACCACAGAGTATCTTTACAGAAAATCATAACATCACACCATTTCTAATTGCATCAAAAAATTGTGATAATATTTGACAATAAACCCACTTTGGATCATCTATTATACTCAAAAAGTTGGCCGCTGTTAATGCTGGAAGAAATTTAATTCTTTTGAAGAAAATTTCCAAACTAGATAAATCATCATCCCAAATAATTCATTGGCACCAAGTGGCATAAAAAGAGTGTCATAATAACTCTACCCATACTATATTTTCTACAGAAGCATTGTTTTATGAATGAAAGCATGTTTTTAGGTTAATTCACCAATAAAAAGGTCAAACCAGTAAAATAGAGAGACGAAGTCCTCTCCATGAGTTTGTGCCTTACGGTTTTCCTAATGGCATGACAACTCAACGGTTAGAGCTTGGCAGATGGTACCACTAGGTCATGGGTTCAAACCCAGCTTACGGCATCTTTATGGGTTCTGGGATCCTATAAAAACCCTGCTTGCCATTCAAAAAAAAAAAAAAAAAAAAAAAAAAAGTCCTCTCCATGAACATTTGTGACTATATGCATTAAATCGCAATAGACTATTTCTGCAACAGTGTAATACAATCGAAAGGCTGTAGAGGGATGAAGATGGTGGAGACTTACGAGCCATCTCTAAAATCACAAAATATATTCTCTTAACTTCTGGTCCACGTTTCGTGGCTCCATCGGTATCTACTTCATATTCCCACAACCTGAAAACAGATAAATTACCTTTTCAATGTCAGTGCAACAGAACAGGATTGTGTTATGCCGAATAGACAAAGGAGCTTATGTTCCTACCTATCTTTAATATAGCTTATATTTGCAAAATAAATTGGTGCATCAATACGAACAACCACGATCCTGTTGTATGTGTATGCCTCTGGGTATTGCTGAGTGTTTCTTTAAATACGGGTTCCAGGAAGACGACCTAAGACAGCTGCAAGATAAACCATACCAAAATACAGCATTTGTTAAGTCAGATGTCAATTGATGAGTGCACTGTCACTTAAGCATAGATAATCCACCACATAACGCTCCACAGAATTCGCTCACCAATATGCGGGTTTGCTGATTCATGGATGACAAATGCAAGGGAGAAGCCAACCTGAAACATCAAACTCTCGTAAGATAATTTGATAGGATACTATTTATGGTACAATAAACTTATTAAAATCGTACTGTATCAAAGGATAAATGACTTGGTGAGACACAGAATGCTTCAACTGCTTTCTTAGCAGTCACTGCACTTCCCTGGACAATTTGGAAAAGAATAGAACGGTTGCCTTTTCCTAGAAATGGAGAAATGATTTTCAATCCATCTCCCTAATTATGAATATTATGATTTTCTTATGGTGTTCTCTCAACTGTGACAATGTAACTAGTTTTGAAAATTGAGCAATGAAGTTGGGAGAGGGATTCACTCCATGTACCTAAAATGACAATTGTTGATGCCCATCATTAAGTTTCTAATAAGATGACATGTGAATGCAGAAGACCAGAACTGAATGCATCAAAGATATTACATTCTTAAAGAATTCGGTACTAGAAAAACGACCGCTTTGGTAAGGTAGAAATTCCAAGATGAGGTGTCATTTTGTTCTCTTCTGTCACCAAAAGGCAGCAGCAAGATCATGTCTCTCCAAAAGCAACCATTTATGAAATTCGATAGAAATTAAATGACCAGAGTACAGGTCAGCCCTTTATAACTGCTAAAAATATATTCGCCAAAAGCATTGTATATTATGAACTTGGTCACTCCACTCCCCCATTTTCACTCCAACACCCACATCTTCTCCTAGTCCTACTTCACACTCTGGTTTCTTGCACACCGAAAACATGATAAAATAAAAAATATATGAGGCAGTCAGACAGGCAGATGACTTCAAGCTCTGCAGCAAGGATTCAAAGTACGTACAACATAAAGAGTTCAAACAGATAAAATCTGCCTAAGAAAAGGCAGCAAGATAATATTAATTAAGATAACATTCAAATACACGCAAAAATCTGCAGACAGGATTCATTACCCCAACAAGACACCAATCTCTATACCAAGGAACAATGTTGTAACGCTCGTGATAGTCCAAAGCAAGAAATCTTTCTTGTTTACTCGCAACAAGAAGATAGCCTCATCATAATCAACCTGGATATAAAAGTGACAATATGAAAGTGTGACATCGTACCAATTATAGGTCTAAAGTTACATTTGATATGAACCTTCAGAACTTCATCATGCTCACCAAACCCACACTACACCAAAACAGTGTTTTTGTAACTGTTTTGAAGTGTAGCTGAAAATATTAGAATCACCTATCAAATGATACTATTCTTGGTGATCCTAAATTTAGAATCATGTTGAAAGTGATACTACTTAAAATTAGTATCATTTGGCTAATGATACTATTTTTTATTAAATGATTCAACTTTACAAATTTGCATCTCAACAAAGATGATACTAATTGTAAAAGAGAATCACATACTTAAAATTAGTATCATTAGCCAAATGATACTAATTTTTACTAAATGATTCAACTTTACAAATTTGCATCTCAACAAAGATGATACTAATTGTAAAGAGAATCACATAGTGCATGATGCTGATTTTTGTTAGAAGAAGCAATTGTATAAATTAGCATCACATAATAAATTATACTATTGAAAATACTGTCACTACATGATTCTTGCAAAATCTTTGAACAACACAGAAGAGTGAAGTTGATACTATGACAAAATGGAAATTTAATTCAATTTAATCTCTTACAGCTTACAAAAAAAATGCCCAACTTACAAAAAAGACATGCTTTTACCCTTCAAGGTGCTATTCAGCTAATGACTTAGCAAATATCTAATTGAAAATATTAGAATCAACTTAGTCATTACAATAACAAGACCAACATCAACAAAATTTACAGGTTCTTTCAACGTAACTGCTCATATGAAAACAGTAACATAGTCATTGCAATAAAAAATCAAAAGTACAATCAGGTCTGGTCACCAACATCCAGACAATCCAAAGTTGTTCATGCAGTGTTAGTGAAATGCTCTGACAGATTCATATTGAACATTCTCCATTGCATACTCTGAACTCCTAGGTCCTTGTGCATTATTCCCTGCAAATAAAGTAAAATAAAGCTCAATCAAAATGCTAAATATGAAATAGAGTGCACAAATTCTACATACGATATTTATTAGCAGCTGGTCGCCTAGGCAATTCAACGAAGACAAGACATAAGTTGAATTAACCTACAACACAACACAACACAACAATGTTGATCGATCATCTGCATTGATAAGTGACTGTCACTTAAAAACAACCACATACAATACAAAGCCTGACAATCTTGTATACCCTCTATCATCTGCATCTCATTTCTTTTCTTTATCAAGTCTCTTGTGCATTAATTCTGGTGACAATCAATATACCAAACTGCATTCCTAAAAGCAGACACAAGAAAGACTGACTGCCTAATTTTGTGAATGCACTTGAGGTTTATTTTCAACTTCTATCAGTACATAGCAGAGGTCCAATTTGATAACAACAGTTAGAATTGAGAAAAAAGAAGCAGAACAGAGGAAGCAGAAAAATTGTAAGCAAAGACAGTCCTTTCCCATAATTTCAAGTTGTTAAGCAAAGCCAATACATAAACAAGTAAAAAATTCCATTTCTTAGGCAAAACCAATTCACAAACTTGTAAAGAAGTGGATTTCCATACTTTACAGAAAGCGACAACATCCACAGTCTAATCAAATAACTGGGTTTCCCAAAAACCTCCATTATGAACATCTAAAAACAAGGATCTTTTGTGATATTTTTTAAATATTCATCTCTTCAATTGACAAGTTGCATGTAACCATAATGATATAAATATAATGCCAAACAATCAGAAAAAAGAGAATCCTGAATCTAAAGTAACCAACTGGACTAGAAGCAAAGAATGACTGAAGAGAGAAAATACTAGAGTGGGGAACATTTCTTCTCTTACGCAACACAAGGAGAATACTTGTGAGTAATCATATTGAATCTTGGCGGAATTTCACATTGAGTGTAAACATTATCTGATGGGGTTTGTGGATTCTTTGTTTCATTGATGTCGAAACCTTTTCGCCACGAAAATCTTGATAAAGTTGTTACATCCAGTAATATCTATCAATGAAAAGGTTTAATTGGGTAGTACTCAGGAACTCAGGAAATGTATGTGATGTGGGAAAATATGAAAGTGGTCGCATATAAAAGACATGGTTTAAAGAAGAAAAGAAAAATAAAATGATGATTTGTTGCTTACCATCTCTTCCCTCTCAAAAGAATGTGCAATAAAATAGCAAGTGAACTTACAAAAAATTTCAACTTCAAGATTGCAGGTTTTTAGGATAAATAATGAAAGCAGTTATGTATCCCCTGCAGTTCAAAGGGGAATGCATGTGGTTCAGTAAATTAATCAAAATTTGATAAGAAAAAATTATAATCAAAATACTTGTCTAATATTGATTTTGATTCTTGAAGTTCTGATGTACTCCATAACATAAGAATCGTCTACATTCGAGAAGTGCATATCAATAGGGTTGATTTCTGAGTTTTCTTTGCTTGTGAAGATCCGCGGTACTCCTGCAAAGAAACCAATATCCTTCTCTTCAGTACAACATTTTTCACTAATTAAATTATAAAGAAACTACAAAATTCATTTATTTTAATATGAAAAAATTAAACTTCAAAAGTCATACCTTTCAGGGATAATCATTTTGTTGTTTGTACGCATCATTAACTCTTCGTGGTGACACTACATTATTTGTAGCAGTAGTAGTGTTGGTCTTCTTCTCATCTCTAGCATTATTAAATATGACTATAAATCCTTCAGCCGATGTAGGATTGTTCACATCCAAATCACCAAACTTGGGCAAAGGCGGACCTCTATCATCATTAATATTTTTGAACCAAAATCCATGTAAAATCAGGACCTCTATCATGCTGCAAATAGAAGAAGTCCACTATAAACACAGTTAATTCATGTGAATTATCTAAACTTAACAGGGAGTAATGAAAGCATAATTGTTGCTCTAAAGCCAGGTTGCATGGACACAAGTAAAGGTGAGTCAAATCGTTTAAGCTATAAACTCATAATGACCTGGCACTATATTTTGTAAAATTTGGATAGAAGGAAATGTCCATTTATACACAAGATAAAAACTAACTCTAGTGTCATAACTCAATGAAAACCTGCTGTGAAAGGTAAACGTCATACTTTTAATTTATATCTACTTAATGGGATCAGAAAACCATATGTTCTCACCAGCAGCCCAGCTTAGTCCATGCGTATGACGAGACAGATAAGCTTAGCTGCTGGATTGAAACTTGAATCATTACATTATTTTCACGTTTTCTAGTTAAAGTAGAGCAGCATAACTATATATGATAGAATTTATGCATAAGCAAGTCCTACTTTTTAGACAGGAGTGATGCAACAGAATCACTCTAGCTGTGATAGCTAGTATATCTTGCTATGTAGTCTCATTCTAGGAATGAAGCTTCTTGGAACAGCTGAAAGGGAGACCATTACTTGACACCAGAACCATTCAACCTCTATTACATATTCAACATGCCAAAGTGTGAGAGATTTTTCTCATTACTCATCAGGAATTCCAAGACTGATATCAATCATGATTCGTATATCAAGTTTGAGGTAAATGCATCCCCACATCAATGGACATTTACCAGATGTCAGACATAAATGTTCAATGATTAAAATGGCATTTGAAAGAAGGGGACATTACCATTATGTGAGTTAATGCGCCCTATATCAATGGAAGAACTAAAAAAATGTGGACACATACCACTACACCAAATTTCCCCATCAGCAACGGTTTGGAACCGTGGGGGTAACCGATGGCCACGGCTAAGAGGCGTGGGCTGTAGAGGCGTCGCGAAATCATCCGTGACGGCTATAAACCGTGGCTAAAATTTTAGCAACGGTTTTATGTTCAGGACGGTTGATGCTTTAGCCACGGTTCTAAACCGTTGCTAAAATTTTAGCAACGGTTTTAAGCCGTGGCAAGTATAAGCAACGGCTTAAAATCGTGGCCAGACTTGCCACGGCTTAAAACCGTTGCTAAAATTTTAGCCACGATTTTAAGCCGTGGCTAGTAAAAACAAAATTCAAAAAAAAAAATCTAATTTGTTGCGAGGGTTTGAAACCGTTAAAGCTTTTTTTTTTTTTAAATTAACCTCCAGTGGGGAGGGGCAACTATGGAATGCCAGACCTTTATTACTTATCAAAAATTGACTTACAAACGCTACGGGGGTACATTACGACGTTACCCGTATTATAACCAAAACAATAGAAAAAACCTGTCCTTAAAACAATTGCCACGACAAAGACAAAACTTAAAACATCAAAAAGACTTGAGGCCAAAACAAATGACCCAAGCAGCCAGCACACGCTGAAACACCAACGCCATCTGAATAATCACCCTGAAAAACAGCCAACAGGACGCTGCATCGTACCCTCGCGAACTGTGTTTCACAGCAGCATGCAGTAACCATCCCTCGCATCCACCATCTCGACGCTGGGCACAACAACAACATCTCCTCAACAGGCTGCAACATCTCAGTAGGCCGCAGAAAACCATTAGTCTGCAACATCTCAGCTCCCAGCATACACTCTGTTTTGCAACAGAGTGTTCCAGCCAACAACCTGTTGGATGTGGTACTAGAGTGTAGGTGCGCTGCAAGCCTGCTCGACGCGCATCCTCGCTCCTGCATAAAAAACAACAGCATCAGCCTGAAGAGTCCGAAATTAGCAAAACAAGTATACAACTCATCAATTTTAGAAATTAGGAAACTCAACTTCACAAGAAAGAATAACATTCACTTACATTAGCTGTTTGAACTTTGGAGAATAACAAAGTGGTCAAGCAGAAGACTTAACAGGGAATAATAAATTGGATGCCAACTCAAACAAGATGGATTTATATAGACCAAGGAGGATATGTGATATGCCCACGCACATGGAAACTTCCTTCCTTCACATATCACAACAACTTCCTTGCACTACAACCACACTTTCTACACTTTCCACATCAAGATATAAGCTGATTAATTCTTGCAAATCATTAATGCAAGTTCTTCCAAATAATGAAATCATTGAATACTAATGGTCAGCAAGCAAATAAAAGTCAATGAAATAGTCTACAATGTTCAGTAATTGCACCCACAACTAGACCCTTTTTCATATAGTTCTAATCAAACCTATGTGATATTATAACATGTAATATATGGTTATCACTTGGATTTGATTGTAAGAAATTTCACCATACCAAGGGCCTCCAAACACTTTGTATTGTGGTTGCCGATTCTCCTTTTTCTTCTTTGTCGGGGGATTCCTCCCCGGGCCCGGCTTTACTCCTGATTGTCCGTTATTCCTCTAGGGCAATGTAACTATGTGTTTCATTCACAAAGTCCGCCATATTTCATGGTGGGTTCAGAGTTAGGAAGTTGTACAACTTGCCTTTCCTCAGACCATCGATGAAAGTCGAGATGGTTGTTGCGTCGTTGCACACGTTGACGAAAGTTAGACCGCTACTGAAGCGCATGAGGTACGCTCTCAGTGTCTCGTCAGACTTTTGTTTCATCGACTTGAGCGTCTTTATTGTTAGCAGGATTTGCTGTATATAGAACAATCTTAGATCCGTTTCGGAGTCCATCATTGCTTCTGTTGTTCCGGGAGCGTGAGCTTGCTGCCCGTGTGTTGTTGGCACTGTTGAAAGCGCTGAAGTAACGCCAGTCTGAGCGTTTGACGTGTCTCCTTGTTCTTCATTGTTGCGTGATCTAGTGGTCACCATCTTCTTGTATTTTGAAGAGAGATGATGCTAGTAAAAGGTTAGGAATTTTGTTGTCTCCACGGACGGCGTCAAATTGATGCAGTCGATTTTCGTTCCCTGCTTTGACCTTAACTTACACAAGGAACGCACGTGAGACACGGAACACCATTGTGGTGGCCGATGGCACTCCGATGCTAAAGTCAGATAAAGATCTGAGGAAGGCGTATTGTTATAAACAGAAAATTTGTAGTGTACCTTAGCTTACAAACCTCGTGTCTTATTTATAGTGCTGGAATCCTGATTCGACTAGGCCATCGGTGGCGTAGTTTAGGTAAAAAAATACCTTCATGGAGATCATTCTCTAATTAAGAGTTGTGCCGTGAAGGGGAGTTTCCCTGTTAGACTTGTGCTCCTAGATAAGCGAAAGATAGTCCCCAATCATAGTGCAGTCCATAGATAGAAGTCTCCATATGTGACATATACTCTGGTATTTACTTCCTAGTTGTAAGCAAAGTGTTGTTGTCTTGCCTGTCCGAGGTTGATTCTCGAGATACTTGCCTTAATAGGGCTTATGGGTATTAAGGATAGCTGTGAGACCCGTGGGCTTAACGGGTTGTATGATTTCGGGTCCGTTTAGCGGACTGCATTGTGGAGGCTTGGAACTGCTTGGGCCGGATCAGTGTCGACCTGGCGCTTGGGCCTATTATTTCTCAAGCAAAAAATCTAAAGAGCCAGGCCCCTAGTGCCAGGACAGCGCCAAGGGGCTTTATGTGCGTGTGATTGTGTTCGATTGGGACATTATGAGCATCTCTAGGAAGATGGAGGATATTGAGCCTGCCTGGCGTGGGCCTGGCTCTTAAGAATGGCTCTTTCTCGAGATCATCATGACACGTGTACGGTGTAGAAGAGAGACCGTTTTGGTGTATCATCAGAGGTAATGGTGGATTGTAATTAAGATGGTGGTCATATGATTGCATTGGCGGCAAAATATATTTATTTTCATGAGGCAAAAATTTGTCAACAAATGCAAGCATTGTATATCATATTAAGATGAAAATTTATTTCACATTTAAAAAAAAATATTTACTTTACATTTACATTAGACTTTCCGTTAACAAAAACACTGAGAGATCATCATTAAGGGGGGTGTATTGTATCTGAATTTTGTGGGCAATTTAATATATTTCATGGATTCTGAAAATCCAAGTGTATTCAATTTGGATTTTAAAAAGTTCACAAAAGTCTAGGGGTATTCAATCAGGATTTTAAAAAGTCTTTATGAAATCCACAAAGTCTAGGGGTATTCAATATGGATTTCAGAAAGTCCACAAAAGTTTTAGGGTATTCAAAATATCATTCATATTTATGGATTTGGAAAATCATGGATTCTCATGGACTTTGTAGTGTTAGGTATAAATAACAAAGTTCAATAGTTTGCCAGCCTCCATATCAAAGATTTCAACGTGAAAAAAAAGCCTCCCAAAGTTCTTCCTTGGCCGCGAAGAGGTTGGTTCTCATCCTCTTGTTTTCTCGATTCTTTTTCTATCTTTTCATAATAGTGAATACAATCCAACTCCCCGATTGTGTAAGCATGGGAAGCCATGTATTGTTTACCTCTTGAACAATGGCCAAGAGAGCAAAAAAACCCTCGAGTTTCTCCAAGAATATATAAGAACAAATAGCTTCATGTGACGACTCTGACCACAGTGAAAGTAATTGTTGATGAATATTTACATTCTCGCCAATCTAACCTCGAGTGATCAATAATGTCAAAAGAATGCTACTGAACTGGACTAATGGAATACATGCCGAGCTATGAAAAAGAGGGGAAAACCAAAAGGGAAATCTAAAGTAATGGACTGCAGCACATTTTAGGTATACCTAGATCCAGTGTCATAGTTATCATGACAGAGGAAATTAAAAAAAAAAAAAAAAATCTGCAAAGAGTATGAAATTGTAACACCTATGCATCCCAACCATCCTTCCGCATCTTGAATTTCCATTTTCGATCAGTAATGCTCCCATACAACTCGAAGAACTTGACAAGGCACTGACTTCTTATCTGATAATGCACCTTTGTGTTCTTGCTGATAGCCACCCCAGAGATCTTTGACATGTCAAATACCCAACCTGGCTTCACGTGTTCAACTGTCCTTGATGAACTTGCATTTGCATATAGGAAATTCAATAGCACATCCTCACAATTGAAGTTCTTATCCACAAAGTCCCTACCAGCCTTTGCTTCCTCACTCCAATACCTTTCAAATGCCATCCTATTGTCAATGAATGCAGTGCCAGTCAATATCATGTTATACCCCATGCGGCTTCGGGCAAATTTCTCATTCATGTATGTCAAGGGGCTACCTTGAATGAGTCGTGGATAGAACCCAACTATCCTATCTGGGTTCTCTCTCCATACCTTTGAACCGTTGTTCAGTGAGTTTTGATCCTCCACTTTGAACTTTTGCTGACTATGAGGATTTGAAGATTGCAGTTGGTAATGGAACTGCAACATGGATGGGGTCAATAGGTCTAGGTGATGATACAGATGCCACAACATATGATGAAGAAGGAAATGGATCTTGGGAATTTGGTGGCATGGATGACTTGGTCTTTGATCAAGATAACAATGCATTTGTGCAAACTGAAAATGCAAATGATGCACCACAAAGCAAAGCTCATGGCAAAAGAAGTAGAGCTGATTATTAACAAAGTAGCAACTCAAAAGGGGTAGTTACTCAAGCTGCAGTTCTGGAAAACTTATCAAGTGGCTTTGGTGAAATTGTCACCAGTTTTAAAACAAGAGCAGCAAAGAGAAAATGCTAATCAATGGAGAATGAGTATTGCTAATCAAATGTGGGCAGCAGCTCAAGCAAACGTCAACGTTGCTAACAATGATAATGAAGAAAGTGACCATGATCATGAACGAGAATAATGATCATAATACAATTTTATGGACGTTTTTACTTCTTATTTTAAAGATGTTAATTAACGACCTTTTCTTTTTCTAGTTTTTATAGCACATGTATCTCTCACTTTTGTTAATTATATGCGGACGTTTTTTTGTTTCATCACTATTTACCAACTTCTTTTTTATCTTGCAAATAATTAGAAATCTATAAAAGTCGTTCATACAAAGTCCGTTGATTTTCATAAATCTCTAGAAAGTCTGTAGCAAAAGTCTATGGATTTAAGAAATCAGCAGAAGTCCGTGGACAATTTAAAGAGTCTGTGGACAATTTAAAGAGTCCGTGAACTTTTCAAATTATTTATCAATTCCATAAAAATCCATATACAATACACCCCCCTAAAAGAATAAATTAAAAAGTCACAACCATTTAGTCCCCTTAATTGTCAGCTTAAACACTCTATACATTATTCGTTAATTATGTCACGCCTCCTACCCCATGTGTAACTATTTCCCTAATCTCCAATTGAGCCACCATGTCCCAACAACATTCTACCTGGAGCCTCAAGACTTGCATACGAGGAATAATTCAACAAACTTCCTGTGGTTGGCTAGAAGAAGACTGGTTCTGCAATATAAAACATAATCATTCAAATAATGTTTCTAAGATGGGTGACGTTAATCTCTCATATCTAACTTGGTCTAACTTGAGTAATATTGAAAAACAGATCCACAGAGACTATTTCCATGAAGCAAGATCAGTACTTAGATTTGGTAATATTGTTTACGAATATGCCTTAACCCGACCTGAAAGAACAAGCACTTCAACTGGGTTAATCGTGAGCTGGTGCAGACCCTGCATTTGGTGTCTCTAAAGCTCTGCTAATGCTTAAAGATCACCCCCTCCCACACAATCATTTACCCTCAATGGTGTCGCAGAATACCAAACAAATGCACTGAACCAAAATAGAACACAATGCTTTGTTCTAACTGTCGTCCAATGTCATCATATCTTCAAAAAGAAAAGTGAAAACATCATAAATGGACTCTAAACAACAATGTGACACATCTCCCACCACAAATCAAGAACTGCATTGCCCGACTCAATCTGGCTTGAGCCTCTGTTCTTTCTCACCTGCCCTTCCCTTATTGCTCTCACTTTAGGAGCATCATCTCATCTCTCTGCAGCAGCATATATATTGTGCAAAAGAACATAATTGCCAGAATTATCAGGTTTCATTCCAAACAACTAACTTGCTGCAACTTTAGGCAGCTCAACATTACGGTGAATTCTACAAGCTGCCTGCATAGAACCCCAAACACATGCACAGGGTTCCACATGCATCCTATTTATATTAGCTTATAGGCCCCATCAAGGCACCTGGCATGACCAAGAAGATAAACCATAGAAGCACAATATATGAGACTAAAACTTTCTTTTCCAAAAGAAAAAGTATTACCGCATTTATCCAAACAGGAAACATAAATTAAATTCCTTCTAAATGACAGTGCAGAAATAGTCTCATTCAAATCCAAATAAAAACCATACTCTAATTTTAATCTAAAGATCACAATTGTCTCCACATAAGCTTTATTGCTATTCCCTGTGTAAATGAATCTTTCGGCATCATTTGATTTCTGACTCTTTATGCAATCCTACATATAAATACTGATGTGAATAGTTGCACATGTATCTATCCACCAAGAACGGCGTGGTACCTCAGCTAGATTATATTCAGAACAAACAAAACTAAAATTATCACATTTGTTTGCCAGCCACTTATGATATTTGAGACAATCATTCTTCACATGACCAACTTTCTTGCAAAAGAAACATGTAGTGACTTTATCATGTTTTTGTTGCACATTTGTCTGTGAAGTCTCATCAGATGCAGTTCCCTTAGCTTTTTGAAAGATTTATTTTCCTTTTCTTGATGCCTGAATTACCATTGAAAAATGTCATCATATGAGCACTTTCTGTATTTTCTCATTTCAGATGTTCATCTTGTTGCACACACTGAGCAATGAGTTCGGTAAGAGTCCATTTATCCATTTGAGTATTATAATTGATATTAAATAGACTAAACTGTGTAGGAAGATAAATCAAAATGAGACGCACAAGAAGTTCATCAGAAAACTCCAACTTTAGTGTCCTCATTTTGAAAACAAGATTAGACATTTTCACTATGTACTCCCTTATGTTTCTTTAGCATTTTTCTCCTTAGGCATGATACTACGAAAAGTTTTAGAAATATAGTGCTTCATTATCATAAGACTAATGCGAACAGAACGTTCCCACTTTTAATAAGAAGCTTTATCTTCAGCTGAACTAGAATCAGTAAGCTTAGTGGGTTCATTAACACTAAGCTCTTAATCCAAATCCATACACCCAAAAACGATTACTATATGCTATTTCTATTTTTTCGAAATTTGATCCATTAAGCATTGGAATGTTGTTTAAGTTTGCAGATATTGAATAAGCATTCACTAAAATTACACAAAAGATCAAACTCACATCAATATATGTATTTTCCATCAACTTTAATGCATTGATAACAGAAAAATAAATAACTAGTAATCATCATCATGCAAAATTTTGTCTAATTAATTAGCAAATAAATAGAAGAAGGGCAAAACTTAGTACATATAAATTTACATCTTTAATAATGGGCCCTTATGAGAAATCAAACACACCATTACAATTCAAGTCTTTGGACAAACATGATAACGTGAAACTGTGTAAGTGATTCTCTCAAAACTACTAAGGCTAACTAATTAAAATAAAATAAAATTAGGCTTGGTCAAGTAATGACCTTCCTTTGGGTCGATCATTGAATGCATAAGTGAATTCCAAAAATATTTTACTAAAACCAATTACCTTATACCGTCAATGAACCGGCCAAAATAACAATCTTCCTTTGGGTTAATTGTTATTCGCATGAGTCATGACACAACCATATGCAATCAACTAAAAAATAACTGAAATTCAAATTCAAATAAAATTTAATGAAAAATGTCACTTAGGCGACGTAACACAAAATTTCACCTAAATTTAAATTTTGGATTGCTAATTAAAATATACTTTAGGTGCTCCATAAAATTTCCTTAAGTGCAGGAGTGAAGAAGGCAAAAAATGCAACTTTCCAGCCAAACAGACCCCAAAACCGTCCAAATAGGCCCAAAAGGTCCAAACAGGGACTGTACCAATCGGTTCAGCTGATCTGTATCAAACCAGGCTGAACCGGTTCAATGAACTGAACCAAACTGAACCTGATGGACTGAACTGATCTGGTTCAGCAGGACACCGAACCAACTAGACCCACCAGGCCCAGCAGCAAAATCAGGCCCAAAATAGTTAAAACGGGCCGAAAAAAATGAAACAGGCCCTTAAAACGTCTCTAAGCCCACTTTCTGAGTCCACATGGTTTAGACAAACAAGTTTAACTCAGTTATCGTCTAAAAAAGTTCTTCAACTCTGAATATTGAAATAAAAAGGCAGAGATGCAAACTATTTATGGGCCTGTTTTTCTCTCATCAGACCAACACATAAAACGATCTATCTTCGGCTCTTCACCAAACGTCCTCTCTCATCTTCTGTTTTATCTTTCTGTGAGAGGATGGAGGAGGGAGACGGGCTGCCGACCTGACGATTGAAAGGTGAGGAGGTCAAATAGCACCGGAGAGAGGTCTCAAGTCGCAATTGATCAAGATCGATCAACACCGGAGAGAGATCTGAAGCCATCCATCAAAACCGATGACGATCGAAGGATTTTTTTTTTTAAATAAAAAACTAAAATCAAAAAACAATTCGCTCTCGTTCTAACTACCACTGACCACCCAAAATTTTATATGGAGTCAATTAAGGAACGGCTAAACCTCAATCTAATCACCGAAAGAATCAGATCCGGCAAAATAGATATCTAGGGTTTGATAAAACCCACGTGAGAATTGATTAATTAATCAAAGCAATATGAAAGTATATTTTCTTCAATGATTCTGACATGAAGGCTCTGATACCACTTGTTGGAATCTAACAGATCCTAAACCAAGACCTCATGTCAATAATCAAGGAAGAAAAATCGTAATCAATGCGTACCTGAATTCGCCATTGATGAAGAATATCCTAGCAGCAATCCTCACGAACTAGCAATACGCAGCGGAGAGATCTTCCATCTCCAGAACCTAAAGATCTTTCACCTTCTTTTGTGTTTCTCAAACCAGATGGGAAAAGTAGTAGATAGAAAATTGGGTTTTGAGTGGGGACCTTAACCGTATATATAAAGCCCTAATTCTATTATTAGCCCATCATCAATAATAGAATTATATTGGGATTTAAATTGGTATCTACACATAAATAACCTTCATACCCAATTTAGTAATACATGTAAGGACATAAAACATGTAATTAGAAACGTGTTTATGACCTTTGTCTTGTTTTTTAATGATCACGACTAATCGGGTCTAATCAAACACTACTCGCCTATAATTTGACAGTCTACAACGTATAATAATATGAACTATGTAGATCCACCCTAAGGGAATATTCTAACAAAATTATCAGATTCTATCTCAAAGAACTAACTTGCTGCAATTTCAAACAACTCAACATTACGGTGAACTCTACAAGCTGCCTGCATAGAACCCCAAACACATTCACAGGGTTCAACATGCATCCTATTTATTAGCTTATAGGCCCCATCAAGGCACCTGGCACGACCAAGAAGATAAACCATACAAGCACAATGTCTCTTTGAGTGATTTTTCAAGAGTTTGGACCTAATACATGACTGACTATATTGATATGGTTGTATACAAATATTTGTATGCCGAATAAAATGGGTTTTGAAAATCGAATAAATAAAAAACTGAATGTTCACCATTGTTGATCGAGCAAGATATTTGTAAATGCATTGAATTGACAAATGATTATCGATTTTTGAAATTTGAAACCAATGGCACTGAATCGAATTTGATGTTTGAAATTGATAAAACCGTATCGAATGCATTGACAAATGACTATCGATTTTGAAATTTGAAATCAATCACACCTTATGATTCGTATTAAGGTTATATGGTGGGGTGTGAGAAGAAGTTTTGGAAAAAAAATGGGTGAGCGTGGCAGTTCCTAGTTTTGGGAATGGTTTGGGCATGATAACTTTCTCATGATTCGTATTAAGGTTATGGATAAGCCTACATTGCCTAGGAATGGGTTCCAAATGTAGAAATCAATAGATTCTCTTTGCTCAACAATGTGGAAAATGGTAAAGGATTTGGGTTCCAAGTGGTTTGGAAAAGAAGACAATTACCCATGTCATAGATCTTCTTCGAATTATATGAATGGGTGTTAGTTGATGCCTCGAGATTTACATTCTAAGATTTACACTCTTAAATACCCACTTACAACCTATTGTCTTGCAACCTGATGGAAAGTCAACTAAATGTCAAGTTCTATTAGACTCAAGAGAGTCCATTTCATCATCAATAGACTCTTCCCAAAAGTTGACATCTATAAAAGATAAGGCTTCTTGAAAGTTAAGGGGATCATCCTCTACTGTAAAGACATAGAAATCGGGGCCATAGTTTTTTGAAGTTCGGTTACGTTTACTTCTTCTGTGCTCAGATTTTGTTGCTTTATCGTTTTCATTCATCCTGATCATAGGCACGTTATTAGAGGGTGTACCCCCACTATTCCTCGAGATAAAAAGAAATCTATGTTCATAGAAATCAACATCGTTCGATTCTATGATAACGTGATCACTAAGGTTATAGAATCTATAGGCTTTGTTGTTAACGGCACATCCTATGAATACACACTCATATGCCCTACTGGCAAGCTTGTTCCTTTTACGATCAAGAATCTAACATAAGCTAAACAACCCCAAGTTTCGAAGTATGACAAGTTTGGTTGTCTATTTTTCAAAATCTCATAAGGAGAAGTTTTACTTTTCGATTTAGGGTTTCTATTTAGCATATAACAGACCGTACGTCAAAACAATCTCTCCCCACTAGTGTGATGCGGCACCGGAGCTAAGTAGAATGGCAACTACTGACTCAGTAAGAGTTCTATTTTTCCTTTCAGCTTTGCCATTCATCTCAGGAGAGTACGGTGCAATTTTTTCATGAATAATTCCATGAGAATTATAAAACTCTATGAAATTACTGCTGTCATATTCATTGCCTCTATCACTCCTAAGCCTTTTTATTTTTCTATTAAACTGATTTTCAACTTCCGTTAAAAATATTTTGAACATGTCAAATGCTTCACTCTTATTTTTCATCATGTAGACGAAGGTATAATCGGAGCAATCATCAATAAATGTAATAAAATAACGTTTTCCATTTTTAGTCAAAACACCATCAAGTTCACATATATATGAATGTATTAAATCTAAGGGTTCAGACTCTCTAACAACAGATTTATGTGGTGTTTTGGTTATTTTAGCTTGGCTACAATAGTTGCATTTTTCAAAGTCATTTAAGGACAATTTTGAAATTAGTCCTAAGTTACTCATGTTTTTAATTATTCGCTTATTAACATGACAGAGTCTAGTATGCCAAGTATTAAAACAACACTACATGTAAGTAGAACTAGAAATTTTATTAGCATCAACATTCAATTTAAACATACCATCAATGGCTTACCCTTTTCCCACAAATACATTATTCTTAGAGATGGTATACAAATCAGCCCCTATTATTTGAGTAAACCCAGCCTTGTTCAAAAGGTAACCAGAAACTAAGTTCTTCCTCATCTCCGGAGTATGCAGGACATTCTTCAGGATGGCGGTCATTCCAGAAGAAAACTTCAACTCTGCTTCGCCAGTTCCAGCAACAATAGTGGAGTGAGAATCACCCAACAATACTTTATTGTCATCAGCTTCAGAATAGGACTTGAACATTTCTCGATCATAGCAGACATGTCGAGAAAAACCAGTGTCAACCCACCGTCCCTCGGATCCACCAACAAAGTTGATCTCAGATACCAGGGCAATAAGTTGGTCTTCTGTTAGGTTTGCCTGCGGAGCAGGACGAGACCCATTCCGGCAGTTCCTGGCCATATGCCCTGGCCTTTTACAGGTATAACATAGGAACTGTGTTGATTCATTTCTTGAGGGGTGTTTTTGTCCATTCTGATTTCGCAGAGGATTCTGATTCTGTTGGTTGCGGTTTTGGTTGTTCCGGTTTTGATAGTTCCGATTATGATTGTTTCAGTTTTTATTGTGACTCTGATTTTTCATAGTCTTTCCACCGGGTTTCAGAGCCACAGAGGTGGATTTCTTCGGGTTAGAAATAATCAGAATTTCAACTTTCTGATCTTGTTTCCGAGCTTCCTCCTCAATCCGAAGTCGGGTAATCATACTTTCTAGAGAGAACTCTTTGGTTTTATGCCTAAGTGCATTCTTAAAGTCTTTCCAGCTAGGGGGCAATTTATCTATCACAATAGTTACTTGAAATTGCTCATCTAAGGTCATGCCTTCAGATATGATTTCATGAGCAATTTTCTGTAGCTCATGAGATTGGGTTACCACAGACTTGTCATCAGTCATTTGATATTTCAAATAATGACTGACGGCATATTTATTTGTGTCAGCCTCCTCAGTGTCATATTTTTTTCTAAGGGCTTTCCAAATATCCTTAGCAATTTTTTCAGAACAATAATAGTCATACAATTCATCAGACAGACCATTATGAATAAAATTCTTACACAAAAAATCATTTTCTATCTAGCAATCTAGTTCCTTAGTGAGGGTTTCATCAGGTTTAGCAGGCAACTCGGGTTTCTCAGCATTACAGATATAAGCAACTTTTTGCGTAGTTAAGAAAAACAACATTTTTTGTCTCAGTCTTTTAAATTGTTGACCCTCAAAACGAAAAGGCATGTTTAGGTCCATAGCAGCAAGTTCAGTAGTAGTAGACATGGCAGATATAAATTGTCTTAAAATTGTTGGAAATATAATTGCTGCAAATTAAAACAGAAACGACGTTACCGATTTCCTTGGGTTGAGTCGCGGACTAGGTCGCTCTCTTTAAGACGTTTTGCGGCTCTGCCCAAGATTGTGCAAGCAGTCTGATAGCCCCGTCGTCCCCAGGATAAAACAACCCAGAATTCTGTATCTGTCTCATTCAATCACATGCACTGTTGATGAACGAAAATCTATTCACCCTTTACTGTATTTTGCTCGGAATCACGAAAAACAAAGAATAAGAACACTCTCTGAAATATGAACTGTTTTCAAAAATAAAAAACTCGGAAATAGAAACTCTAGAAACTATTGTTGTTTTTATAAAACTAAAACTCTCTGAGAATTGAAGAGAACAAAATGCTTTTGATGTATTTATTAACTCAGAGAAGAGCAAGTATTTATAGGCTCGTACGAAATCTTTTCAAAGAGAAAACGTGTTTTAAAAGGCAGCAGAAATCACTGAGAGAATAATGGAAAAACGTGGGGAACGTTGGGAGAAAAGACTGGGTCTTCTCTGATTCAGTCTTGTTCTCTGCAACAAATAAAGATATTTTATTTTATTTTTCAAATAAAATTTCAGCAAAAATAAAGGTTTCATCTCTATCCGATCCGACCCGACTTGGCTCGGCCGGCTGGACGCGTGTGGAGTGGACCAATATTGGTTTAACTCTTCCCTCCTTCACTAAAGTGGGTACCCCTTGGGGTCCAAGCCCAAGTCCAAACACTATCTTTATTAACTCCTCCACAGTGAGTTACATAGAAGATATGAAACTAAACAATAGAGAGAGAGTTTCAAATTTAAGAAACCATTTTTGTTTTAAAATTCAAACTCATGTTTCAACACTTATTCTAAAATTGCACCCCTCTACCACCATAATCTCAACATCTTAGCCTTCAAAACCACTAGGGTTGGCAGTGGGGCGGATTTGGATATGGCTGAATGGGTTTTCGGGTATCCAAACATTATCCTTTGAATATTCGGGGCGGATACGGTTGTAGCCATATCTGCCCCACTAATATCCGTTTATATTGCTCAAATTACTATAGTACCCTTCAGCCCTTAAGTAATAGGGAAACAAAACCTAAAGTAACTATTAACTACACCATTTTCAAAAAAAAAAAAAACTAAAACCTAAGAAACCCTGAGATCCGCCGCTCACAGTACTCCTCTCTTCCACCTCGAGATACAAACTCATAGAGAATCTCCTCTCTTCCACCTCCAAACACAAACTCACAAAGAATTAGAAGGAGTTACAGTAACAAAGAAGGAGACGCAGCACACAACGCAAAGAAGTCACAAAGAGTCAAAGAAGGAGTCACTCCTCAGACTCAGACTCTTCTCTTCCACCTCTTCAGACTCTTCTCTTCCCCTTAACTATTGCGAGTGAAACACAAGGAACGAATGGGTTTTGCGATTCACTGAACCACCCCAACAGCACATGCACATCACCAAGGTATGCCTCCTCTCTTCTTCGTTTTTCTGTTAATTTCAAATTCGTTTTAGGGTTTTATGTATTCTTCTTCTTCTACTTCTAATCCTCCAATCTTCTTTTAATCCTCATAAGATCTTCAAGATGAAGGGAGCAACGCTCAGTGTCACTTGATCTCTTCAATAAGATTTGCAAATGCTTTGGGTTAGTAAGCTTAAAAGCATAAATTTGCTGAATTTTTATGCAATTTTAAGTTTTCACCATGATTTGGGCTTGATTTTCATTTGATATGCTCGCCCTTCAGATTTTTACATGCTATACCTGGATTTGATAGGAGATTGGTTTATTTTCTTCTTCATCACAACAAATTTCAGCAAATAGGTGAGTCTATTTGTCAATCCTCTATAATATTCAAATTTAAGGTTGGTTTTGAACAAAATTTTCTGGTTATTTGTCTACGTTTGTTTATGATTTAGTTGTTTATGTTGTCATGAACAGTTCTTCATCAATCATCACTTCATTGTTGAGCATTTTGATTTAGAAAGTCTCTCTCTTCCCTGCCTATGTGAGTAATTCCTTCTCTTTGAACTCAATTTTATGTTTTTCTTTATGGGTTTTGTGCCAATAGAGAAAAGATAATCTAGATTTAATTTCCTCTGTTTTGAACTGAACTTAGATCATCAATCAAATGGAATCAAACTACTGACGTAATAACATTTTTCTACAAAGTGGGTTGAGAAATGAGAAAATGAGAATTGCCTTAAACATTTGGTATAATTATTCGACAAATTGTTATTTATAAGATATCTAATCTATAACTGCAATCCCACTTAGACCCAGAAGAGAATTCAGTGATATAGAGCTCCCAAACCTTTCTTACTGTCCAATTCGCTTCTATGAAGAGGCAGAAAGAAAGTGAACTCTGAAGATAAAAGTGCAGGTTGATGATTATATAGAGTGAATATGAGAGAAGAAGAAGATTTGATGAGAAGACTTTGAATTAAAATGGAGACACTGCAGACTTTTTTTTATTGATGAACAAAAATTATGAGAGAATGAGATAAACACACAGAGAATTGTTTTTGCTTT
The DNA here is from genome assembly GCA_963556465.1 of Berberis vulgaris. Lineage (NCBI taxonomy): Eukaryota > Viridiplantae > Streptophyta > Magnoliopsida > Ranunculales > Berberidaceae > Berberis > Berberis vulgaris. Next base: position 22,202,952 of record OY747130.1, on the reverse strand, counting down.
GGTTTTGTTTACTGATCAATCTAATCTAATGAGCCTTTTTTTCATACATATAGTAGTAATTGAACCAATTGTTTACAATTCTTTTTGAGTTTCTATACTTGAGCTTAATTATGGAAACATGTAATTTACAATTGGTTACTTTTTAGATGCCATCCCGCCAATAAGGAAATATAGTAGATTTGATTTCTTTTCTGCATTTCTTTTCTAATGAGTTCCCCTGCCTTCCACTACATCACTGCATTTTCTACATTCTGCAAAAAATTAAATAGAAATATTCAAGTATACATATGCCCAAACTAGCATTTAGCCTATATGCTTTGCTTGAGAAACAAAGCTAAGTTGATTTACAAGCTTTTGATGTTTAATTTTCTAAGCTCCAATGTTTGTTTTTGTTTCTTTTGTTTTCTTGATGTATAGAATATGGCAGGAGATCGCTCAAGGTCAATTGAAACTCAACAATCTACCTTTTTTGATTGGGATGGTCATGGTAATGACTCTCCTTAAACACCTGTGGGTTCGAATGCCTTACCATCACCCGAGGTACAATCAAATCTCACTTCTGATAATGTTCCTACTCCCAATGTTGAAAACAGTACTGTTAATAGTAATGTTCCTCTACCACCACTACCACCAACAAGAAAAAAAAAAGTTCACATCTGCAGTATGGAGTCACTTTACATTGATTACCATTAACGGTTTAGATAAAGCTAAATGCAATTATTGTGGCACTTTGCTTGGAGGGGAGACTAGGAATGGCACAAGTCATTTAATTAACCATAGTAAAAAATGTCTAAGGAAGAGGGGTAGTCAAGTGGACATACGACAATCTATATTGAGTGCTTCCACATTGACTGGGTCGATTGTTGTTAGTGCTTCTGGGTTCGACCAAGAGCTTGCAAGAGAAGTCATTGCAAAAGTAATTATATTGCATGAGTACCCCTTTCAATGGTTGAACATTATGGTTTTAGAATGATGATGAGTGCTATCCAACCACAGTTCAAGGTAGTGTCTCGAAATACCATAAAAAGTGATATCTTGAAGATTTATGATTATGAAAGGGTGAAGACGATGAAATTGTTGGAGATGAACAAAAGTAGGTTTGCAATTACTACTGATATGTGGATTGCGAATAATCAAAAAAGGGGGTTTATGGCTATCACAACACATTTCATTGATGACAATTGGGCATTGCAAAGTCGTATTATAAGGTAAACATATTTTTTTTTCTATTTGCATTTCATTGATGACAATGGGCATTTATTAATTAATATGTTATACATTTTTGCATATTTATTGCTAGGTTCGTTTATGTGCCATGCCCTCATACTGCTGAAGTTCTTTGTGATACATTAATGGATTGTATGATGGATTGGAATTTGGATAGAAAGCTATCCGCATTAACAGTAGATAATTGTTCAACTAATGATAGCATTGCCACTTTTCTGAAAAGCAAGCTAGAGGTAGGCACCATGATGCTAGGGGGTGATTTATTCCACATGAGATGTTCTGCGCATATTTTAAATTAGATTGTTAAGGATGGGTTGGAAGTTATAGGTGATGGTATTGAAAGAATTCAGAATAGTGTTGTTTATTGGTCTACCACGCCAAAGAGGAAAGAAAAGTTTCTAGAGGCAGCTAGACAGTTGAAAATTGAATGTGGCAAGAAGTTGGCTTTAGATTGCAAAACAATGTGGAATTCCATTTATTTGATGCTTTAGACTGCTATCATTTTCAAGGATGTCTTTCCTAGATTGAAGCAACGCGATTCACAATATAAATCGTTGCCACGTGATGAAGATTGGTTGCTTGCATGTGAGATGTGTGAGAAGTTTAAATCGTTTCATAAAGAAACTGAAGTATTTTCTGGAACAAAGTATCCTACGACCAACCTTTTTTTTCCAAAGATTTCTTCGATTAAAAAGTCATAACATCGGTTTCATACTTCTAGTTATCCAGTGATAAGACAGATGGCATCAAATATGATTGAAAAATTCGATAAGTATTGAAATACAATCCATGGGATAATGGTTGTGGCAACTATTTTGGATCCTCGTTTCAAAATGAAGTTGATTGAGTATTACTTTCCCAAATTATATAATCAAGATGATGTACAACAAAAAATCCAAGAAGTTCGGAACTTGTGTTTTGAGTTGCTAAGTGAATATATGAGTTCCAAGGCCTAGGGCAAGTTCTTCAGCAGATAGTCAGTCATATGTTAACCAACCACAAAATGCAGTTGATGATGATGATCTTAGTAAATTTTTTGTGGATTTTATGCGGAACTTTGGGGATGGACCTAATAGTGATGTCAAGTCGGAGTGGGATTACTATTTGGCTGATGTTGTTTTACCTCTAGAACAAAATTTTGACATTCTGAATTGGTGGAAGACTAATGGAAGCAAATATCCGACTTTGAATTGGGTTGCTAGGGACGTTTTAGCGGTTCCAGTCTCTACAGTTGCTTCGGAGTCTGCATTTAATACGGGTGGTAGGTTTGTTAGTCCACATCGTAACAGGCTTCATCCAAAGTCATTAGAAGCTTTGATGTGTGCGCAAAATTGGTTATGGAATGATATTAGAGGTAATAAAGTCTTGCTATGAAATGTCTTATTTATTTTATGTTTGTTTTTTTTTTTTTGTTTTTGAGTAAATTAATAACTTAACATTGTTTATCTTAAGAAAGATGAAACTTCTACTTCACCGTATAGGAGGTCCACCTATCAAGATGATGGAGATCCTCTTGAGGTATATAAGTATTCAAATGAGCCTATAATGAACTACTAATGATATATTAGGCCTTGCTAAAAGGAATTATTTTATGTTGTAGGAACAAAGTTGCATGTTGGTTTCATGAATGAAAGGTTGTGAATATTTTTTGTATTTGAATGACTTGATGGAGATGATGTAAAACAACGCCAATTTTTCTATTTGTTCTCATATAGTTTATTTTTCCTTATAGAAACTAACTTAGAAATTTTTTATTTATTTCAGGTTGTGAAAGTTTTTGTAAAAACAAAAAAACAAAGCATGATGAAAGATTTTGTTGGTTGTCATCGTTTTGCTTTCACAATATTTTACAATTTAACTGTTGTCGAACATATTAACTTTGTGTTTTGTTAGACTATTGTGACAACAAAATGTGTAATACTTGTGTAAGTTGAGCCTGTAATTGTTGAATACTTATACAGGTTATTGCTATGATGTTATCTATTTATACATGTTATATAGATTATTACAAATGTTTTAAATTTTATTGTCAATTAGGTTGTCAGGATTGCTGTAAAAATTAAATTGAGGCAAAAAGTACTTGGGGCGGGGCAGATCGGTTGGGATGGGGATTGAACACCCACCAAGAAACCGATCTTAAACGGATATCCGGCTCCCCGGATATCCGCAAATCCGTTCGGGGCGGGGGTGGTTTTAAAAAAAATAGAATAAACGGATATACGGGGCGAATTTGGTGCCCCGCAATCCTCAGCGGGGCGGAGATGGATTTGCTTAAATCCGCCCCAATCCGCCCTGTTGCCATCCCTAAAAACCACCTCTTAATCCCTTTAATTGAATATCCAACATATCCCACCATCCCTTACTGTCTCCACCAATTCCATTCCTGTCATAAATTTTAACCTGACCTAACAGTCATGAGGTCGCAGATGCTCGGTACCATTTGAAGCATATGAGCATCACCACCAATCAAAACTTTATAGTTGTGTATGAATTTCAGGATTATGTACATCAAAATGTAGTTAGTGCTACATGAGTCTAATCATTCTAATTATTAATGAATAATCTAAAAATACAAAATAAACATATCATAATCTACAAACAATGCACAAAATATCTAAGCAAGTGAAAGCAATGCAACATTAATGAAATGGCCCATATGATAAGTTGACATCAAATACTGTAGAACTATATAAAATTACCACATAATGCACATAGCAAGTCACAAAGTCATGAAGTGAAGCCCTCCATACTTCCGGTCACAAAAACAGAGACAAAAAAAAACCTGATTTGCACAACCTCAAGTAGACATCTCTCACTAGCTATAAATTATGTCTTCACTGTATTGAGAATTGAAAATTCTAGGGAGGGATGGAGAATTGATTGCATCTTTCACTGCATGTGTTGTTTCTCTAACCAAATCCATCTTTCTAAAGTACAGGTCAACCTCTTCATCCTTCATTTTCTTCCACTTCCCTTCCAATGCATTCGTCTTTGAAAATGGTAAGAAACTAACAGATTTGTCATACAAAAGATCCTTGAAAGAAAATGGCAATTCCTTGAATCCGTTTCCATCCCTCGGGAGCTCGGATAGATAGACAAATCCTGGTCATCCTCCCCTTTAGCCTTGACGTTCTCAAAGAGGGACAAAACCTTGGGCCTAGTTGAAGCTAGTTTTCTGAGTCTTGCTCTTCTTCCCATCAGCCAACATAGGTTCACTTCCCCTAGGCAACAACATTGATTGCGCCTCTGTGCCTTACCAGCCTTGGCACCAACATTGCCCCATATCTTCTTATCAATCAACTTGGAGAAACTCGGGTCTTCTCCATTCTTGTACTTAGTCACATTCTGCTGTTACTTTTGCTTCAAACGCGGAATCTTATTAAGCAATTGGATCCTCGTAACCTCAGTACTCAAAGAATCCTTTATAGTATCTAACAACTCATTGGACCGGGGGACCGTGCACTGGGATTCTTGCCATTCATCACCAAAGTAACCATACCCTTCAAGATCACCATCTCATCCTCCTCACTCCCAGACTTGTTCTCCATATCCTCCACCTGCCCACCATCTTCTTTAATCACCTCTACCACAACTTTCTTCTGTTGCTTTTCCCATTCATCACTCTCCAATACCCTCTTGGCTGGTTTTGCGGAGTTTTTAGGGGATTTAGGTTTTGTAGCAATGGGTGATTTCACATTGGTGAAATGGGGGAATGGGCTAGGGGTTTTCATTTTTGGGTGATTCTTCATGGTCGTCCGTATCACCATCTGCTGAATAGGTATTTGTGGTGGGGTTTGGAGTGTCGGAGTCTGACTTGGCATCGGTGGTGTGTTTGTTTAAAGACTGGTTGTCCATCTCCTCCACCTGCCTATCCTTTTCTTCTTCTAAATCTGTTGCTTCTTCTTTTTATTCTATTTCTTCTCACCCTTATCTCCTTTATCACTCTCCAACACCGTCTTCCTCGGTTTCGCAGTGATGGTGATGATGGATGTAGTTCGATCATTGGTTTTGTAGCAATGGGAGAGACAATGTGAATGGGGGGGGGGGGGGGGGCGGGGTTGGGATTTTCGTTTTCGGGTGATTCTTCTTCGTATGAACTGGTGTTGTTATTTGGTGTTGAGTCTGAGTTGGGTTTGTTGAGAGGCGGAAGAGGAGGTGAGTCTTCTTCCTCTTCCTCATCTGATTCTACTTCTTCTTCGGATGAAAAAGCATCGGTAGATGCAGCGGAGGAGGATGGATCCTCCAATGGGGTCTGGCGCTTCGGATGCATTCTTGTTGAAAGCAATTGAGAAGAAAGAGAGGGAGAGGGTTTAAGAAGAAAAGGGAGGCATGTCACATCACGTGCCTTATTTTCTTTTCCATGGAAATCCAAATTTTTCCTTCCTTAGGATTGGTTGTGAGAGTCTGAATTTGCGGACCTTACGGTAAATTAGGGTTATAGGGTCTATCATCTTTGTGGTTGGATTCTAATTTTTAAGGAAACTGACTTGTAAAAGAATTCCTATGATTTTTTCCCATTTTTCTTTTCCTATTTTCTATCCATATAATTTTTATATCTTTCTTCATATTATCTACATAAACTGCGTAAACACACATACACACAAAAAAAAAGGCAAGAACACACACAAATGCTAAAAAAATAAAAATGTAAATGCCGTAAAAGGGTTCCATAAATAAAATAGCAAAGCAATAACTGGTTTTTTTCCTCTCAGTTATCTTGCCAAGCACAAAGGTCTGGATCTAAAAGAGTGAATGTTGTTGTAACTTTTTTTTTTCTTTTGTATTTTGTATTTAGTGCCTTTTTTTTTTTTTTAGAAGACAGAGAGAGAAAGTCGGGAGAAAATAGGGAAAAGAAATTAGAGAATATTAGGAATTATATTTGTAGATTACTTTCATATAGTATATTATTTTAATTATATTAGATGATTAGCACAATCTAATGTCCAAGATTACAAGACCCTATGACCCTTATTTATTACAAACTTAGAAAATCCAGACTCTAAAAAATCAGAGACACTTAACAAAATAAAATAAATTTTTTGATTTCATTACTTTGTTATGCTATTTTATGTGATTTTGGCAAAATAACTTTAGAGAAAAAAAAATCGCTAAGAGTATAATCAATCAATCACACATTTTCTAGTTTATTTTATTTTTATTGGCCTTGAACATTTTTTGTATACCTCATGGATTATGGTAAAAAAAAATTTAAAACTTTGGAGAAAATAATCCCTAAATAATCTTATCAATTGAACTTTATTCTAGCGGCATACGCCACTTTTTGGAGGGTTTTCCAGTCAATTTTGGAAAACCCTAAGGGTCTATTTGGTTAGCAATTTTTCTTGGGAAATGGAATCTATTTCCCTTATTATGCATATTTTCACTGTTTGGTTTTCTATTTATTGACGAAAAATCGATTCTTCATAAGACTGTTTTCCCACTACTCATGGGAATCCAAGTCCGAGGGGGAGAGCTTGGAATTAGATTCAAGGAAACTATTTCAAATTTCATGTCTATTTTTCGTGCAACCAAACAGGCCCTAAAAGAAAGAAAAAAAACTCTTTTTTTTTTTTATTTATGGGATAATAACATACTTTGTATATAAGTATATTATATCAATATCAAATAGCTCATGGGTTCGGGTATCTTGGGTTATCCAAAGTCCTTACCTAACTATTGCCCAAAAATAAGTAGGGTATTAATTAGGGGTAGGTATATGGGTCGAAGAACCCCAGATCCAAATCAAACTAGACTGTTTTGCTCCAAACTGTCCAAATTTTATTGTGTCAATTAAGAATTGGTCCGGATCCGTTGTGGAACGGTTCAAGTTTGGTTTTAAATATTAGTATTTAAACGATTCGATTCCAACCCATTTGTATAACACCTATACACGTGTCTTAATATGATTGGGTGTAATAAAATTATATTTCAACACTAAAAAGTAAAATCCCATCTCACAGATCCTCCACTCCCATCGCCTCATTCTCACTCACCAACCTCTATTCTCTAAGCCGTGACCATTTCTTCACCACATCGTCACCCAACAGTGAACAGACCACAGAGATTGTCACCACCTCCTTCTTTGTCGATCTCTCATTCTGTATTGATCATCACTGCTAAAGAGATCTCACCAGCATCACTGTCGATCTCTCCCTGTTTCATCGCCCCTTTTTCTCTCTCGAGCTCTCTCTGTGACAACCCCCTTCTCCCTTGCGACCACCACTAACATAGCAAAACACAACATCAGGTCTTTCGAATAAGATGCAAAGAACCCATTTGTTGAAGAATAGGAGGTGATTGGTCTGTGAGTGGTCCGAAGGGTTTGATGGGTTGGGAGGGAATCAGATGAAAGGGGTGGTGGGGTTAGTTGGTTTTGGGGTTTCTTGGTATGGGGTTGTGTTGAAGATGATGGAGATAAGAAGGAAATGAATTTGTAAAGGGAAGATGTCGCCCTGGTTGTTTCAGTGGACTGGAGATGGATAGAGAAGAAGATGATGAGTTGCTCTTCATCTATGATCCAGATGAAACAACTAATTTCAAAAATCATTTTGTATCAACTCACATTTCTTCTCTGATCTCATTTTCATGTTTTCTTGAAATTGTAGTAGTTTTATTTAATTGTTTTTAGTTTGTATGACTTGGAACAAGAACTTTCCTTGTAGGATGCCTATGAGTCAGTTGTTTGTAAGAGTCAGATGTGTGAATTAGGAACCGTGGGAACCGGACCGTTCTAAACAGTTCGAGATAGGTTCGATTCCAATGTTCAAAATGAAAAAATTCAGGCTGGATTGGATCTGTTAAATTTAAACGGTTCTAGTTAGGTTCTTTCAAATTTGGAACCAATTAGAACCGTGCCCAACCCTAGTATTAATTATACAAGAGGTCATAATAGATGCAATATATGGAGCACCATCCGTCAATTTTCAAATAAGGAAAAATAAGATACTATACGTATCTCATCGTATCAACCCACGATAGAAACAAATCATAACATACTATATGTGGTCTCCATAATTTCTATTTACATTAAAACCCATTTCAAATATGTTACATTTTATATTCGGGCAAAGAGGTAAATTTGTAATAAAATTAGAAATAATTGGAAACAAAAGCCTGTTCCACTAATTAACCAAAACAAAGGATTGTGATTTCGTTTTTCAAGGTAATTTCGATAAGTTGATTTTAACAAATATTTTGTTGTGTATAAAAAAACGAAAAAATTTTGATTGTAATTTTGATGCTAACAAGATATTTTTGGGTTTTTTGAATTTAACACTCATTAGCTTATACTTATTAGTGTTTGGCCCTCATTTTGAAAATTAATTAAGTCTACACTTGTTTTCTAACAGAACCGTCAAGTCCACGTCATTAACCGGTCAATAATAATTTTTAAACCATCATACCCTTACCATTTTGAACAAAAAATCAAATTCTTCTAAATCTAATTTTGGGCGGCCTACCGTTCCTAACTCAAATGACACAATGCATCCTTTCTAGCTTTAGCATAAAGACTACACAAAACACTTCATGGAACTGAAGTTTAAAAATAGATAAATACTAGAACCACAATGAACTATAACACGTCCACTTTTTAGACATCATCTACTTTGCAGAGCGATTCAGGCGAAATGAAGCTCCCTGATTAAGGCCATTCAGTATGTAAAGTAGGATCATCACCAACAATCCCATCTACAAGTTGCTTACTTCGTTAATTCTCAAATTCATTGAAACCATAACTTTTAAATCACAAAGTAGTACCAAATCATCACCATTCCTCCAAATACAAACAGGAAATAGTAAAAATGAAAGTCCACCCAGGAAATATCTACTTACAACAAACTGCTTAATCACTTTGTAATCCTTGATGACCCAAATTTCATATTTATTATCAACCACCCCTATAAAGCAACACAAACTCCCAGCGCCGCAAGTTGACCACCCCTACATTTCTCAGTGCCTTCAATTTTAGGAATGATAGCAACTCTTTCACTCGCCAAATCAAATGACACAATGCCCAATCTTCACTGCTCAAGAACTCAACCAAGCAAGGAACCAAATAAGCCAACACTCACAAATTCTCCACCCAATTTCTCTTGCTCTTCTCATTCACAATAATGAAGTATATATATTACAAAACATTGCCAAGAACCTTGCTCTCCAAGGCTCGGTTGATCTCCTAAAAATCCTCCTAATCACAAAGATATATTTACCTAAAATACAAAGACTATATTAAGGAAAAATATTTCTCAAAAGATATGCACAATAAACTCTCCTATTTTAGTCACAATAATATTAATATCGTAATACCCCCCCTCAAGTTGGAGCGTGTAGATCTCGAATGCCCAACTTGCGAAGTAGAAACTCAAATTTTGCTTTTCCCAACGCTTTTGTAAAGATGTCTGCCAATTGAACACTAGTGGAAACATAAGATGGACAAATCATCCCTTCAGTCACTGCATCGCGAATAAAATGACAGTTTGCCTCTATATGCTTTGTTCTTTCGTGAAAAACTGGATTTTGCGCAATGTACAATGCCGACTGACTATCACAATACAACTTCATACCCTTCGGATGTCGCACACCCAAGTCACCCAAAAGTTGTTTAAGCAACTTTAACTCACACACTGTTGCCGCCATTGATCTATACTCAGCCTCCGCAGATGATCTAGACACTGTTTGTTGCTTCTTGGTCTTCCACGACACAGGAGAACAACCAAGTAACACAAACCATCCTGTCAAGGAACGCCGCGTAAGTGGACAACTAGCCCAATCTGAGTCACACCACCCTTCTAGACTTAGGTCACTATCAGCACGAAGCAAAATCCCTTGCTCCGGACTCTTCTTCAAATATCTCACGACCTTGAGAGCCGCCTCCCAATGATCCTCACGAGGTTGTTGCATAAATTGTGACAAAATATGAACCGAATATGCAAGATCAGGTCTCGTCACAGACAAGTAAATCAATCTCCTTACAAGTCGCCTATACGGCGCCGGATCCGCAAGAAATTCACCCTTTGCAAGGGCCAAATTGTGATTTTGTTCCGTAGGAAATGCCGCAGGCTTTGCTCCCAATAAACCCGTTTCAGAAATTATCTCGAGTGTGTATTTTCTTTGGCAAAGAAAGATTCCTTCTGGATTACGGGCTACCTCTAGCCCTAAGAAATATTTCAAAACTCCCAAATCCTTCATATGAAAGCACCTGCCAAGATAATCTTTAAAAGTTGTCAGTGCAACCTTATCATTCCCTGCAATAATCAAGTCATCAACATAAACTAACACGTTGATCTGAGTTCTTCCCCTGCACAACCCAAATAATGAATAATCTTAATAGGATTGCACAAATCCATAATTCTTCAACGCTGTTGACAGTTTTGCAAACCAACATCGGGGAGCTTGTTTCAGACCATACAACGATTTTTTCAACCTGCAAACCATGTTAGGATTTGTATTCTTGAAACCTGGAGGAACCTTCATATAAACCTCCTCACTTAAGTCACCGTGAAGGAAAGCATTATGCACATCCATTTGATGTACCTCCCAATTTTTAATAGCAGCAATTGCAAGAAAAATACGAACCGTCACCATTTTTGCCATAGGAGCAAATGTCTCGTTATAGTCAATTCCTTCCACCTGATGATTGCCATAGATCACAAGTCTTGCTTTGAGCCATTTTATGCTGCCATCAGACTTATACTTAATTTTATATATCCACTAGCTCCCTAGTGCTTTCTTTTCGGGTGGAAGAGTCTCCATTACCCAAGTCGCATTGTCTTCAAGGGCTCGTATCTCCTTACCCATCGCATCTCGCCATCCCGGGTCTTTCATTGCTTCTTTAAAATGCTTTGGCTCATGTCCCACTGTCACTGCTGCAAGAAAATTCCTATGTCTCACAGAAAAACGGTCACAATTCACAAAATATGTTATAGGATAGGGCGTACCTGAGGAAGATGAAGGAGCAGATGAATTCTCAAATGGACTTATTTTTCGTATAGTATGAGTAACAAAATCACGATATCGTGTTGAAGGAGTTTTGGCTCGTTTTCTTCGCCCTAGCTCACCGTCAACTTGCACACCTTGCTCCCCCACCGTATTCTCCAGCCCCTCATCACGCATGTCCTCCTGTGCGGGCTGCTGCACAGGCTGCACCGCAGCACCCGACTCCCCCTCGAGGGTGGACGTGGCCTCCAACCCCCCCTCAACACACACATCACACTCATCGGCACACTCATCCTCACTCCATGCCCCATCCTCATTGTTCGCCAGCATAGGAGTCACCACATTCCGTGGTTGGTTTGTCGCAAAAGAAAATTCTTTCTCAAAGAACTTCACATCCCTCGATACAAAGTACTCATGTGTTTCTAAATCATACAATTTCCAACCTTTCTTCCCAAATGGATAGCCAACAAAGATACATTTACGGCTCCTACTTGCAAATTTATCACCTTTGTGTCGTTGATTATGAGCATAGCAAAGGCACCCAAAAACACGAATAACATCATAAGAAGGCACTATCCCAAACAACATTTCATATGGCGATTTAGTCTTAAGTAAAGTAGAGGATGTTCTATTAATCAAGTGACATGCTGCCAACACACATTCTCCCCAAAATTTGATTGGTAAGTTTCCTTGAAATCTTAATGCTCTAGCCACATTTAAAATATGTTGGTGTTTTCTCTCAACCCTCCCATTTTGTTGTGGAGTCCCAACACAAGAAGTCTAAAAAATAATTCCATTATTTTGAAAATAATCATGCAAACAATTAAACTCGGTCATATTGTCACTTCGCACACGTTTTATTACTTGCTCAAATTGGCGTTCAACCATGGCAACAAAATTAAGAAACATAGATTCAACTTCCATTTTATTGCATAATAATTATACCCAAACTCCTCTTGAAAAATCATCTACTATTGTCAAAAAATAGGTAGCCCCACAAGAAGAACGAGCCTTGTAAGGCCCCCACAAATCCAAATGAACAAGTTCAAAAATCCTACCAGCTTTATTCGTACTCATGGGAAAACTAGATCAAGGTTGCTTTGCACGCGCACATACATCACAAGCTTTATTATGTTTCCTACAAAAATGGCTCACAGCCGGTATCATCTTCAATATTTTCTCCGACGGATGCCCCATTCGTTGATGCCATAACTCGAACGACGAATCACCATCCACTGTCAAAACCTTCACTTGAGGAACACCACGGAAAAAATAAAGTCCATCCAATCTTTCACCCACTCCAATCACCTTCCTCGTCGGTTGGTCCTGTATAACACAAATATTATTAGTGAATTGGACAACGCAATTTGATTCATCGATTAATTGAGTCACAGAAATTAAATTGCATGTTAATTGTGGGACATAAAGCACATTATCGAGCTTCAATCCTCCTGGCAACACGACACTCCCCTCTTGGTTTGCTTCTGTCGTGTTTCCATCCGGCAATCCCACCGGGCAGTGTTTCACCTTTCTCACATTTCTCAAAATAGATAAGTCACACGTCACATGGTTCGACGCTCCTGTGTCGATAATCCAACTAAAATTACTGTTCTTACCATACAGTCGATCTTTTGTTTTGGCCAAGTTCAAAAAATCAAGAAGTTGCTGCAGTTGCGTTGCTGAAACACCCGCAAGACCCGCTGCTTCGGTAGCACTCGCCAGCCCCTGCGAGTTCCCTACCTGCTGCCCAGATGAAGTTCCAGCCCCGCCAGTTTTATTTGCGCTGACAGGCGGTGCACCAGACCCTCTGCCATGGCCAGAACCTGCACGCCCACCTCCTCTTCCTATCCGTCCTTCACCACGACCCGGTCCCCTTCCTCAGCGAGGTCGGTCCCTCCACCATTCGGGGAACCCATGTAATTGAAAGCAAGAGGATTCATCGTGGCCTTCTCTATTACAATGATTGCAAAATTTGTCAGTATTATCCACAAAACGAGACTTACCACACGTATCAGGCTGAATTGCGAAGGCCATGATACTATCTCGTTCTTCCTTGGACGAGGACAACTCTCCTCCACGCAGTCTTTCTGCTTGAATCACTTGTTGATATGCTATATCAAGCGTCGACAATGGCTCTTGTCCAAGCAGATTTGTTCGAATGGAAGCATATGCTCCATCGAGGCCGATAAGAAAGTGATGTAGATAGTCCTCTTCTCTCAATTTTTCTACCTGCGTGACTATGCTACACGTGCAACCTCCACACTTACAAACCGACACCTTCACATATGTGGTCAGTTCGTCCCAGATTTTTGACAAATGACCAAAATAAATTGCTACAGTCTCGGTTTTTCCTTGCTTGCACTCTCCCAAGGACGTTTTTAATTGACATATACGAGTGCCGCTTACCACACAAAAGCTGTTTTTGAGATTGTTCCACAGGAGTTGTGCATCATCATATTCTCCAAGTGTCAACCGAACAGACGGCTCAATGGTGTTGGTCAGCCATGACACCAACATCGAATGCACAGCTATCCAATCCTCAAGTTTCTCCTCTGTTGTTGGCTTCGGAACCGTCCCTTCAACAAAGCCAAATTTCCTCTTCGCCTTTAGCGAGGTTCGAATTGCCCTCGCCCATTCATCGTAGTTCTCACCACATAATTGAATCGGGGTAATGATGTTGCCCGGACCGTCACTCGATCCAAGATGATACGTCATATCCACCTTCTTGTCACCATCTCCTTTCTTTTCTCCCTCTCCGCCAGCCACGATCTCTCGTGGAGGCTATAGTACTGAGAGAAAAAAAATTGTGTTTGCCCTAGGATCTCCCTACGCTCTTGATACCATGACAAATTCTCACAAATTCTCCACCCAATTTCTCTTGCTCTTCTCATTCACAATAATGAAGACTATATTAAGGAAAAATATTTCTCAAAAGATATGCACAATAAACTCTCCTATTTTAGTCACAATAATATTAATATCGTAATAACATTCTAACTAGAAGCGCCACCGGCTTCAACAATGCTTCCAATTAGCGACAGCAACGCCGGTTTCGCATTGAACACTTGGCGCTTCACTAACTTCACAAGCTTCGGCAGAAACCTCTGCAACTGAGCAACGTCTAGATTAGACGAGGCTTCAATCGCCGAAGCCAAACAGAGCGAGAGACCGATCTACGAGTTTCTGATCTTGTTAATGAAAAATTGCCTCCATCAATGGGCTCAAGAACACCGAGAACGACGACTTAGTGATCTGCTCGCCATCGCCGCAACTGAGTCTACACGGCTGATCGGACGACGGTGTTCGTGCCGATGAGGCGTTTGACGATGTTGGGACGACCATCTTGGAGACGAACAGCGAGAGGGCGTCGCCATGAAGGTCGAAGATGAAGCCGAGAAGACGAGCGCATTGTTTGCGGACCGACGATTTTGGGAGGATTGTTGTGGACTCAGTGAGGATCACTTTTTGAAAAGACAGTGTTGCTTGTTTACATGTTGAGGTGGCATTAACATCCCAACTTAGAATGGAACGGTGGGCTACCAAAATAAGATTTAGAAGACTTGATTTATGTTTCAAAATTTTAAATTGGTTCAGAAAATAGTCATCACCAGTCAATAACGTGGATTTAATGATGGTTAGAAAATGATTGTTAAACTCAATTAGTTTTCAAAATAAGGGTCAAACTCTAATAGATATAAACTAATGACTGTCAAACTCAAAAAATCCCTATAATTTAAGCATTTTAAACTATTATATACTAAAACAAGACTCATAATGTAATACAAATAATATATTGCATAAGAATCACTTATGTAACAAAATTTTAATACTAAACTAAGGTTGACACGGGTTAAAATGTAGGAAAATTGAGATTGGCCTAACGAAAGAAATGAGTATTCGGATTTTAAAAGAAATTTCAATAACTCGAAAAAATATATTTCATGAAATTTTGACATTTTTCGAGAAATCACATTCCTTGCCCTAAACATACCAATTTAAATACGTAAATCACTATATATATATAATATGACCTTGAAACTGTTATGTTTCTTCTTTACACACAAAAATATTTCTTAAAATTAGGAGAGCGAAATGAACTCGAAAAACGAAATCACAATGCTTATATATATACATTCCACCATTCTCTAAAAAAAAAAGAAATAAAATAAAATAAAAAAGTAAAATATCCGAGTTTGCTAGCACTTGATTTGTGCGTCAATTGCCTTTCCCATGTGGTAACATTAAGAGGTTAGACGAATTTTTTTTAAGTGGAAAAATTACCCAAAGCGCATAGCATATGGAGATTTACATAGCAACATGATAAAAAAGAAATTATCAATTTTTTTCCTACATGGCAGGTGTCACGGACTAGCAATCCGTGCGGCACTAGCTATCTAAGTCACTAGTAAGCCTATGAGTAGTTATTTCAACGGGCACAAATATTAGCTTGAGAATGCACAATATCAATCTGTAGACAATATAACGATGCACAATAGTCAGCAAAAGCTTTCATTAACATTCAATAGATTACAATGGGGATGAACGTTCAAAAGGACATTGCTCAAGACTAGTTCGATGCTAACGATGGATGGAAATACAAGTTTGAAGTTGAAAAGCAAGGCAAAGAGAACAATAAAAATGCTAGCAGTACAGTCTGGCCCGACTATGCAATGGAGGCAACACGTCCTCACAGTCAAGAGCTCAAACCTTCCCCCTACAATATAGATGCTAAGCATTTGGGCACTTTTCAAAAGGGAACATTGAGTTTTTAGACAATTAGGAAAGTCTTGAAAGGCCACTGAAGTTGATTTCCCTGACCAACAGTACTAGTCCTGACACTCTCCCACACTCAATTCGTTGACGCCCTCGCAGCGAACTTTTCCAAGTACTCTTCTAGCTTTGAGAGGTAAGGCAGCAGATGCTCGACTGGCTCCCAACTGATTTCCGAAGGAGGCTCATCCTGCCACTTGACCAAATACTCGCTACCCGGGCCTGTGTTGTTGATGAGGTGGTTAGCTAAGATTACTTCCACTTCTTGATCTGGCTTAGTAGGATGCTTAGACAATGCTCGGGCAGATACATTTCTTGTGGGATCAGTGGCATCTGCATGGTAGGACTTCAAGTTACTTGCATGGAAAACATGATGGGTGAAACAGAGCCAATGTTGTAACTTGACGCAATAGGAGACTTTGCCCACTTTCTCAATGATCTGTACCGGTCCCTCATACTTGCGAAACAGATTGTTGTGTGCTCTAGCTGTCCGTTTATACTTGTTGAACATATCTAGCTTCACCAATACCAAGTCCCCGACTTCAAAAGGATCAATCCGCCATTTCTTGTCGGCCCATTTCTTCATGTGACGGGAGGCTTTCTCAAGATAGGCTCGAGCAACTTCAATGTTTTTCTGCCAGGCTTTGACAAATTCAAGAGCTCTTGGGCTGGGTCCTTGGTACCCGGTAAGCACTGTATGTGGTGTCAATGGTTGCTGACCAGTGACTAACTGAAAGGGGCTGGAGTGAGTAGCTGAGCTCTTTTGTAAGTTGAAACAGAATTCTGCAACATCAAGTAGTCCCACCCAATTTTTCTGATTTGCACTTACAAAATGACGAAGGTATTCTTCGAGCATAGAGTTAAAACGCTCAGTCTGTCCGTCAGATTGGGGATGTTGGCTTATCGACATATTAAGTTTGGATCCCAAGAGCTTGAACAACTCCTTCCAGAAATTTCCTGTGAAGCGAGCAACACGGTCGCTAACAATGTTTTCGGGCAGTCCCCAATACTTCACTACATGCTGGAGGAACAATTGTGCTGTATCTTCGGCTGTGCAAGTCAGTCCGGTCGGCACAAAGGTCACATAATTTGAGAATCGGTCAACAACTACAAGGATACACCTGAAATCCTCCACCTTCGGTAACCCAGTAATGAAGTCCATGGAAACACTTTCCCAAGGACGAGTTGGAACAGGCAAGGGCTCTAGTAAACCTACTGGTCGATCTCTTTCAACCTTATCTTGATGGCAAATAAGACACGTTCGAACATAGGCCATTACATCCTCCTGTATCTGCGGCCAATAGTACCCCCTCTCTAGCAATTCAAGTGTTCGTCTCCAACCTGGATGTCCCGCCCAATGGGTGTCATGGCATTCTCTCAAAAGTTCTTTCCTCAAACCAGAAGTTTTTGGAACATAGAGGCGATTACCAGTTGTGAGTATTGCTCCATCTTTTATCCAGAACCGTCGAGTTTTGCCCTGCTTGATCAACTCTGTAATCGCCTTCGCTTGTGGGTCTGTCTGTAGGCCTGCCTTGATCTTCTCCAAGATGGTGTGACTCGGACCGGTATGGGTTAGCACTGCAAGGTCTACCCTTCTACTGAGTGCATCAGCTACATTGTTAGTGCGCCCTGGCTTGTATTCCAATACTAAGTCAAATTCTGCTAATTTTTCCTGCCATCGAGATTGCTTGGAGGTTAGCATCTTCTGAGTAAGGAAATGGCTTCCTGCAGCATTATCTGTATTAACAAGGACTTGAGATCCCAAGAGGTAGTGTCTCCACACCCATAAACAATGTACAATGGCTAGCAATTCATTTTCCTGAGCTGAGTAACGAGACTCTGTATCATTCAACTTTCGACTCTCATATGCTACCGGGTGACCATCTTGAAGCAAAACTCCCCCTAAGGCATAATCAGATGCATCTGTTTGTACTTCAAAGGGCTTGGTGATGTCTGGCAAGGCCAATACTAGATCTTTCATCACGGCCAGTTTCAAGTCTTGGAATGAAGCTTCACACTACCTATCCCATTCCCATGTTCGGTCTTGTGTCAACAAATTTGTCAGTGCAACAGCTCTCTTAGAGTAGTCCCTTATTAAGCGACGATAATAGTTTGCGAGTCCAAGGAAAGAACATAGTTGAGACACGTTCTTAGGAGTGTTCCAATCATGGATTGCCTTGACTTTCTCCATGTCCATCTGAATCTTGCCATTGCCAATAACATGACCCAAGAAATTGATCTGGGTCTAGCCGACTGAGCACTTCTCCTTCTTGACAAAGAGATGATTATCCCTAAGGATTTGGAACACTTCTCGCAAATGATGTAGGTGTTCTTCTATAGTCCCACTATAAACCACAATATCGTCAAGATAGACAACCACGGACTTGTCCAAAAGGTGACAGAACAGGCCATTCATAAGGGTGCAAAACGTAGCTGGAGCATTGGTCAAGCCGAAGGGCATTACTAGGAACTCATATGACCCATATCTAATAGAACAAGCAGTTTTGGGTTCGTCACCAGCAGCAATGCGGACCTGATGATAACCTGATCTCAAGACGAGTTTTGTGAAGTATCTGGCGGATCCAAGTTGGTCGAATAAGTCTGCAATGAGCGGTAGCGGGTATTTGTTCTTTATAGTGACTTTGTTCAAGGCTCTATAATCAACACAAAGGCGAAGACTGCCATCTTGTTTCCGCTAAAAAGAACAAGTGCCCCATAAGGTGCTTTAGAGGGCTGAATGAATCCCGACTCCAACAAACCATCTAGTTGTTTTCTCAATTCGATCAACTCTGGAGGGCTCATGCGGTATGGACTACGTGCGGGAGGCTTGGCACCAGGCACTAACTCAATTTGGCGATCAATGAGCCTTCTAGGAAGTAGATTCTTTGCAATTCATTCGGCATCACTTCGCTGAAGTCAGCAATAACTTGGGCAACTTCCTCAGGGATTTTGCTAGTATCATCTTCCATCTCTAGCTTTGCCACAACTAAGTATGTATCGTCTCCTTTGGCCAAGCCTCTCTTGACTTGGAGCGCTGACAATATTCTATCATGAGTTGTGGGTCGAATTGAGGTTGGTACAATGCGTACTCTAGGTCCGAAAAACCCCAAGGAGTCCATGAAAGGTAGTGGTCCTGCTGCAGCTCCTCGGAAGAATTCTTGGCCAAGAATCACCTTAAAATCATCAAGTGGGACGGTCAAGAAGTTTGATCTTCCTTCCCATGGACCAACCTGTAGTGGCACAACTCTAGCCATTAGGGGTGGGCAAACGGGTTCAGGAACCGCGGATCCAAACCGAACCGGACCGTTTTACTCCAAACGGTTCGGTTTTGATTTTTAAAATTGTGAAACGATTCGGTTCGGTTCCGGAACCGTTCTTAAACGGTTCGGTTCCGGTTCCTAAATTGTTTTTTCAAACGGTTCGGTTCCGATCCGATTACATATACCCCTTAACCCCTTAGTTTCTAACCCTAACTTCTCCTCTCATTTCTCCACAACCACAAGCTCGATCTTCTCTCATTTTTCCACAACCACTAGCAGGCAGCCATTCACCGACTCACAACACAAGCTTCACCATGGAAGCCATTCATAGTGCTACCCAGGGTTCCACCGCTCCCCGGTGCCCTGTCCATGGAAGCCATGTCAAAAGTCTAACAAATCGGCTTTATTGTCGAGTTTCATCCTTCGAATCGACTCGATCAGCAAGGCCAAAAATGGATTCGACTAGTAAAAACACCTCACACAGACCAGTACCCTGAAGCAAATCAAATCTACTCGTCCTTCGCCGTCTCACACCATTCACCGAAACAACCAACAGTCACTAGTCGACCAGATCTGGATCTGATTTTTTTTCCAAAGAGAAAAGAAAGATTTGTCACACTGATTCCGACGTCAAATACAGAACCCCAGATGGTAACAATCGACGATTTGCTCTAGGTTTCGACGAGGGTCTTCACTCCGAGATGCCCACAGAGGAAGAAACTCGTTGCGGCCAAGTCCATGTTCGCACTGAGTTCCAGCTCTCTGATTCAGGTCCCTCCTGACTCGCCCGATTCAGTATTGGATGTGTTGAACTATGATGCTCTTGTTGGTTAGTTTTCTCTGTACAATTCATGTTCCGGGAACCGCCTTATTTGCGGGTTTTTGATTGATCGACCAAATGTGTTGTTATGTTGAATGAAATAGTATAACTTGTGGATTGATTTGATGGAATTTTGAAATGGGGTTCATGTTTTCAATCTCTATTTGCATTTATGATGATTGATTGTTTTATGCACATAAGGTTTTTGTTGAAATTTTTGTGAAATGGGGTTCTTGATTTGTGGTATTCGGTCTAAAACTTGAATTTTTGATAATGGGTTTTGCTTAGATTGTCATATTGTTTATATTTCTGTGTATGGGTTCTGTTCGAAGGATGATGGATTTAATTTTGGACTTACAATGCTTGGATTTTCAGATGCGATTAACTTGGAACACTGTCAAAGCAAGATTTCTGTTTTTTAAGTTTATTGATTCATTATAAGCTAAAATAACATATCCTTGGAAAAAAAATCAATCTATAACAGAGTGTTGGGGTTTTAACATATTTGCAATTTAGACTATGATCAAGCTATTGATCGAGTCCATTCAAAATTAAAAAAATGAATTTTGGATCCATGTATGGCAATACATTGCACACGTCCGTGGTGGCGTGGCCTATTAATGTTTTTGGAGATATATAATATAGGAACCGTAGGAACCGAACCGTTGTAAACGATTCGAGTTAGGTTCGGTTCCAACGTTCAAAATAGAGTAACCGATCCGAATCGGAATCGTTAAAATTTTAAACGGTTCGAGTTAGGTTCCTCAAAATTTGGAACCGAACCGAACCGTGCCCACCCCTACTAGCCATACCATTAATAGAGATTACCTCAGAGTTGACAACTTTCAACTTACCCACATCTCCTTCTAACTTCAGACCCACACGTCTAGCTTCATCTGGGGCAATAAAATTGTCTGTCGCTCTTGAATCCAACAATGCTTGGGAAGAGAACCCATTAATAGTGATGTCGATGTATTGCAAAGCCTTCTTGTGTGGGTGCTCATGCATTTCTCCTTTGATAGCATTGAGCTTGCGTAGAGCTCCTATCTGGGAGGTCTCACTGTTGGCGGGGTTCAAGTTCGATGCGGTCGAGTTAGAAGGTTCTGCTTGAAGTAAGGACATCATTGAGTGTAGGGCTGGTTTGGATGGACATTTGCATGTTGGGTGATCCCTGCTATTGCAAAGAATGCATGGGGCAGGTGCAGATGGTCTCCACTGCCCAGAGTAGTTTTGCCCTCCTTTGTTGTTGTAATTTGAGTTGCGAGAGCTGGCATTCCAATTTCTGTTAGAACTCCAATTCTGGTTGGACGGTCGAGAATTGTAGTTTCCTCGGTTCTGACTTGAGTTTCCCCAGTTTTGGTGAGGTGATCGAGCATTCGACCCTGAGCTTGAATTGGTACTGCCAGTTCTAGCTGTGGAGTGATTGAGCGAAGTGGATCCAGCCATGGGCATATAATCGCTAAACCTTTCTGCTGCTGCAATAGCACTTGTAATATCTGTCACCTTCTGCCTTTGCAATTCTGCTTGCAGAAGCGGCTGAGCTTGTTCCATGAAACAGAAAACTTTGTCCTTCTCAGACATGTCTTGAATATCTAGCAAACAAGTTGAGAATTGTCTGACATAGTCTCGAATATTGCCTGTCTGTTTGATGGTGTGGAACTTCCTCCTTGCTAAGAAATCAGTGTTCTCAGGCAAGAATTGATTTCTGAGTTCCTTCTTGAGGTCTGCCCAAGTTCTAATAAGGATGCGACCTTCTTCCATATCTGCATATTTGGTTCTCCACCATAGTTTCGCATCACCTGCTAAGTACATGGTCGCCATGGTGACCTTGGCTTCTTCTGATTCAGGGTTCACCGCGCGAAAATACTGCTCCAGATAAAACAAGAAGTTCTCTAGCTCCTTCCCATCTCGTACCCCAGCATATGACTTTGGCTCATGCACTTTCATCTTAGGGTGATCAGTCGTCCCTGTGGCCTTAGTCAGCAAGCCAACCCTTGCAAAAAATCCTCCAGCTGTAATTGGAAGTCACTCATCACCTGAGCTATGGGGTGAGGCGACTGTCCGTCCTTCTAAAGTATCGACGTGCTCAGCCAACGAATCCACTCTGTCTGCCAAGTGAAAGAGTCCATCAAGACGACTGATCTGTTCTCCCAAACTGCTCAACTGATCCATTTTGTTTTCTAGTCTCTGCACTCGACTAGCCTGTCGTTCCTCCATAGCGCTAAGGCACTCGCTTAGTTCCTGCATCCTGGTTTGCATTCAACAAGCTCTAGCTCTGATACCAACTGTCACGGACTAGCAATCCGTGCGGCACTAGCTATCCAATTCACTAGTAAGCCTATGAGTAGTTATTTCAACGGGCACAAATATTAGCTTGAGAATGCACAATATCAATCTGTAGATAATATAACGATGCACAATAGTCAGCAAAAGCTTTCATTAACATTCAATAGATTACAATGGGGAGGAACATTCGAAAGGACGTTGCTCAAGACTAGTTCGATGCTAACGATCGATGGAAATACAAGTTTGAAGTTGAAAAGCAAGGCAAATAGAACAATAAAAATGCTAGCAGTACAGTCTGGCCCGACTATGTAATGGAGGCAACACGTCCTCACAGTCAAGAGCTCAAACCTCCCCCCAATAATATAGATGCTAAGCATTTGGGCACTTTTCAAAAGGGAACATTGAGTTTTGAGACCATTAGGAAAGTCTTGAAAGGCCTCTGAAGTTGATTTCCCTGACCAACATTACTAGTTTTGACAACAGGAAAGGATGCTAGAAGCAGATATGATATGATGACTTGACAATTTCAAAAATATTAAAAATCAATTATAACTTAAGTGTGTTTTATTACTTTTTTTATATATATAAATTGTAAAAAAAAAAAATTAATAAGTTGAACACTCTCACAAAACTACACTGACTCACTCACTCTGGTCTTTCTACTTACTTAATTAAATCACACATCACTTATCTCTCTTTCTCAACTAAATTATAACAAATTAAACCACATTTTCACCAAAATCTACACAATTCAACATATATCTCAAGAAAAATTCAATGGTCCAAATTTAATAGAACACACATCTCTAAGTAAATCTAAAGGTCCAAATTTAATATTACACTAATCTCGAGAAAAATATAAGGGCCAAATTTAATTATGCACTCATCTCGAGAAAAATATATGATTCAGCACGTACCTCGAGAAAATCTAACAGTTTTGCACACATCTCGAGAAAAATAGATGGCTCAACACTCATTTCGAGGAAATAAACGCTCCAAATTTAATAGAACACATATCTCTAGGTAAATCTAACGGTCCAAATTTAACAGTACACTCATCTCGAAAACAATCTAACGGTCCAAATTTAATGGAACACACATATCAAGGTAAATCTAACGACTCAAATTTAATAGTACAAACATTTCGGTCCAAATTTAATAGTACATACATGTCAAATTTAATTATGCACTCATCTCGAGAAAAATATATGATTCAGCACGTACCTCGAGAAAATTTAACGGTTTTGCACTCATCTCGAGAAAAAAATAGATGGCTCAACACTCATTTCGAGGAAAAATAAACGATCTAAATTTAATAGAACACACATCTCTAGGTAAATCTAACGGTCCAACTTTAATAGTATACTCATCTCGAAAAAAATCTAACGGTCCAAATTTAATGGAACACACATATCAAGGTAAATCTAACGGTTCAAATTTAATAGTACAAACATCTCGGTCCAAATTTAATAGTACATACATGTCAAATTTAATTATGCACTCATCTCGAGAAAAATATTTGATTCAGCACGTACCTCGAGAAAATCTAACGGTTCTACACGCATCTCAAGAAAAATAGATGTTTCAACACTCATTTTGCGGAAAATAAACGATCCAAATTTAATAAAACACACATCTCTAGGTAAATCTAACGGTCCAAATTTAATAGTACAATCATATCGAAAAAATCTAACGGTCCAAATTTAACAATTCACACATCTCGCAACAGTTTGATCTTACACCAAAATCTAACGGTTAGATTTACCTAGACATGTGTGAATTATTAAATTTGACAAGTTATATTTTTCTCAATATTAGTGTAATATGAAATTTGGACCGTTAGATTTACTTAGAGATGTGTGTTCTATTAAATTTGGATCATTTGATTTTTCTGGAGATGTGTGTTGAATTGTGTAGATTTTGGTGAAAAAAATAAGGAAAAAATGTGGTTTAATTTGTAATAATTTAGTGGAGAGAGAGAGATAAGTGATGTGTGATTTAATTTAGTGGAAAGAGAAAGATAAGTGATGTGTGCTTTAATTTGTAATTTAATTTAATTTAATGTGTGGAGCGAGAGAAAAAGTGATTTAATTTGTAATTTAATAGAGAGAAATAAAATAATTTAATGAAGAGAGAGAGGAGAATTGTTATAGCAATCTAACGGCTAAAATTGATGCACATGGGGTTCGTCTGCTTTGGATAGTGGACATGAGCCCCCTCAATCCCTTATTGGCCCATGGACGATAAACATAACCCCCTCCCCGGCCCAATAAACAGGATTCGGGGGGGCTCCTGTGCAGGAAGCACAGGAGGAGGTCCTGTGCACAGATTTGAGCCGTCGGATCCCAATAAACAAACCCCCACATGTCACACTCGGACCCGGGGGCTCCTGCGCGTGGTGTGCTGGAGGGCGTCCAGCGCACGTGTGTGAGCCGTCGGATGAAATCCAACAGCTCATATCGATTGAATTCAAAATCACTTTTAAAGCAAAAGTTTTAGCAGGTTTTTAATCTGTTACAGCCGTCGGATCTGAAGAGTCGGATCTGAGATGTATGGATTGGAAAATCTCATTTTGCAAAGAGAGAGAGAGCGACCTGCGCTGTGAAATGAAGAGTTTGCAAACAGAGAGGCCAAAGGTGTGATGGCTCGGTGGTTGAGCAGTGACGGATGGTATCACTAGGTCACAGGATTGAACCCAACCGGGGCGGCATCTGGGGTGGGAGGGGGTTAAGGGATTAAAAAAAAAAAATGACAAAAAAAAAAAAAAAAAAAAAAAAAAAAAGAGAGGGTTTCCTTTTGTTCTGAAGAGTTTTTTCTGTTTGATTATTCGATTCTTGGAGCTTGAAATGTTTCGAATTCGTGAATCAGTGTGGAGAGAGAAGCAAATTTATTGCACTAATTTGGAACTGTAGAAATTGATTGTTGTGTAAGAGGTTTGAATTTTGCAGCTATATTTGAATCGAAACGAGAACCGTTATTGTTAGAAATCTAAAATTATGATGAGCCGAGCTGGTAGTGTTGTTGTATTGTCGGCCGTGGTTGTCCGATCTTGTTTGATGCAATTGAACTGGATTTTAGGTGGAATGAGTGTTGGTGAAATGATAGTTTTTTGTATTTATAGTTAGTTGAGATCTAGAGTTATGTAAAGAATAGTTAGTATTGTTGTGGTTCAATTTGGTTTCAATAGTGCGTGTTTTGATTTGTTGTAAATAGCAATGTTGGAAGTTTCATTGCGTAGTATTTCGATTCTTTTCAATTAGATAAATTGTTTTGATGTGTAGTAAGTTTTATTTGAGATTTGGTCGATGGAACTAATCATATGCCCTGTGTCAATGTAGAGATTTGTAATCGAGAGAGAGAGAGAGGATGTCTGGAGGTACTCAGAAAAGCTTGAGGAAGGCTTTAGGAGCCATTAAAGACTCAACAACAGTTGGATTGGCTAAAGTCAATAGTGATTACAAGGTGAGAGAAATTTGAATGTTTGCTCATCACTGTGATTTTGTATTTGATTCAAGAATTGGATATTAAGAAGTGGTGGCTTTAACAGGAACTGGATATATCCATTGTTATGGCCACAAACCATGTGGAACGTCCAGCGAAAGAAAATCACGTAAGGGGTAAGTTGATCATGCTCTTTCTGAATTTGTTTTATGAATTTCTAGATTTGATTTGGGTTGTCTTATTGCACATTAGTCTGATTTGTGAATAGTGAACTTCATGCTTTCACTGTTCTTTATGGTTATTACTATTGAATCTAGGGCATTGTGAACTGATATTGTTAAAACTTTTCTTTTTCCTCCAGCAATATTTGCTGCTATTTCAGCTACTAGGCCTCGAGCTGACGTCGCTTATTGCATCCATGCTCTTGCCAGGCGTCTTGCCAAGACACACAATTGGGCGGTATGTTAATCATAAAAATTATTTGTATATCTGTTGATTTTTTGGTTATCATCTAATGTTATTTTGGATTATGATAACTTGGAACTTTGAGTTAGCAATTGAGGTTTTAGGAACTAAAGTAATTGTCAATTTGGGAGTGTTACATTTCAACTTGGCTAACTGTCGAGGAAATGGGCGAGGTTATTTTGTTGACATAAAAGAGTGAGCAAACATTCTAGTGGTTTCAGTAAGTGTCGATGACGTCAGTGAGGGATGTTCTGATATCTTGGAAACCCAAGGCTTGGCAAAGGAAGTAAGAAAGCTCTTATAGTCCCGCACTCACTATTCCATTCATGGACCTTATGGATTTTTTAGGATCAATAGAAATTTGAAGAGTGGGGCTACAAAGGAAGCCTGAGTTTTGATATGTTCTATTTTCAGTAACAATTGAACAATCTTTTTTGTTGGCTTTAATGTAAGAGACATGATTCTTTGGACAGCCAAAGCAGGATTCAATTGCAGTAAATTGCCGGTTCCAATCCTATATGCTAGTAGAGTCATTTTATTCATAATAAAATGTTGATTGTGATATTATACCTGAGGTATTTCTCTAAATAATGGTGTCATGAACAAAAGAGCACATCCCATTTCTCTAAACCTGCGAATGATTAAAAGTATTGTCTTTCAGAAGCACACTCATTAAGTCATTCTAAATGCAAAGTTCCACAAAATAACATTGATGTGAGGACAGAATGTGATGAAGAGCCAACAAGATATGTGTGGGAGCAATGCAAATTTCCGTCGGATCACGTGCTGACCACGCGGAGCAATCTGCATAAGATAGGATCATGTGCCGATCACGCGGAGTAATCTGCACAAGGAAAAATTAATTCTTGACACCGGTGTGGTGCCTTCCACGGGGACTTCGATACCAAAGTTTGAACAATGTGTTTAGGAAAATGAGAAATATCTCTATACTTGAAGAGAAAATTGTAAGTCAGGAAAGTGTTACCTCCAGAAGGTTTTTCATTTGACTATTATAGAGGCTGAAAGAATTAACTGTTGGCTGATGAGTAAGAGATGTGGCTTATGAGCAAGACATGTGGCTGATGAGTACGACGCGTGGCAGATTAGTAGGTCATCTACTTGCAAGCGGTTGCAACTTCTTTCAGGCGGTTGTAACTTCCATGATTGGTTATAACTTCTTGTTTATCTCTTCTGCAAGCCCACGTGCTCAGCTGAGCATGGTGGTTGACGTCGAGCACTTCTCCTCTGCTGAGGAAATAGTGTTCTACTGATACTAAGTTTGTATTGGGCCCGGGCTCGGGCCTTCTATACTTGTAGCTTTCGTGGATAATCTTCGGGTTTCTTAGGAAAGGCCCAAATCTTTGGACTTCTTTATCCAATTGAGCTAAACGTTAATTTCTCCGCCTGAAAGAAGTTGCAGCCGCTTGCAAGTAGATGACTTACTAATCTGCCACGCGTCGTACTCATCAGCCACGTGTCTTGCTCATCAGCCACGTGTCTCACTCATCACCCAGCAGTTAATTCTTTCAGCCTCTATAAATAGTCAAATGCAAAAACTTCTGAAGGTAACACTTTCCTGACTTACAATTTTCTCTTCAAGTATAGAGATATTTCTCATTTTCCTAAACACATTGTTCTAACTTTGGCATCAGAGTCCCTGTGGCAAGCACCACACCGGTGTCAAGAATTAATTTTTACCTTGTGCAGATTACTCCGCGTGATCAACACGTGATTCTATCTTATGAAGATTGTTCTACGTGATCAGCACGTGATCCGACGAAAATTTGCATCCACAAATTGGTGTTTTCAATGAGAGCTTGAATCAAACTCATTGCATGCTCTCTTCCATTCACAAAAAAGACTTTCATTCATTCAATTTCAATTTCATTCACAAACACTTTTGTTTTCAATTCAATACAATGGTGGAAACTCGAAAACAAACAAAAATAATGTTACAAGGTATTCTGCTCGTACTAGGCTGCCATCGTCATCACGGATTCAACCGTTACCAGTCGGACAACCACTGATAGTGGGTCTGCCACCGCCCGCTGACCATCAATCGCAACCTTCTGCCACAAGCCAAATTGAGATGACACAACAAGAAAATATTGCAGGTCAGATCGCCAATCTAACCAAAATATTGGAAGAACAAACCCAAGTGGTAGAGCGTTTAGTGAGCGAACAACCAAGGCAGACGACACATCGCCGTCTACCAGCAGATCATGCCCATAGAAGTGGGAATAGTCATCCATCAAAGGGAAACAATCCCTCTGGAAGCATTCATTCGAGATTAGGGTCATGAGTAAATGTGCACTCTAGGCTCGAACCTCAAAGGGGAGTCTTCTCAAGGTTGGGCTCCCAAGCAACTGTGCACTCAAGGCTAGGACCGTAGACTACACCCAATATAAGTGGTCAGCATAGAAGACAGAATCCCGATGGATGCGAACAGCGTAGGGGACCAAATCTAGATCACTACACTGATTTGTCCCACGTCCCACATTCAGAGGCTCGTCAAATCAAGAGAAGCCTCCAGGTGAATCCTATTGAGACTTTACCTCAGTCACATGCAGGTAAGTCACAATCAAATTCAGAATATAAGGAGTCATCTACTGCAGATAATCAGAATCGAAATCACCATACGGCTGATCAGCAGGATACACACAAGCCCTTGGGAGCAAATGATGTGGCACGAATGGTCAAAGAGCAGTTGATGAATTTACAAGTTATGAGAAATCCAGATGATACTCTACGCAGAGAGGTAGCCTTGGTGAACACTTCACCTTTTACAAATAGCATCAAAGAAGCTCCTCCACCAGCAAGGTTTACCACACCAAGTTTTACCCCTTTCAAAGGAAATTCTGATCCTGAGTGGCACTTGAAACATTTTTGAAGTGTCATGACTCTGCACAAAAATGATGATCCGCTTATGTGCAAAATATTTGCTATTACTTTACATGGAGTAGCCCAAGATTGGTTTCACACTTTGACCCCTCAGTCGATCAACAACTTTGGAGATCTATCCCTTGTCTTCACAAAAGAATATTCATCTTACCGAACTGTCAAAAAGCATGATGACCATCTCTTCAACATGAAGAAGAAGTGAAATGAATCGCTCAGAGGCTTCATTAAAAGATTCAAGGTAGAGAAAGCAAGCATAGTTGGGTGTGATGATCAAATTACGTCCTCAGCTTTCAGGAAGGGCCTGCCCGCAGATCACCCATTGTATGGCGAGCTGACCATGAAACCAGGTAAAACTCTTGCAGAAGTCTTCACCATGGCAGAATGCTATGCATTGTGGGACGATGAAAAAAAATATTGCTAAGGTATCTGATGTGTTCAAGAATGATAGCCAACCTACACAAAAGAATACAGATCAAAATGAGAGTAAAAACAACAAGGGTGACAAGCATAGAGCGCGCTCTCCAGCAAAAGACTCCTCTACCAGTAGAGCATACACAGAGTTCTCGGTTCCAATCAATCAAACTCTCCAACGCAGAAAAATCTGATGATTGTGGGCAACCGACCATTTTACAAAGTAGATTGAAGTTGAGGCGTCCTAGATTTTTCATTTTTAACTTCTTAGGAAAAGAAATGCATTGTACATGTAAGAAAAACTTGGCCGTATTTTATCTGTTTATTGTATTTTATCTCTTCAACGAGAGACTCCTCATCCGGTAGAACATACACAGTGTTCTCCGTTTTGGTCAATCAAATTCTCCACGAGAAGAACCAATATTGGCCGAAGAGACCGCCATCAATGAAAGAAGACCTGCAAAGAAAAGATCTGAACAAATATTTACATATATCACAACAGATGATACATTATTTTGCTTTTTAGCAAAGAACACACATTCCTCAGTTGAAATAGGGAAATACGATAATTCGTTCTATATTTCATACAGCAGAAGACATACAAAAATACAAATATTTATGTACACCTCAGTAGAAGATGGCACTCTACGTGAGTGAGTAATTCAATGCATAAAAGCATTTTACTCGAGACTACTTAAATCCGTTTAAGTTTAGTCAATTAGTCAGCAGACTACACAAGCAAAATGCCTCAGTAGAGGATCACACCTCAGTAGAGGATGACACTCTCCGTGAGTGGGTAATTCAATGCATAAAAGCATCTTGCTCAAGACTACTTAAATCCGTTTAAGTTTATTCAAGTGGTCAGCAGACCACACATATATAATGCCTCAGTAGAGAATCACACTCTCCGTGAGTGGGTAATTAAATGCATAAAAGCATCTTACTCGGGACTACTTAAATCTGTTTAAGTTTCATCAAGTGGTTAGCAAATCACACAATATTTCCAAGATAAATATATTTGAATCCATGATTAACTTTATCAAGTTATGCTTAAATTCTGACGTAGTACATTGGAAACTCATGAATGAGGCCAATAAAACTTTTGCGCTCTTACAGAAAATATTTCTAAGTCAGCAGGCCAACAAACATACACAAAGTTTGGGGATCATAAAAGCAAAGAATAACACTATTTGATATGAAGTCACCATCAACTCCAAAAGAAATTCAAACTCTCACTAGTAGAGCAGCAGTTTTGGATCGATTCTTGAGTAGATCAGCAGACAAATCCAGAAGATGACCTATACATCTGCTTGGCAGTTTCAAATGTAGCAGTTAGCTCAGTTTTCATCAGCGAAGAGTTAAGGGGCACAACTTCCTCTCGGATGCTTGTCAAAAATTCATGAAATGAGCGATAAAGTTGAGCCAATATGACTTAATCTATCGGTCGATGACAAATATAAAGGCTCAAGCCTTAGCAGAATTCGTTTCTTCCTCAATCGGGAAAACGAAATCGGCTAGCAGATCAGTGTCTCGTCCTTCAACAAATGAAGACTCATCAACTCATACTGAAATAGGGGCAGGTCAGCCCAAAGATATGCCACTCCACAACTTATGCTGAAACAGGGGTAGGTCAACCTAGAGATATGTGAAATTTATAGGTAGATGGGTCGTCAAATCATCGGGAAGCCAGAGCATGACTTGTTTTATTCACCTAAGGATGATCTTCTATTTGGACAAAGTCCAAGAGCCCCATGAAATGACTATGTATGAGTCACCCGGTAGATCATCTCATCTGCAGCAAAAGCCCCTACATGCAGATCATTTTGTCTTCAGCAGACTACATTTCAACAACAACAGAAGCCTCTACATGCAGATCATTTACTTGTATCAATAAAGACAGACATGTCAGCAAAATAATGGGCATTCTACTTCTATTTTTGGCGGGGCTCCTCAATGAAAATACATCTCCCCTGCTTTTAAGTAAGAAGGAAAAGAAAAACGATCAACACAAAAACAAAGGAGATGAGGGGCATTTGTGGGAGCCAAACATTTGTGTTGTTTCTGAAAAGCCCAAAAATTACCCATGAAAAGGGCCCAGTACAACTCAGCAGAATACTCTTTTCTCAGCAGAGGAGTAGTGTTCATCGCTGACCACCATGCTTAGCTGAGTACACAAGCTTTCAAGAGATGTATCATCAAACTAGAAGTTACAACTGCCAACGGGAGGTTACAACTACCTGAGAGAAGTTACAAGTAGTTAAGAGAAGTTACAACTACCTAAGAGGAGTTACAACCGCTTGCAAGCAAATCACTCCCTCATCTTCCACAAGTCCCACTCATCTGTTGGAGTTACAACCGCTTGCAAACAGATGACTCACTCATCTGCCACGCGTCTCACTCATATGCTGAAGTTACAACCGCTTGCAAGCAGATTACTCACTCATCTGCCACGTGTCTCACTCATCTGCCAACAGTTTACTCGATCTGCGTCTATAAATAGCTAAACACAAAGCCATGTGGAGGTAACTCTTTTTTTGATTCAGAATTCTCTCTTCAAATATAGAGACATAAACATTTTTCTAAAGACATTGTTCTAACTTTGGCATCGGAGTCTCCGTGGCAGGCACCACACCGGTGTCAAGAATTAATTTCTACCTTGTACAAATTACTCCACGTGATCAGCACGTGATTCTATCTAATGCAGATTGCTCTGCGTGATCAGCACGTGATTCGACGGAAATTTGCATCCACAATATGCTTGCAATAAAAGATCCAATGAAAATTGCACCTGTTGTAGGGTAAGTAGAGACGAATGGTTTTATTAACTTTGTTGGTTCACCTGGTTACAGTAGGTTTGGAATTTGCATGAACATACATTGAGGTTGGATTTTGGTCTAATTGAACCTATCTCTTTTCAAAGAATCTGAAAACACTTGAGTAACAGGGGATCGGTCTGTTGGTTTTGCTAGATTTGGTTAATTTAGGTTTAAGAGGTTTTCTTTGAGAGGTGGAGATAGCTAGGTAAATGCATATGAAGAAAATTGCCCAATTAGGTTGTCATTATTAGGTTTGATGCGTCCAAAAATCGTCATCCTGTGACTTTGACCTGCAAAACAACTGTTATGCTGCCAAGGACCGCCGTTTTGGTAGCCGAAGGCACTCCGATGATTAAGTCAGTACTATGTTGGAAGAAGGATGTAAATTTGGACAAAACTTAGTTAAAGTTGCATACCTTTGTCAAATGTTCCCTTTATCTTTTATAATGGTCATGGTTAACTCTTTGCGTGACTTAAGTATGCGAGGGGCAAATGAAAAAGATTTTTTTGTAACAGTCTCCTCCTTTATTAAGATGCGTTCGGAGAGGCGTAACTCCCTCCACGACTTTTCGGTGCAACGTTCCTCTTCTTTATGAGAGAACTTGTGTCAGACCTGGATCCGTGCTCTGATTCGTTTGGGCCCGGATTTAGGTCCTATTTGTTTTTCATCATTGGCGGGCCTCATCCTGGCCTATGTAGTTGGCTTCATTTTTCCTGGGCTGTATGAGCTGGCCCAATAGATTCGGCGATGTATTCTTGTGATGGATCTTTATGCCACGTGTACAGCTGTGATGTTCGATCTATTTTGATATATCATCAGCTACTCCACCCTTAGTTAGTGGGTATGTTCACGTATCCACTAACTGTGTGACGGTTGGTATTTCGATTGTGTTATTGCACTGAACTTAATGTTTAATAACTTTCAATTGGCTGATCGTCTCGGTTACTTCATTGTCTTTTCATTTTCGCACACATTTTCTGGGAGTTGTGGCGCGCCATTATGTCCCGTATGTCGCTCCGTGAGCGATCTTTTCATTTCTCAGTTGTATAAAGGGTGTTGTGGCTACTTTTCTCTTTTCTTTACGCCATCTTTGCTGTCAGTGTTATTTCTTCTCCCCTGTTGCCTCTTTTACCTCGTCTCTTATTTCCTATTCATCTCCCCTAAGGCTCATTTTTCCCTAAATAAAGCTTCTCAGGCTACTATGGATAGTATTCGTTCCAACTATGTTTTGCCTGACGATCTTGAAATTGTTTTTCCTCGCGAAAACGACATTCCTTGCTACTCGAGTAAGGGATATAGTGTGTTTTATCCTCACATGTTATATGCTGGTCTTCGGTTCCCAGTTCTAGAGCTGTAATTGTCATATCTAGACTTTTTGGGTGTTCATTCTGCTTAGATGGGCCCGAATGGTTGGAGGGTTATGGTTTCCATGTATGCTAGGGCCATTCTCTCTGGTATCCCCTTAACCCCTAGAATGTTGCATTCTTTGGTGGGGTTTAGTATGAAACCCAATCGTTCCTACTTCTTGCACTCTCTTGCGTGTTTTGGTAATCCCAATGATGACATCAGGGGTTGTCGCGGGATTGGTTTTATGCGTCTATCAGCTCTGGCTACTTCAACTTGCGGATGTTCAGATAGTAAGGTCTTTCTGAGTTCCTATTAAGCACTGGAATTTGAAATTGACTGCTGAGGAACAAGTTATCAGTGAACGGTTCCTGGAGCTTCAGACAGTTCTGTTGGACACCTATCTTACTGATGATATGGTGAGGCGCAGTGGTCTATACAACATGAGTGAGATTGACTGAGCTTTGTTGACTGAGAAGCATGTCGCGGAGATCACTACTTATGTTGCTGCTGTTGAAGGTGATGACGTGGTTGTTGATCGAAAAGTGAGCTAGGGTTTTACGAATCTCAATGCTCATGTCCGTAGTGCTACCGGTCCTTCTTCTAGAAAGAAAAAAGTATCGAGGCCTGTTAGTCCGTTGAAGTGGTTGTTTCTGTCTTCTGACCGAGTTCTGAAGAAGAAACAGCTTGTTGACTTTGTACGTCACACGACTGTTTATTCGGATTTTGTTGATAGGGATCTTTGAAGGAAGACTGCTGCTCTCTGCAGGAGGCGGAAGATATGAAGTTTGCTCTGAAGAGGAGTGAGCAAATTATCGTTCTCCTGTTGGACGACGAGGAAAAAAAGCTTATCTCTACTTATGGCGGCCTTGACGTTGTCAAGCGTTTTGATGAGGATCCTCGGTCCTTAGATGACAAGATGCTCCAATTGGTTGTTGTTCAATTTAAAGAGCTTGGCAGTCATGATCAAGTTCCCGAGTTGCAGTCATGTCCTTCTTCTTCCCCTCTTGCTGATGGAGGGATAGAGGTTCCTCCTTCCGCAACTTACTTGAATTATTCTGACGTTGTTGGGACTGCCATTCGTTCCGTTTTTGCTTAACGACGAGAGGCCGATGGAGGTTTTCCTGTCTTTCCCGACCATGGGTGGTGGTGGTTCCTCCATACTACTGGATCCTCGTGTTCTTCATTCGCGTGTCAGTTGGAAGGAACCTATTCCTGAGGAGATTCGAGTTAAATCGGATGGGAAGTTTTGTTGGTTCTCTCGTATTGGCGTGCAGGATGGCGCACGTAAGTTGATAAATGAATGGCACTGATGGTCGGTGGAGAGGCCTTCGATGTCCGTGTTGAACCCGAACCTTCATCTTGAGGATGGTGTTAGGCTTATAATGGTCGTGCTTGAATCCCTGAGAGCTGACCTAGAAAGCATCCACACACGATTGCACGATGTGGAGAAAAAGCTTTCCTCTGAGAAGGCACTTCACGACGAGGCCGTGCGGGCCATGATAGAGCACTCTAACAATCACAACGTTGCTGAAAAAGGGTGGAGCAACTGTTGTCTTTGCTTGATGAGGTTAAGGCCGATTCCTTCGCGATGCTCACTACTGTCGAGGGCCAACTCATCGCGGTAAGAAGTGAGCTTGCTTCTGTTAAGGATAGACTCCATGTTATGGAGGTGGCAGATTGGCAACAAGTTGTTGATGGTCGAACTGAGCTTCTAGATTATATTGAGGGTCTTGGTGTCGACTTGTCTCAATATCGTCATCTGGTCTATCGAACCTTCGAGGATGAGGAAGGTGCCGCCGAAAATCCTCCGAGTGACCCAATGGCAGAAGAGTCGTCTCCTCCTTCTAAAGAAATAGTCCTTGTTGGTGATCTGGCTTCTGCAAGTGGTATTGTTGAGGATGTTATAAATCATTCCCCTTAGTCTTCCATTGCTACTTTCGATGTAATCTAATGGATTTTGAATAACAGGAATTGGTTCCTTTATTTTTCTTCGTGTTGACTTTGTTCAATTGTTGTTGTCGTGATAGTTTGTGTTTGAGCTTTGATGTTTCAAAAATATGTCTATAGCAATCGTTTAGTGATTTGAATTTTCCTATGCTTTAGCATGCATGTCTTGATCTTGTGTTTGTCGTTTTTGAATTTTTGTGGAAAGCTGTTTTGTTTGCTTGTCTTCTACTTTGTTGAATTATCCGCTCGATCTTTACTTCGCTAGCTCGACATGACACGAAGTTGTTTTACTCAATTGACTTTTTCGTTCAATCTGTTTCGTTGGTGCGACACTCTAGTCGACCCGAAATCACTTTACTTAGTTGACTCGTTTGTTCAACCTTTACTTCGTCAACTCGACATCTCAGTTGATTCGAAGTTTCTGTGTTTAGTTTGACTTGGGTGTCCAACTTTTACTTCGTTAGTGCGACACTCTAGTTGACCCGAAGTCATTTTACTTAGTTGACTCATTCGTCCAACTTTTACTTTGTTATCTCGACATCTCGGTCAATTCAAAGTTTTTGTGTTTAGTTTGACTCTGGTGTCCAACTTTTACTTTGTTGGTGCAACACTCTAGTCGACCCAAAGTAATTTTACTTAGTTGACTCGTTCGTCCAACCTTTACTTCATTAATTCAACATCTCGGTCGATTTGAAGTATCTATGTTTAGTTTGACTCAGGTGTCCAACTTTTACTTCTTTTGGTACGACGCACTTGTCGACCCGAAGTCATTTTAGTTGACTCGTTCGTCCAACTTTTACTTCGTTAACTCGACATCTCGGTCAATTCGAAGTTTTTGTGTTTTGTTTGACTCCGGTGTCCAACTCTTACTTCATTTGGTGCGACACTCTAGTCGACCCAAAGTCATTTTAATTAGTTGACTCGTTCGTCCAACTTTTACTTCATTAAATCGACATCTCGGTCGATTCGAAGTTTCTGTGTTTAGTTTGACTCGGGTGTCCAACTTTTACTTTGTTGGTGCAACACTCTAGTCGACCCAAAGTCATTTTACTTAGTTGACTCGTTCATCCAACTTTAACTTCATTGGTTGATCAGATCAGAAGTTTATTGTGAATACCCGACTTGTGTCCTGATTCCTTTTGGGCTTTTTACGCCGATTGTTTCATATAGCTTTGCTATGAAGTTGTTTGCCTTTGTGAGATGTTAATTCCGAAAATAAAACTTTATTGATTCTTTGACCATTTCTAAAGGTCATTTTTCTGGAGTGGCTCTGTTACACTATGGAGCGTTTCTTTTTTTATTCCTGCGTTGCTAATGTCTATCCTCGCATTGGCGTCCGTACCTCTGTTGTTCCCTTTAATGTATGACCTTCTTTGCTTGGGCCGTTATTGCTCCCTGTTTGGCATTGCTTGTTAGGGCTTGATAGAGTTTATCGTTGTTAATTCTTTTATAAGCGACTTTGGCTGAATTTGTATCCGCTGCCAAGGTCTTCGAGTTGGTTTGTGTAGCCGCCTCCAGAGCGTTGACATTTCGACTTCGATATAGGTCTGTTCGGGTGGGAGGTGCTTCTTTCCCAGGGCGGATGCACTGTAGAGCATATATCAATTCTCTTGACCGTTTTTTGATCTCATGGCTGTAGCGTCCGCATTTTCTTTACCTTTGAACTGTTTGTCTGAAACGCCAATGAACTTGTCCAGTCGTCCTCTCTGGATCCAATGCTAGATTTCTTTTTTAACTTGTAGCAATCCTCGGTATCATGTTCGTGATCCTTATGAAAAGAGCAGTACCTACTCTTGTCCCGTCCTTTCGGGTCTCCTTTCATCCTAGTTGGTCAGTTGACATTCTCCTAGTTCGATATGTGTTTTAAGATGTCGGTACGACTTTTTCTTAGGACTGTGTATGGTTTGTACTCTTTCCTCATTACGCTGGTTATTCTCTCATGGATGGTCCGTGCCGATTGCGATTTCCTTGATTCTTGCTGGTTGGACTCTGTGCGTCCGTCACTCCGATGTTTCTTTGAATGACTGTTGTCCTCCCGTGGTCCACCTTCTCGCCTTCTTTCATCTTTCCTTTCTCGTTCCTCAAATAGTTTTCCTTCTCCTGCTCATTCTTTCTTTTCGCAGCTTTCATTTCGTCGAGGTAGATATGTTTTTTGTGCTATTTTCAGCAGGACCGCCATGCCTTTTAGAGGTTTCAAGTTGAAGGCATCGAAGAAGGTGCCTTTCTTTAGCCCGGGGACAAAAATTGCAGCGGTTGGGTCGCCACTGCATAATTCAATCATCGTTAACTCATTGGTGAAGCGAGTGACATACTCCCGTATTATTTCTTCTGGCTTTTGGCGGATGTGCAGGAGGTAGTGGAGTCATTTCCTCATCCGCTGGCTTCCGATGAATCTGGTAATGAAAGCGATGGCTAAGGCCTATAAAGAGTCTATTGACCTCGGTGGCAGGCTGTTGAACCAGTTCATTGTTGTGGACGTGAGACTGGTTGGGAACGTTCTGCACAGGATCGACTTCGTGGTTTATTTTAGAGCTATCATGTGGTGAAAATGTCTTAGGTGATTAGTTGAGTTGGTGGTACCATCGTACACTTCGAATTTTGGCGGAGTGAACTTTTTTGGCATTGCATTCTTCTTGAGTGCGTCAAAAAATGGTGGCTTCGCTAACTCATACAATACGTTGGGATCCGTCACTCTGATCCTGAATGAGATCTCAGCAATCGTTCCACCACACTGTAGAGTCTTGTCCTGGTGGAGCTCGCTGCTCTCAGCTTTTCCTTCTTGGGTTTTGCTAGGGCTTTGTCACTTCCTTGAAATCAAATAGTGAGTCTTGTTCAGGCAGTGCTAGAGCAAGATCGGCTGGCTGAGCGCATTCCTGGGTGATTTTCTCCAACATCTTGTCATGTGTTTCATTTGGGCCATGAGAAAATCTACCCGAGGGTCCGTGGCAACGCCGACGGTCGTCTGGGTTGTTTGGACTATTGCGTGCAGTGGATCCACATTCTCGGATGCTATTGGTCCGGTGATTCGGATTGCATCTTCTCCCTGAGCTGTCAGTGATGCATCGGTAGGAGAGTTGTCGTGATCATTACTGGATTGGGGATCTGTAGACTGCATTATTTCTGCCGATGGCTTGTCAATCTTTCGTTAGGTTGTGGTGAACCTTGTCGATGTGTGTTTTATTTTTAGAATGAGGAAACTCATCGTTCCCCACGGACAGTGTCAAAGTGATGCATCCAAAATTTGTCCTCCTATGAGTTTAACTTGCAAAGCAACTGTTAGACTTCCAAAGACCACCTTTTTGGTGGCCGAAGGCACTCCGATGTTTAAGTCAGTAACTCTGTTGGAAGAATGATATATATCTGGACAAAACTAAGTTAAGGCTGCATACCCTTGTCGAATGTTCCCTTTACCTTTTTATAATGGTCATGGTTAACTCTCCGCATGACTTAAGCATGCGAGGCGCAACGGAATGAGATATTTCTTGTAACAGTCTCCTCCTTTATGAAGATGAGGTTCTGGGAGGCGTAACTCCCTCCATAGTTCTTTTTGTTGCAACATTTCTCTTCTTTATGAGAGAACTCGTGTCGGGCTTGGATCCGTACTCCGATTCGTTTGAGCCTGGATTTAGGTCATGTTTTTTTTCCTCATTGGTGGGCCTCGTCCGGGCCTATGTAGTTGGATTCATTATTCCTGGGCTATATATGAGTTGGCCCAATAGATTGGGCGTTGTATTCTTGTGATGAATCTTTATGCCATGTGTACGTCTATGATGTTCGGTCTATTTTGATGTATCATTAAGGTCAATCAAAAGGATTCAGAGAGAACCCTTCATACGGATGGGAGACAAATGAAAGAAAAGACAACTAGTTTTTGTCAAATATAATCAACCAATGAATGCAAAGTAATTGAGATCCTTGTGAACTTTCGATCTGTGAGATTTTCATGGTAGAACTGTTTGATTATTCATCCCTAAATTGTAGAGTCTAGTTCTGTTTAACAAAACTTCAAAATCCTGTTTCCAAGTGGATGTTTCAGAATGACCGTGTATGATAGCATGGTATTTTTTTTACTACTATGTAACTGTCTTAATCATCCATGTTTGGGGTGGCATTGGTGCATCCATCGGTTTATCTTGATCTCTGTCTAGAAATGTTATTGATGAAAAAATTCCTAATAATGGTGCAATGCTGCTTTAGTAGATTATGTATCTGGTTCCCGTTTTAGTAATAGTTCATAATTACTGTATCTCAGTTTTGTGCATCTAAGGAAAAACGTGTTATTTAATACTACTACCCTGTTATTGTTTTACCCATCAAACTCTATTAGTTTGAATACCAATGCAAAAGCGAAGATCTAAACTTTTCATTGTGTATTATGTCAAACTATTTGTTTCAAAATGCCAATTTTTATATTTTGATAAATGCAGTGATGATGTTGATGATCATGAAGAAAAAAATGTTTTTTTTACAATCTTTGTGAAATTTAAACATTTTTATAAATTCGGATGAATTTAAGAATGTTAGCTTTCTTCTTCCAGTGATGTTTCTAGGTCTGTAGTAAGTAATTGTAGGAAGAAAACCCATTATCTCAATAATATTAATGAAGTATGGTACTTGGTGATTGCAGATTTTTGGAGGAAGAAAACACATACATACTAGACGAGAAATTCTAGCTGGCCCGTGGTCATAGCCCGTCCCATTGGACGGACCCTCCCAGGCACGTGCCTTTGGGAGGGCGTCTCGCACGTGGAGGAGGAGAAAGCCATTCTTACCAAAAAACATTCTTCTTCAGTTCTTCACTTCAGCTTCAGTTCTTCACAAAGCAAAGCAAAAATTCTCTTCTTCATCGACTCCTCCTCGCCTCCTCGACGAGTCATCGACTCTCCTCATCGACTCCTCCACTCCTCCTCCTCGACCGCTCGACTCCTCGACTCCTCCTCCTCGACCGCTCGACTGCTCCTCCTCCTCGCGGCTGCTCCTGCACCTCCTCCTCCTCACTCTCACTCCCTTCATTTCTCTCTGAGTCACACAGGAGAGAAACCCACAAAAACAAAGAATCAAAGAGAAGAAATTAAAGCTAAATTAATCAAAACTCCCAAGTAATTAACCATAAAAAATCCCTCCCACTACAATGGCCATGGCTTCAGTGGGAATCCCAAGGATTTCATCCTCAAACCAGTCAGCTCCCACACCCAAACCCCACTCACCCTTCCTCAAAGCCTCTAATCAATCACTCCTCAAAGCAAAAATTTCTCTTCTTCATCGACTCCTCCTCGCCTCCTCGACGAGTCATCGAACAATGGGACCTGGATGAAACTGACCAGATCATCAAAATTGATAAAAATTCAACCAAATTTCAGAGAATTCAACAGAAATTTGAAATCAAAGCATAAAAAAAAGAAGGCTTACTCTGCTTGCATCTGGGTCGAGACATGTTTGGGAGTTCTTTGAATCAGAAACAGCTCGAGGAGATACCACCATGGGTTTTCTGCCATTGGGGGATGTTGTTTTCCGAAGAGCTGCCTTCAAGTTTATTTTTTCACCACAAATGCTGGAACAAGAAGAAGAAGAGAGTGATTGATTAGAGGCTTTGAGGAGAAGAACTGAAGACAAAAAATTTTGACCACGGGCCAGCTGAAGAATGGCTTTCTCCTCCTCCACGTGCGAGACGCCCTCCCAAAGGCACGTGCCTGGGAGGGTCCGTCCCATGGGACGGGCTATGACCACGGGCCAGCTAGATTTTTTGCATACTAGACCCCCAAATTTTAGACAGCCTGGGGTCTGCTGCCTGTAGTATAGCTCTACTAGACCATATGTCGTCAGAGGATGAGGAACAAGTACAAGCCATCAAAAGAGGGCCAATCGAGGACAACTTCACTTGTCCTTTATGCCACGATATCCTGAAGGAGGCTACAACTATTCATGTCTGCCTCCATACATGTCGGTGTCGTAGCTCACATTATGTTTTTAGTTTGTTTGTTTGATTTATTTTATTAATTTTAGAGTTTTTTTGAGTTTGGTCCTTATTAGTTTATAGTATACCTATTAGAGTTTTGCCTTCATTTTAAAAACTAATTAAGTCTAACATTCGTTTTCTAATGAAACCGTTAAATCCATGTCATTGACTGGTCAAGACTAATTCTTTAACCATTTTGCCCTAAAGCCCAAAATTGCCTCACCCCCTCATTTCTTCTCTCTTCTTTCTCCTTACAACTCTTATTCTCTTCCAGCAAAAACCCTGCCTCCAAATCACAATCCTCATTGCCACCACCACCACTTCCACAACTGGAACCTGTCATTGCCAATGTTTCTTCGATTATTCGCACTACAATTGTTCGCCAAAGTGAAAGAGATGACGGGGATTGTGGGTCTCATTGGATGATTTAGAACCCAATTGAGTAAGATTTCAAATCCAATTGTCCATGACTTTCAATTAAGCATACCACTATGAGTGGGCAAGCCAGTTGAAGGCAAAGTACATTCGATTGATTAACAACCAACCTTCCAATCTTCCATTTTGATTAATGAAATTATCAAGAGTTTGTGTGTCCATGAGCACATATCTAAACTAGGAAATTCACCTTAGGTGGAGATTGTTCGATCCAGAACATATGGGAGAGGAATGGAATTACTGCCTGAAGCTCTAGAAGGGGAGGATGCGGTATCGTTAAATAACAATTTTTAATTATGAGCACTACATCCTAAAGACCTGGAAATTCGTCCTTTAGGGTGTTGCTTATCACCTACTTATGTGACAAAAAATCAATCATGTTCCCGTCACTCCCATGAATGAGATTTGAGATTCGAAGTTGCGTTTAAAGTCATCTCTGATCAACACATTGAACACCCACATGGGGAAGAAATTGGTTTGTATATCACTCGTTCTGGGCCCATAGATATTTCCCCAATTAATTGTCAACGTAGAGCCCTTTCTTCAATGCCAAGCCACCATAACCACTTCACAGGTAATGCTAAATTGAAATTTTTGACCCTATGAATGCCAAGACCCCTTATTTCTTTTGGACGACACACTAAGTTCTAATTAATGAGAGAACTTTTATTGCTTTACCAAAGAACCCTATAAGAAATTTAAAAAAATAAAAAAAAAATTCACTCCAACTGGTTTGTAACAGGGATCGGACAATGGAATACGACAAAAAGATGTCGGAGAGAGTGCTTTTGTCAAGGATCATCCTTGCTTTGGATATATGTTTCCCCCAATCCGCTAGACGCATTTGAATTGTTTATGTCAATTGTTTGTTTCTTTGACTGGATCCCAAATGCTCCTATCTTTTGGGGGGAGGGGATCTGACGGCTGATGTTTGTGGACTTGAAAAAAAATTTTATTTCAAATGCTAGAGAGAACAAATACATGGGTCTCCTACTGAAACTCTAAATTTCCTATATTCTCTCACTCTATCATTTCCATCAACAACTCCTTTGTTGCTATCTTACGCCTTCAACCCAATTTCGCCTGTTTCATTCTCTCCGCTTTGTCTCACCAACCATCAACAACTCACTCACTCTGCTCTTCTTCTTCTTCTCTACCCAATCAATCTATCAGTTTATCAAATACCCCATTTCAATTTTTCGAGAGTTCTTGCAATGAACTGTCTCTACTCAGACCTTGTTCACCACTTCAGATCCCAAATTACAGTCTTTGCAGCTGGGAGTGTGAGCTCTTCAAGTCCCCTATTTGTCTCTTACAGAGCTGTCAACCCAATCGACACATTGAATCGGACCAAACTTGCAAACCTGATATTCTATCTCACCTAGACAACTTTCTCAAATCTGGGTTTCAAGTGGAATGGAACCAAACTGACCCTTTCTTCTCAAGTTGCAAACTTTGCCAATTACACAATGGGGTTTGTGGGTACAATTCATTCAACCCCATGAAAAGATGTATGTTATAATTCAGAGTTTGAATCTCAGTATCTTCATTCATCATCTCAACCCCTTCTTGGATCCGCAGAGACGGTCCGAATCAGATTGTTGTGTTGTTCACTCTCTTCATCTGTACTTGTGTGTTGTCACTTGTAGCAATTGCAACATTGATTTATAGGTTCAAAGAATCGAAGTCTTTGCAAAATGAAGAGGACCCAACAATGTTGTTTCTACACCGGCATTGCTCGGCAAATCTCTTACCGCCAGTGCTCACCTATGAAGAGCTGGAGGCTTCGACGAATCATCGGTTCGATTCTAGAAGGAAAATTGGGGATGGAGAATTCGGGTCAGTGTACTTGGGTCAATTGAATGATGGGAGAGTTGTCGCAGTGAAGAAGCTTCATATAGACCACAAACAATGGGTAGAGCAGCCTCAATGAAGTCAGTATGCAAAACCATGAAACAAAAAATGTACAGTCATTTCAAAATCATAACATGGTTTGAGAAGTGATGTTCATTGATTGAATCTTGTCTAATATCAATTTACAACTCCTATGTTGTGCTCTGTTTCTTCGGTGCTCTCTGCAACACTTACAGTGACATACAAGCAAACATCAATATATTGCCTTCTCACCACTGTACCCCATTAAAAAAAAAATTCCCCATTAAGGGAAAATAAAAATAAACCCCATTACAAAACATGTCTTTTTCAACTAAACTACATTGTTTAAATATCTAAAAATGCTACATTAGTGACATTAATTCAAACATTTAACAATAAAACACAGAGAACTCAAAATGGAGGTGGAGGAGGTGGAGGTCTTGCAGAAGGAGCCCAGATGACATCATAAGGAAGATGACAGTTGTCCATCGAAACTGGCTGCACAAGGTGGCTCTCTGAACCAGCTCCGCCACTTGGAGGAGGCTTGTTGTTGAAGGGGTCTGAGGGGTGGTTTCAATGGCGAGACGATGAAACGACGGGCTAGTAAACGAAGTCGCGACGGCGAAAATCGTCGTGGCTGCCACCAACGTACCCACTATGGAACCACCGAAGATCTGCCCCTGTGGGCCAGTTAGGGAGATGTTGAATCCGTTTGATGAAGCAGGGGCTGTTGACGATGAAAGCAGATGAGTCTCGGAGATCGAAAGAATGTCGAAATGGCCGAGAAACGTTACAGTTGAACCAGACATGGTGGATGGTTGGCGGTGGGTGAGCTTTGAAACCAAGTTAAGATGGAGAGTAAGTGAAGAGGTTGATTTGAGTTTCACTAATAAAGAGTGATAGAAGAAGTTCAGAAGTGATGTTACCATTTGGAGGTGGAT
The DNA here is from genome assembly GCA_963556465.1 of Berberis vulgaris. Classification (NCBI taxonomy): domain Eukaryota; kingdom Viridiplantae; phylum Streptophyta; class Magnoliopsida; order Ranunculales; family Berberidaceae; genus Berberis; species Berberis vulgaris. Next base: position 22,158,117 of record OY747130.1, on the reverse strand, counting down.
GCCACTTGCTTCATTGCAGGAAGTGAAAGTGGGGACCATTACTGTGGTGAAATTTTGACAATGATTGAGATGGAAAGAGAGGAGGGGATGGGGTTCTTTTTTTCTTTTATTGAATAAAGCTTCAGCCGTCAAATTCTGTCAGATATATCCGACGGTTCCAATTACTGCACAATGCACATGAGCCCCCTTGGATCCTATTAAACCAGTGGCATTCCTTCACTTGAAAATATGGAATATACAACTGAGAACAACAAGATGTTCGTTAATCCAATGAACATCAACCACATTCATCATCACTGATTTATGGAAATTGACTCGTAATCCTGACACTATTTCGAACCACTTGCATCCTAACCTGAGCAAATACCCATTTTTCAAATTGTCAACAATGTGATTTGAAAATGGATACTTAATTTTTTGGAGAAGTAAAAATTTGTATGGCTTCAACTATCTTCTGGTGTTTTTGCCGGAAGATAAGAAGAGTTGCGGGAGAAAGAAGAGAGAAGAAATGAGAGGGTGGGGCAATTTTAGGTTTTAGGGTAAAATGGTCTAAAAATTAGTCATGAATATTCAATCACATGGACTTAACGGTTTCATCAGAAAACGAGTGTTAGACTCAATTAGTTTTCAAAATGAGGGTTAAACTCTAATAGATATAAACTAATGAGTGTCAAACTCAAAAAGCCCTTAATTTTAATAAAACTACTCTTCTAAAGGAAAGTTTATGATGTGTTAAAATTAAATCAAAACATCCATTATTTGAAACTTACTGATTTTGTACTCTTTGTTTAGATAAAAATTTTAGTTTGAATATTTTATGTCAAATAGAAATCATGAAAATTTATGTTTTTTCTCATTTTAGATTGGTTATACACAAATGCTCTTGTATCACATAGAAGATCCTTAACATAAAAACCTATAAGTTCATTGAACCATAAATTTTATATAATATTTAATATTGTTATGATGAAATTTATATGTACATAAATTAGGCATTATTTGTGTCTAAGCAATGTGAGATGAATTTTTTCGTTATTCTTCATTGGAGGACTATTTAGTACATGTTTATCCTGTCCCGAACCCGTTTGGGATGGGACGAGGTCGGGATGAAGTCTATCCCGTCCCATGCCCACCCCTATTTTCAATCAAAGAAAAGGGCATAGAGCTATTGCCCGTCTCTATTACAACTTAACCACCACCACCACAGGCTTTATCCCAAAACACCTCGTGTTTATGGATCTTTACCTGCACGAGATATGAGAACTATAAATTCCACATGACTATGCTTCATTGTATCCCCTCTGGGTATTTTAGTGAATGTAACCCACTTACCTATGACGTCCATTCACTACAAGAAAATTGGTATTTGGTGAAGAATGTTGTTCTTTACTGAAACATGTTAATTCGTCACATTTCAGCAACAGTGATGAATTTCAATTGTCACATCGTTCCTCACATAAGGGGCGTTAAAGAAAGTATTATGTAACAAATTCCTTATTCATCACAGAAAGTTAGCTTACGTGGTGAGTGGTTCCTCACATAAACTTAGCATGCAGGTATACAATTACAACATGGGTGACGAAAATTTCTTCACTCTACAGTGTTGTGTGATGAAAAGTTGGCATCGCATATGGTGACTTTATGTGACAAATCGATCCTTATGTGATTAATATGTGAGGAACAATTTGTCACGATAGTGATTTCATACATAATATATTACTATGAACTTTCTGTGAGGAATCTTTCCTCATTTATGTAATTTATACGTTATGAACAGTTTGTCACGGTAGTGATTTCATACATTAAAAATATCTATCCATGACAAAAAATTTCTCACATCATTATATTTCTGACAATTCATTCTTCATCCATTTATTATAGTTATCTACTAGCACATATTCTTAAATAAGGCCACCTAATTTTTTTGTGTAATGCACAATCTAAAATTAAAATAGTAGAATTTTCATTCATAAAAAAATATTGCATTCTTTCATTGCATATGCAAAGTCACATAACCGAATACAATATATATATCACCCTCAAAACGGTGATAACATAGAAACATCGAAAAATAACAATCAATAAGCTCCTCCTTTGAGCTTGGCTTCCAGCTTGATTTCACGCTTCAATATGTCTCTTTCCTGAAGTTCACATCAAGACAAATAACAATTATTAAGTCTATCTCTACCCAAGGAAAACAATGAAAATAAAAGAGGAAATAACTTTCCAACAATTAACCAATAAAGGAGTCGTTCTAGCTGGCCCGTCCTCACAGCCCGTCCCATGGGACGGACCCTCCCAGGCACGTGCCATAGGGAGGGTGTCTCGCACGTGCCTGACCAAAGTTAAAAAAAAAAAAAAAAAAAAGAGCGGGAAATTGTATTTGAATTTCTGCTGAAATTTAAGAGGGAGGGAGGGATCAAAACACAGATAATCAGAGAGAAGGAATACCTCCTCGCATCCGAAACCCTTGCATACTCTCCTCCTCCTCGCACCTGCTCCTCCTCCTCCTCGACTGCTCCTCCTCCACGCCAGATCTGCTCCGCTCGGCGCCTCCTCTTCTTCTTCTTCTTCTTCTTCATCTTCTCATCCAAGCTATGCTTTCCAGACAGAAGACGACGACAAGGATGGGTTCGTGGACAACAAATGCGCCTTCTTGATGGTATCTCTCTGTCCCTGTCTCGTCCTCTTCATTATTCTTCTAATTGTTGTCTCAATAGTTCTCATGGTGAAGTTCCATCTCTTCTGCCATGCTCTTTTTCACACTCTCTCGTCTCTGTTTCACAAAAAAGGTTGTTAATTTCGAGTTGGGTAGACATGGGTGGATCTCTAGTTCACTCAGATCAGTGTGGAGAGCTTGGTTTGGGAAGAAAGATTGAAGCTTCGTGTTGTGGGGGTTCAAAAGAGGTGGAGAAAGGCGTCTGATGCATAAAGGGTTTGAGCCAAACTGGAATCTCAGATACAGCTCATTCTGTTAATAGAAATTCATTACACCTTGTGTACATGAAATTTTCATGAGTTACCCTGATTCATCACCTTTTTATTTTAGATGTTCGACATGCTCCATATCTAGTTTGTAAAAATATGAAAACATATTGTGCCATGGTTTTTTGAAGGCGATTCCCAGTCAAGATGAAAAAATAGGTATCAATATGTACTAACTTTCAACTGGTTCTACAAGAACAAGTGTTAATTTGTATGCACAAGCATGTGACGGATCGATATTTGCAAGGGGTGCCTAAATTTTGTAAGAAAGGAGAGACGGGTCTCCCCATCTATTTGTCTACCATTGCCAAACAATTTCAAAGCAACACTTATGTATCCCATATGCAAGTTAGGCAAATGTGCATGTTGTAAATAGTAGTTTGGTTGGTTTCTCAAATATAAATAGAGAACTTCACTGTCTACTTTTATATCAGTAATTATAGATCAAAGAGGAACTCGAGATCAGAGAAGCTATGATCCCACTCCTTTCATCAAGATTTTCTCCTCCATCATTAGCTAAAGTTGTGGCATCACCATATATGAGGAGAAAAAACAGGGTTAAGCCTGTAACTTTCTGTGTGCACCAATGCTCGACACCCAAAAGAGGCAAGTAATTTGACCATCAAGAAAAAACTATTTTTGATTTATTGCTTTCAAAGGTGAGCATGTTATCTAAAGTGAATGTTTTTTTCGCAGAATATTAGCAGAACAACTAACATTGTAAAGTCTCCTATATGTCGATTTGCAGAATGCTGAAAATGCTTTGCTCTGCTGCAAATGTTGAAAAAAAGAAGCAATGTCGATCTAAAAAAAGAAGCAATGAAGGATCTCGAAGCTGGTAATGCAGACTTGGAGATGACAGAGAAGCAAATTGATCCCAAACTTGCACTCTTCTTGGAGGAGGCAGAGAAGGTGAAAGAAGAGATGGGGGAGATCCGAGTCCTACTGCGCAATGGGATTAACATGGATATTACTACTGTGCTCAAGAAAGCCCGGACAATCAAGACCCAGATTGAGAAAATGAATGCAGACAACAATAGCAAGAACACTAACACACCCATTGATCGGGCTAGAATGTCGGTCACGAATGCACGCCGCACATTATGTCAAGGATGGTCATACCGAGCTCAAGACTGCCAAGGGGGACCAGAGGAGCAAATACTGCCAAGTTGAGTTCCAAATACTACTGCTGTTCTATACCATCATCAGCTACTACTACTGTTCTAGTCCAAGTTGAGTTCCAAATACTTGGTGGCTTTGCTTGTTGTACTATTTGTGTTCATTTCTGTTTCAAGGGTTGGGTTGGAGTTCTGCTCAAGCTCCTAAAATCCTATTGTGGGGGCAAGGGGAAAACTCAGTCAAGTGTATGGTTTGCATGTTTTTGGCTTAACTCTGATTAATAGCATTGTTTGTGAGAAAAACTACTGTCGATAGTGTTCAAGGATATGTTCTTATTCTAGTTTACTCGTCTCTTTCCAATGTTTTGAATAGCAATAGTAACCAATATATCAGTAGACAGACTGTTTCTGATACCCCATCCGGTGGTTGCAGTGTTTGCAATAAAGATGAAGTATGTAAATGAGTTTTAAGAAAGCCAAGTTTTTTTAAGACCTGTTACAATTCAATCGATGGTTGCTATGCAATTCAATCGGTGGTTGCTATGCAATTCAATCTACCAATTCTTTGCGCAATGGATTGAGGCCTTGGTTTGGCATTGGGGTTCCATTTGGGGTATTCTTAAGAATGTAGACTTTCATGTTTGTATGTTTGATTGCAAGAGTTTGTTTTCTATGTCACTGCTTCTTCTTTGCCTGATGAAAAAAAAATCACTCATCAGAAATCAGGAGAATGCTCACCATGTTCACTACCTTCCACTTCCTCGATTGTTCCATAATTATAGTCAGCTCTAACCACAAGATTGTACCTTGCCTCGAGAGTAATTACCCTTCTGCGCATTCTTCAAAGGACTTCAATTGAATGGGATTTCTCTTCTTTTATTTCAACATACATTACAACACTCCCTATTTTTCTTGTTGTATTGAACATACACAATAATACAAGATCATTCAACATTTGTTATAAAAGGTTCATCTTCTTTGTGCGTTCCTTGTATTTGTCAAAACAATAAAGATAAATCAACATCTGATAAAGTTAAACTGTTTCATCACTCAATAAAAACATAATGTAACTTACATAATAGCTTGATAAATAGAAAACATATAACCTTGATGATGATCATCTATACACATTTTCAAGTAAATATTTTTGTTCATCTTCTTAATCTCCTTTAAACCAACAGCACTTGGCAGCACTTGCATTCTGCAACAACTAAATAGCATTCAGCACTTGACAGCACTTGCATTCTGCAACAACTATTAAGCCTTCCTATTCTTTCGCCTTGTGTATGTGAATGGTATATGGGGCCTATCATTCAATCAAACAGCTTTTCATATCTCTTGATCAGCTTCAACTTGTCAAGCTTTCTAAGCAATGACATTTTCAGCAGAGCCACTCCTCCAAAATGACATTTTCAGCAGAGCATTTTCAACATTTGCAGCAGAGCAAAGCATTTTCAGCATTCTGCAAATCGACATATAGGAGACTTTACAATGTTAGTTGTTCTGCTAATATTCTGCGAAAAAAACATTCACTTTAGATAACATGCTCACCTTTGAAAGCAATAAATCAAAAATAGTTTTTTCTTGATGGTCGAATTACTTGCCTCTTTTGGGTGTCGAGCATTGGTGCACACAGAAAGTTACGGGCTTAACCCTGTTTTTTCTCCTCATATATGGTGATGCCACAACTTTAGCTAATGATGGAGGAGAAAATCTTGATGAAAGGAGTGGGATCATAGCTTCTCTGATCTCGAGTTCCTCTTTGATCTATAATTACTGATATAAAAGTAGACAGTGAAGTTCTCTATTTATATTTGAGAAACCAACCAAACTACTATTTACAACATGCACATTTGCCTAACTTGCATATGGGATACATAAGTGTTGCTTTGAAATTGTTTGGCAATGGTAGACAAATAGATGGGGAGACCCGTCTCTCCTTTCTTACAAAATTTAGGCACCTCTTGCAAATATCGATCCGTCACATGCTTGTGCATACAAATTAACACTTGTTCTTGTAGAACCAGTTGAAAGTTAGTACATATTGATACCTATTTTTTCATCTTGACTGGGAATCGCCTTCAAAAAACCATGGCACAATATGTTTTCATATTTTTACAAACTAGATATGGAGCATGTTGAACATCTAAAATAAAAAGGTGATGAATCAGGGTAACTCATGAAAATTTCATGTACACAAGGTGTAATGAATTTCTATTAACAGAATGAGCTGTATCTGAGATTCCAGTTTGGCTCAAACCCTTTATGCATCAGACGCCTTTCTCCACCTCTTTTGAACCCCCACAACACGAAGCTTCAATCTTTCTTCCCAAACCAAGCTCTCCACACTGATCTGAGTGAACTAGAGATCCACCCATGTCTACCCAACTCGAAATTAACAACCTTTTTTGTGAAACAGAGACGAGAGAGTGTGAAAAAGAGCATGGCAGAAGAGATGGAACTTCACCATGAGAACTATTGAGACAACAATTAGAAGAATAATGAAGAGGACGAGACAGGGACAGAGAGATACCATCAAGAAGGCGCATTTGTTGTCCACGAACCCATCCTTGTCGTCGTCTTCTGTCTGGAAAGCATAGCTTGGATGAGAAGATGAAGAAGAAGAAGAAGAAGAGGAGGCGCCGAACGGAGCAGATCTGGCGTGGACGAGGAGCAGTCGAGGAGGAGGAGAGTATGCAAGGGTTTCGGATGCGAGGAGGTATTCCTTCTCTCTGATTATCTGTGTTTTGATCCCTCCCTCCCTCTTAAATTTCAGCAGAAATTCAAATACAATTTCCCGCTCTTTTTTTTTTTTTTTTTTTTTTTTAAACTTTGGTCAGGCACGTGCGAGACACCCTCCCTATGGCACGTGCCTGGGAGGGTCCGTCCCATGGGACGGGCTGTGAGGACGGGCCAGCTAGAACGACTCCCAATAAAGAGACAAAACTGAAAAAACTACATATAGTTGAGGCCCATGAAAGTTACCTGTTCATTGTACTCTTTTGCATATTGTTCAGCCCTCTTGAATATGACCTTTTTGTTAGCTGCCCTTTCCCTTTTCCGAGCTTTCATGGTTTGTTCTTTAGCCAAGCCCCATTCCTAGCTTCTCTTTCTCTTCTTCAAGAAGGACCCAGGAACAATAGCATCGGCTAATTCTTCACCCATCTGCAAAACAAACCAAAACAGGTATCCACTTAACTGAACACTGAGAAGACTGTTAAATAAAAAGCTGATAATAACACATTGACTAAAGTGAATGAACCCACAAAGCTTACCATTATAGACAGACTAATGAAACATATCATCTTACTAGATTAAGCAAAACAGTAAATCCGATACGCTCTAAATAACAAAATTCAGCAAAGTAAACTAGAGCTCCTATATAAGTCGTTTACCAGATTAATCAATCAGTATAACCAAGCAGTGCGAATTACTTCATAAACTTAATCCTGACAACAAATATAACATCCCCATACAAGGACTAAAAACTTGTCATGTATTAAACAAACATAGAAACATATATCATCCCAGGGTTACAATAGAAACCTCCTTTCAACTTGGTTTCACGCTTCAACTGATTACCCCTCTTTCCTGAATTGCACATCAAGAAAAATAACAATCAGTAAGCTTATAACCCAAGGAAACAATGAAAATAGAAGAGGAACTAACTTTCCAACAATTAACCAATAAAGACACAAAACTAAAAAAAACTACATATAGTTGAGGCTCATTAAAGCTACCAGAAAGTGTCCCTAACAGGAAGGCAATAAAGTTTACGATTTTCTTATTCAATCACTTGAGATAGTTTTAGCTTGAAGGAAGCTCAACCATGCAATAATTTGCTTGGTTTTAAAAAAAAGCAAACTCAATTCCGTCATAGGTTGTCAAAAGAGGAGCTCCTACAATCACAACCATAGATGGCCCTTAAAACCAAAGATAAAACCAGAAATGAAAAAGTATACAACATTAGAGTTGATCGTAATTCGTAACAACTGCAGCAAAGAGCATAATATCTCCATTTCCATGTTTACAGGATGGCCAAGGACATCCCATAAAACAACATCCAAGGTAAAATTCCTGCGACAAGATGCCTGTGATACAGTGACATATAAAATAATGGAATATCAAGAAAGTAATATTACTAGATTAAAATGGGAATGATAGATCTTGCTTCCCAACCAAATTATAGAGGTAGCTTCACTCTTAGGATGAACTAAAAATTAAACCTTGGGTGCATACGATTTAAACTTTACAAAAACATTTCATTTACTATTTCTTAACTGGCATTATAATGTGTATAGTTTGTTTGTTCTATTCAGTAAAAATGTCACACAATACAGACCGTTACCAGAAGATAAAGTTATATGCTAGAGTCCACCAACTCATTAGCAACATCCCCAAACAAGGCCATTTAACAGCTCGGAGTGACGTTTATGGTTATGGAGTAGTACTTTTTGAGATGCTCGTAGGAAGAAAAGCATTGGACAAGAGTAGGCCAAGCCGAGAACACAATTTGGTGGATTTTGCACGCCCACTCTTGACTCATTACAGGAAATTGGTTAGGATCCTAGACCTAAAAATGGACGGGAAGTACGCAAGCAGAAATGCCCAGAAGGTGGCAAATTTAGCTTATACTTGCCTTAGTCAGACATGCAGTGATCTGGTTGTTTTGATTCACCCCATGTTTGATTTGCTTTAAGAAATTGGAGTAAAGTTGACTAATTTGGATACCCAATGAGGAAAACAATGTTTCCATCACTGCGAGTTATAGCAATCTTGAAGTTGGTGAGAATCTCAATTATCTAAAGGGGGCCTGTGAATCAAGTAGACAATGAATTCATATTGTAAGCGATAGAGAAGTTTGTTAAAGCATATTGTACTAAAAGTGCGTATTCATGTCACACAACATCTACAGGGTCATGACATGAAAATGTAAGGAACTACATTAACATGACTAGTTTCAAAGGGCAAGTTTTTATAACATATGAATACAAAGCTTCTAGAGCTATAGGTTGTCTAGAGCAAACATCGAGTTACAATATACAACACCAAGAAAGCAAAAATATCAAATACTATGTCAAGTAATGCAAAAATCATATAAAATATCAACACTTATATCAATGTGATGAGAACAAACTAGGCAAATCAAATTTACACCAAGTTCATCTCTTTGTATCTTAAAGACTTGGAAAATTATAAAGTTAAGTATCACTTGGTGGTGTCACCAAATATAAATAATATAAGATAAAATCCCAGACAAACAGATGCTCCATATGATAGGAAATGTAAATCTACCCATTGATGCATCATCAAGATGCCCATGACAAAATTTTAGGATATCCAATCCGTTAATTTAAAGAAAAACCCTAATAGCACTAACAGTCAAGCTCTGTTATAAGCAATCAGGTTTGTATGTGCAGAATCATCAGTATCATTTAAGACAACACAAAAGATTGTCATCACAAATTTCTCAGTAACGTATATAATTAACTACTAGATAACACAAGTTAGGTAACAACCAACCAATTTAGAAGTTTCATGCTGATAATAGATGGAAAACGGACTTACTGAGCATGTGTAGATAATGGAAGCACGACATATCCTATCACTACTTGCAAATTTAAAAAATAATGTAGAACATTTTCTTCAAAAATAGGCAAAGATAAATTATAGTCACAGATAACTTGTCTAAATAGACGGCAATTCTAAATAGACGGCAATTGATAAACTGAAAAAAACAGAGATATATACATAAAGTAACAAGATATCACATTGTACTAGGTTCAACTGCAGTCCAAGATATCACATTCCTCTCAGGCATCTGTTCAAAGACCACCTTTGCCCTCTTTGCACTGTCCACATCCCCAACTTTTGCATATCCCACCACCATTGTGTTTAAAACAATATCTCTTTCAGTCATTTTATCGAACAAAGCTCGAGCATCAGAAATAACCATACAAGACGAATACACCTGAATCAAACTTGTCACAACATGCACATTCCAATCAAACCCAATTCTAATAACTTGACCATTAACCTCTCTCCCAATTTCAACTGCAGACAAATGAACAATAGCCTTTAACACAAAGGGGAACAAATAAATGTCCGGTCGAAAACCCATAACTTGAATTCTACAACAAGATAGCCTCTTTGGCTGAGTTAGTTTGAAAGAGACCCTTGATCATGGTGTTGTACAAATATTTATCCGGATGTGTTTTGCGAGTAAACACCGAATACCCATAATCTGAAAACCCCAAACCAGAGCAAGTGTCAATGAATTTGCTAAGGAGAATGTTGCTCGAATCGAGCCCTCTTGGGATCATGAATCCGTGAGCTTGGGTTATGTGTTTGAGATTGGAACAGTGGTTTAGCAAGGTTTGGAAGTCTGGGTGTGTAGATGTGTGGAGTCTCTGTTTGGAGAGATGAGAAGAGAAAAATAACACAATCACAACAACAAAATCAAATGAAGAGAAAAATAACACAATCACAACAACAAAATCAAATAAACTAAACAAAGAGAAATATATTGATTGTCACAGTCGTGACTTGAATGGAGATTTCAATATTAACACAAATCAACTGAATTGGTAAACCCTAGAGGAAAGCTTACAATTCTCAGATTCAAATGAACCTGATACCCAATTGTTTTTTCTACAAATTTCTTAGGTTTCTAAACCCTTCTTCTCCTCTATTTATAGTTAGGCTTCTAATTGAATTTCAAAAACAGCAAATCACAACCTAACACGTGGTGGATTTTACTCCACTTAACAAACAACAACAAAATTACAAAAATTCCACTAAAACTTTTTAATTTGAATTTAGCACCATTTCTCCTCGCCATTTTCTTCAGCTTTTGTTTCCTTCTGCTCACTTTATCTGATTATGACATTACCCACGGCTCCGCAACATCCATCCTTGCCCTCAAGGACGGAAATGAGGAAAGGAAGCTTCTGTATGAGACCAATCTTCCCATGTAGCATTGTCTTTAGAATAATTCGACTATTGGATTAGGACCTGAGTCACTGCTTTGTTATTATGGGGTATCATCCTGCGAGCTACAATGGCAGTGGGTTCCATCTTAAGTCTGCCTTGGGAATCAACTAATGGAAGTCGTGGGGTGGCTAAGATTGAGGAACCAAGCTTCTTCTTCAATTGGGAAACATGAAAAACATGGTGTACCTTTGAGTGAGCAGGGAGTTGCATACAGAACACAAGGGTTCCAATTCTTTTAAGCACTTGGAATGGACCGTAGAATCTTGCGGACAACTTGAGGTTCTTACGCAAATTGACAGTAGTCTGCTTGTAGGGTTGTAGCCTGAGGTACACCTAGTCTCCGACCTCAAAGTTCCTATCACTTATGTTTCTATTTGCATAAGTTTTCATTCTCTCTTGTGCTCGATGCAGTTTGTCTTTGATTAGTGGCAGCATTTGTTCTCTCTCTTCCAAATATTGTTGCACATCAGTCACTGCAAAGGAAGTCAAGGTGGAAGTGCTAATAATGGAGATGAATAGCCATAAAGGGTCTGGAATGGTTTGGATTGAAGGATGGTATGGAAGGTTGTGTTGAACCAATGTTTAGCTAGATAAAGCCATCTAGCCAATTGTGATGGAGCTTCACCTGTCATACAACGTAGATAGGTATCCAAACATGAGTTAGTGCATTCCATCTACCCATCTATTTGGGGGTGGTAAACGGTGCTTAGTGCCAAGGTTGTACCCAATGCTCCACATAATTCTTGCGAAAAAACACTCATAAAAAATTTATCCCTATCTGATACAATGGATGAAGGTAAGCCATGTAATGTATATACCTGCTGGCTGCTGCAATAATTCTTCAGCCACCTTGGACGGAGTGAATGGATGACTACGAATTGTAGCTCAGTTGGTCGGAGTTTCACTCTCCTTGTGAGAGGTCGCGGGTTCAGACTCACCAGTTAGGATTTTGTGAGTTTTCGCCTGATTATTAGGAGCACATTTGCTCCGTCGTTGATAAACCTTCGGGTATTGAATGCAGCAACTTAGATGGACTAGACCGGAGCAAAACAAAAGCGAGTCTTCATGCAAGGTGGAGGCGATGGACCGGAGCGAAAGCAAGTCTCTATGTGAAATGGAGGCGACGAGGATATTAAGTGGCAATAATATTGTAGCCTTCGGGCATGGTTTGGTTAACCCTATAGGGTCAGTCATGTAGCATTCGGGCATGGATTAATAAATAAATAAAAAGGGTCAACGACCCAATTTTTAAAAAAAAAAAAAAAATGGATGACTACGAGCAATAAAATGACTATACTTCGTTAGCCTATCTACCACTACTAGTATCATTGTGATCTAGGTAAGCCCTCGATGAAACCCATCGATATATGCTGTCAGGCTTGCGAAGGAACTGGTAAAGGCTGTAAGAGTCCCCCATAAGCTGACTAATCAACTTTATTTCGTTGGCAGACATCACAATTTGTGATCAATGTAATGAGGTTTGTTTTCATACCTTTCCAATAGAAATATTGAGCTAGGCTTTTGTAAGAAGCTTGAATGCCCGAGTGTCCTCCAATTGGTGAGTTGTGTAGGGCCTGAATAATCTGTGTCCTTAGAGTTCCAGTCTCACCGATGTAGAGTCTGTCTTTATACTTTAGTAGACCTTGAGAAAATGTGAAGTTGGGAATAGCTGTTGGGTTGATAACTAATTGTTGAATACTGGTCGGAGTTGTATTTTCATTAGAGTAGCTAGCAATTACATCATTTAGCCACTGTGAATAAACATTTGTAATAGCTTGTATCTGTCCTGTCTCCTCAGTAAAACGTGAGATTACATTTGCTGCGTTATTGTCAGTCCCCTTCTTGTATTGTATCTCGTAGTCATAACGCAACAATTTGGAGAGCCATCTCTGCTGCAGAATGATGGTGACCTTCTGTGATAAAAAGTGTCTGATGCTTTGGTGATCCATAAGTATGTAAAACTTAGACCCTAGGAGGTAAGACCTCCATTTGCTAATAACTCCTTCTCGTAGGTTGATAGAGCTTGGTTTTTTGGACCCAGAGCCCTATTGAAAATGCAATTGATTTGCCCTTCTGTGATAGCACTGCTCCAACTCATCTTGAGCATGTGTCTGTTTCAAGTGTAAAGGGAAGTGTGAAATCAGGTAGAGCTAAGACTAGGGCATTGCACATAGCTAATTTCAGGGCTTGATAAGCTTCTTGAGCAGCAACAGTCCAATTGAAATTATTCTTTTTCAGTAGGTCTGTGAGAGGCTGTGTTGTAAGGCCACAATGAAGTATGAATTTCCTGTAATATCCAGTTAGTCCCAGGAATCCTCTCAATTGCTTAAGTGTTTTTGGAATGGGCCACCATCAAATCCTTTCAAAATTGCTTCAATTTTCTATGGATCAGCTTCTACACCTTGTTGGCTAATGATATGGCCAAAGTATTCCAACTTTTGTTGGATGAAGGAGCATTTTGAAAGTTTAGCATAGAGCTGATGTTTTCTAAGTGTAGCAAGGGTAGTGTGTAAATGAGAAAAGTGTAGGTTTAAGGAGTGGCTATAGACTAGTATGTCATCAAAGAATACCAAGATGACTTTCCTTAAGTAAGGTTGGAAGATGTGGTTCATTAAGGCTTGGAAAGTGGCGGGGGCATTTGTTAAGCCAAATGGCATAACTTTGAACTCAAAATATATGACCATGGTGAGTCTTGAATGTTGTCTTATGGATATCTGGGGGGTGTACAAGGATTTGATGGTAACGTGATCTGAGATCCAATTTAGAAAACATTGTGCCTCCATGTAACTCATCAAGAAGTTCATCTATCAAGGGCATAAGAAACTTATCCTTAATGGTAATATCATTCAACCTCCTGTAATCCACATAAAACCTCCAAGTACCATTCTTATTCTTCACTAATAGGATTGAAGCTGCAAATGGGCTATGGTAGTGTTGAATGAGGTCAGCTTGAAGCATGAATGAGTTTTTCTACAACTATTTTTTGCATATAAGTTATCTTGTATGGATTTTGAGATGGAGGAGAGGTATTAGGTTTAATTGGTATTTTGTGATCTAGGGCTCTAGTAGGTGAAAAGTTAGTAGGTATTTGGAGCACATCTTGGAATTCAGACAGTATTTGAGTAAGCTTTGGGTAAGAAACATGTTCCTTAGAGGTTTCCTCAGTAATTGAGAAGAGTTGTCCCACAAAATAGGAGGTATGTTTCATGATGAACCTTGTTATTTCCTTGGCTCCTAAGAGATGAAGAGATCCTTCACTGTAGTTCCTTGTAATGTAACAAGTTTTCCTTCAATGGTCAAGGTGATCTGTAGTTTTTGGAGTATTATGATGATATTTCCAAATGGCTTTAACCAATCCCCACCTAAGACCATGTCGTAGCCACCCAAGGGAAGTACTCTCACTGTCCCTTCAAATACAATCCCTTGCATAGTCCACTGAAGGTTGTGACAGATAGCGCTACTTAAGAGTTGTTGTCCATTGGCCACCTTGACTATCATTTGTGGTGTCAATTTGGTTGGCCAATTGGTTTCCCTTACAACCTTTGGATCCACAAAGGAGTGAGTACTCCTTTTGTCAATTAAGATGGATATGATTATATTCTTTAGCATACCTTTTAAGTAATAGAGTATTGACTGAAAAACTTCCATGGATAGCATGTAATGACACCTCTATGCCTGACTACACTTCCTATATTAAATCTTCAATCACTACATCAAAAATACCCATTAGCAACGGTTTTAAACCGTGGGGGTAACCCATTGTCACGGCTTAGAGCCGTGGGCTGTAGAGGTGTCGCTAAATCCCCAGTAACGGCTAAAAACTGTGGCTAAAATATTAAACGGTTTTATCTCGAGGACGGTTGATGATTTAGCCACGGTTATAAACCGTTGCAACAATCTTAGCCACGGTTCTAAGCCGTGGCCAGGAGTAGCCACGGCTTAAAACCGTTGCAAGTTATGGCCACGGTTCTAAGCCGTTGCAATAGTTTTAGCAACGGTTTTAAGCCGTGGGCAGTACTAACCACGGTTATAAGCCGTGGCAAGGTAGCCACGGTTTTTAGCCGTTGCAATAATTAGCCACGGTTTTAAGCCGTGGCAAATTTTTTTTTTTTTTTTAAAAATTTTTTTTAAAAATTTTTTTTTTATTTTTTTTTTGTCACGGTGTTAAGCCAATGCAGTTCTACTGACAGTGATGCAATAAAGGCAATGAAGAGAAATTACAGACTGAAGAACTTGTAATTGTAATTCTGGATTGATGACAGTAAATGGAATGGATTGTATTCAATAAGAAAGCTAATTCGAGATAGCTAATCTCCTGTAGAGCAAATGCTCAAGTGTACAATTTTCTTACAAATCAAATGAATCCCTTTTTCTCTCTTATTTATAGTACTACATTTATTGACAGCTAATTGACAACTAATCTAACATAAATCCTTCCTAAACAACATTACATGTAACAACATAGCACTCTGCAACATATAGCAACCTGCTCCCTTTAGTAACAGGACTTGTGTTAGCAGCCTGCATTCCATTCAGCAACAACAGTACTACTGTCATTCATCAGCAGCACTAGTTTAGCAATCAGCAGCAGCATTCAGCAGTATCATTCAGCATTCAGCAGTATCATTCAGCATTCAGCAGCACTAGTTTGGATGGATGAGATGCTATGAGATGCTCTGAGTGCCTTGGCAAGAAAACTGCAATGTGTTACCCTCATTGGTGTTGGCACATATAGTTCCTATAGTGACAGTTTGGAAGTTCACTTGTGAAGAATCGCCGCCGAGTTCCTCAAATAGGACCAATGTGTCAACACCAATGAGGACCCTCAATCATGGCCACTACTCCACCTTTGTTTTCAGCTACTACCTGCATGGTTTTCAAGAAAATGTGTCACAACAATGATTAGAAACTGAAACATAGAGCAGTAGCAAGAAAGTAACAGGTTTGAATGTAGGGACCGAAAGAAAAAAAACAAGGAAAAGGCATGATGGATAAGCAATCTAATTTTCTCACAAATAAAATCAAGATAAACATGTATGTTATATTATATTGTTTGCCAACAAAAATTAAGATAAATGTTATATAGAACCAACAAATTAACTGTTAGCATGTGTCCATTCTCTATCCAATTATAAGTAGAGAGACGTTTTGTTGATACATTTGTTGCATTTATACCTCAAGCAATACATACTCTTCCACATAACCCAACCTAGATATCTAGCTTACTGATGAATGCTGACCTGCCTTGTAAACAACTCCAGCTTGTTGGCCCATGTATTCTCATAAATGATCACCACTCTTCGTTTAGCTAATATTGCAAAAAGTGCATAACAAACTTATCTTAAGCATATTCTGCTAAGAAAGACCCCAACTACGAAGAAACATTGCAGACCAATTGATGCATGTTAGAGTTTGATGGACTATTCCCAGCCATCAGGAGTCAATTTATCACATCAAAGGACTAACAGATCAATGAATGAACTTGAATAGATAATATAAGTTATCTTCTACTTCCTATAGATATGTAATTGTCATCCTTAGATACCTTATAGGTCCACTGGTTTGTTGACAAGTCCTGCGAGACATTTCCAGCATTTGAACTTCCAAGTAACTTAACTGGACCACCTACTATTCCAAATACTGCTTTGTCATAATGTGCGCCATAGTTTTGTTCAACCAGAAGATAGTATGGAAAGTTAAAATTCTGTTCATTAAATAGTAACATTGTCATGGACAGAAACCAGTCCATAAACTTGTCTAAATTTCAGCAAGTACCTAAAGTGTCTAAATTGCAGGTGAAAAGATTGGTAGAGTTGCTCAAGCCCTTGAGAGAGTGCTTCCTCAGCTTGTTGTGAGGACTGTTGAAGGTTGCATATGCCCATTAGTTGTTGCTCTGTTAACGTGTCTAACTGTGGCATCAATATAGAGACTAGAGAATTCAGACTGAAAGACCCAAGGAAAACATCATATCCTGCACAAATGAGGAGACAAAACACACGTCTTCAGTCACCAAAAAATTATGAAGTATATCTACAGGTTGAAACATTGAACAAATGATAAAAATTGGATAATCTCGAGCAAATGAAACATACCTTGATCAAAGGCTGCAAATGCTGGAGAACCAACTACTCCATTGGATACACAACTGAATACAAGTTTAAAATAAGAGAAAAGATATAGGTTGTTGTGCACCACTTAAGAGAATATCATAAACTAAGTACTACAAATGGATGAAGAAAAGAATAATCAATGTCAAATAATATTTGGGAGTACATCACAATCTTGCAGTCCCTTAAATGCAAATAAAATCTTCAAAGCCACCACCCAACAATGAGTTCAGGCATGCCAAAGGTACAGAAATATAAACAACATATCCAATCCGCAACAACCGAAAAAAGGCATAGTAAGTTCTAGGCTAGAGCTCTCACAAAAAATAGCAAATTACAAGAAAAAGGGAAGAAGAAGCAACAAAAAAGGGTCAAACAATTGGGACTAAAAACCCACCCTCAAAATGTTCCGCTGCTGACTGAAAGATGGGTCTATCTGAAGTTGAACCACTTCCCTTTCTCTGCAACATTTGAGCAAAAAAAAAGTTTGAATCAAAGTTTTTTTTTTTTATGATGGGGAGGTCTTGAATTCTGATAAAATGGTTTAAAAAGTGATAAAAATCAAATGTCATGTGGGGTGGTGGGCATGAAAACTATACAAAAGATGGGACTAGTAGTAACAATGGTGAGTGAGTTTGTACATGATATGTGAGAATTGCATGCATCAAGTCTCATGATATGTCCTTGCCAACTAGTATCACTCTTACGAGGTGCACTTTGAACAGAAAACTATAGCCAATTAACTAGGCCTTAGTAAATATTCTCACGTAAATTCGTGGTCTGGATTTAGATAATCAGATAATGTGGACATTTACCTGAGCATTTTGGTGCCCGACTTCTCCCACTACACATTCATTTTGATGGTTATCTACCAGAATCTGAGATACCATGAAGCAATGAAAGCTTTAGATAAAACACATACCCTGCTCTCAGTTGTTTGACTGTTATAGTAGTACTGTAGTACTTGTAGCCTTCTGGAGAGGTGTGTTCTGTCCAGTTACAAGTTGGAGCCGTTGCCTGCATGCTTACAGGTGCAGCAGGAAACACATGTTCACTGCTCATCTTATTGACAGTTTCATGAGTCCTTTGCCAGTGTTCAGAAGTAGAGTTGACAGTACTGACACTGCAACAAACCACATTATCATCCAAGAGTGAACCTAAAGATATAGCTTGAATTGAACAACTATCAAAGCATAAGAAGTGCATGGTAGCAATCTTCATCATGATACTTTTATTGTATCCAAGAGGAAAGAAAACATAGAGAGTATTAAGAACCAAGTCAGAAAAGTTTCCAGATGACTTGCAGGTTTCACTATCTAGCAAAACAGGGAGTGCATGCTACACATGTTCCAATTTAGAAAACATCCTACTGAAAATAACAGGATATAACAATCTTCATCATGATACTTTTATTGTATTCATTGAACAACTTAATATAAACAAAGCGGTAGTAGTATAGAGTAAAAACTGTATACATAATTTTATCCCACTTCTGCTCCAATAGTGCAGATGTTTCAGAAACAGCACCTTCAACAACTCTTATAGCAGAGCTATCTAGATACTCCTCTACGAATCTTGCAACTAATGAAGACGTAGCTAGAGAAATGAACCAGAAAATGCAGAGAACAAGCCTGTTCCCCTACACAAAATGTACTAAATCGTGTTACCCTCTTTTCTTTTCTTGTGTTCCCCTGTATGCTAGAATTACTGCTATTGTCAAATATAGAACCAAAACTCGGCAAAATCATACTCAAACCTTCTTATTATACTATCACAACTGATTAATTCAAGAACACGTATGGTACAAACATTCTCATTTACAAGTTGAGTCAACATGGCAACTATACACCATAGGGAACACTTGACAACCTTAAAAAAGGATCGAACCTTAAATTGGTTTGTGTCTTGTCATACATTTATACTGCAAATGGATTTGTTCTTTTACAATAACATGTTCCATTTCCATGAAATCATTCATTTACTGATAACCTAAACAAAAATGTTTGACAAAATCAGTGATATATTTTGACAAGTACGCAATTTGCTACAAAAAGACAAGGGGATATGAAATTTAAATATTTGTTCTATCAGTTTATGCACTTTCTTTGGTGTGTGTATGTGTATAAACTGCACATGCCCTGTGATATTTGTTATACTTAATGAGAACAATAAAAGAAGTCTAGCATACCGGGTATTCACTTGCAAGATCAGGCTTGTAAAAGTCATATACATGAGCCATGTGTGATGCTCTAAATTTGCTTTCGAATGCAATGGGAGCATCTGGCCCTATCAACATGGCTATAGTAGCTGCTCCTTCAGTAGGGCGTGCAGGCCCTTCTGCATAGACCTATGATAAAATAATCACCAATAAATTATCAAAAAAGCATTACATGATACAAAACTTTCTTCAGAGCAATGACAAGTGCAACAAACGACCAACGGAAGGAAGCGCATACACGAAAAAACTGCGGCTAATAGGGTGCGCACATTGGCAACAGCTAGAAAATTTTCAGGCTATTGAACATGCTAACATGTCATGCCCTCAAATATGAAATAAATTTGTGTACTTTTGATGGTTGGTGCCATCAAAAGAAACTTGCTCGATGTCTAAAGAAAAGGTCATACCGCACTATCTGTGCACACAACAAGGCCGTAGCGTCCATCCCACGAGCTACTCTCCACCCAATTCACCACATTGAATAAAGCTGCAGTACCCCCATAGCATGCATTGGTCGAGTCAACTCCTTCAATATCAGTATTATCATGCTCCTGTTTGTTGTACACGAAAATAAGAACATAAGCTACTAAATATAATAGAAATTACAGTAGCCATACAAATTAATAATATTGCTAAGCTATAAGCTACTAAATATAATAAAAATTTCAATAGCCACAAAAATTAATAATATTGCTGAGCTAAAATATCTTCCAGAACAAATTTTCCGTCTCAAATCAAGGAATATGGAATAGAAAATATTGTTAAGACTGCTGCAATATAGAAGCAGCCCATTGGTTGCATTCCGTGCCAGCTATACAGAATTTAGGCACAAAGTCCTTCAAAATTTGTAACAGCTAACTGAATCCAAGTCCTTCTACCCGTGTCTGACATGAGTAGCTGAGAATTGATATCTAAGTTCAGCCTACATGTGCAAGAAAACCTTGGGTTCACTTTAAGTATTAATGTCCACGAGTACCAATTTGGTTATAGAGCCATAGTAGAATTCCAATATGCATTTAGTTTGAATCACAAAAAGGGTAATTTTGTGCTCACTTAAAGGATTTGGAAGAATACCTCAAAGATTTGCATTAGGAAGGTCTTTATGGACTTTCAACATAGTAGATTTACTCCATATCAGCCATATCAACATAGCTGAGTGAATTGTAATTTGAAGTATAGATTAGTTACCTATTAGTCATGTACAGGCACGTATGCCTACAATCAAAGCAAAAACAAAACAATATCATTGAACCCAAATAAAAACAAACACTAAAAAACCAACAAAACAACAATGGTAATCATTAATTCACACCTCAAGCTTCTCAACAAGTTCTTTTGCATTTGGTGCAGAGGCAATTATTTGGCGCTGTGAAGGCTTGATAAACCCATCATCCACTGCTTTGTCTATGAAGGTCAGTAGATAGTTGTAATATCCATCCACATTCAACAAACCCACCTGCACAGATTTCCTCACTTTGTCAAGCAAATGAAGGTAACAAAAACCAAGACTCCATGGTTGGTTTTTTGATTTGGTTTTGGTTGCTTACAGGTTTGTCATGGATGCCAAGTTGATCCCAAGTGATGACCTCCAAGAGCTCCTCCAATGTGCCATACCCACCTGCAGCAGGAAAATGAAAAATCTCATAATCTCTAGCAAACAATAATAATGTCACTGAAAAACAGTTGGACAGATAAAAAAAATCCATTCTTGCTACAGTGGATTGAAAATCAATTCAAGGAGGACTGGACCAAGCAGTGACCGAGTCTTGGCTTTGCCTAAATCTTGGTAGAGTTCTTAGAAAAATGCCTAAGCTGATTGCACAGATGTAAAGAGGAGATATGGATATGCTTAATGCTTGAAGCAAACCCCCAAATCCTTGAACAGCTGAAACTCTGTTGAATACAACTCGAACAATAGATTTTGTCTCTGAGATGCATTTCCCAATTGGTAGGCATGTTCAACAACTGCCAAATAAGAACCATTAGGCAATATTAAAAACATCAGGTCTGCAGAGTTCGACCAAATATGCACGAATATGTAATAAAGAAATATAGAATGTTTTCACAAGAAAACATGTTTCTATAAGAAACTTTGTGCCCCTTTTTCCCCTACTTCTTAGCCTGGGAGCAACTAAAGTCCATTTTCAAAAGCAACCAATGTTAAAGACATCAGTAAAGTCTGATATCACTCAACTAAGTCAAACAAGTCTAAGCAAAATAATGATCCACCATACCCAAGATTACTCAAACTTTGACTTTAACAATCCTTGGATGTATTTAACAAATAAAGCAACAGACTTCACAAAGAATAAAAGTACAAGAAAACTTCTATTGCTGTAAACTGAATCGGTTATAACATACCAACAAATCCAACCATATGACGGAGAAGAGAGGCAACATGCCCATGGAGGGCAGAGATGAAACCTTCCAACTGTTTTTTAGAGGCTGCAACATCATGAAGAAAAAAAAATCATAAAGAAGAAAATCAGATTTTCAATGCCCTAAATCTCCAATCAACATTGTCGTAACTTTCAATTTTCCACTTTCTCCACAGAAACATACCATTGTCTAACATCTTTTTCACTAGATGAACTGAATATGCGTTACGTGCAAGCATAAGAAGATCTGGCTGGAGCTCCTTAAATATGGCATCTCGTTCAGGTTGGGTACAGTACTTGACACAAGTCTAATATGAAACAAGCAAAGCCCTACTGCAGTTAATAGTAAATCAAATGAAAATGGAAGAGAAGTCAGCAAGAGAATAATATTTACCTGCAAAACCCGAGAAGATACATGGGACATGGCAATTTCAGGTATCTTCCCCTTCATCTTCTGTACAGCTTCACTCACCATTCTTAAAATATTAAAATGAACAAAGTTAGCCATATTACTAAAATATTTCTACAAAAGAACCCCATTATTAAAAATGAACTTCTTACTTCGATCTGTCTTCTTTAGCAATATTGTGCCGCCTCATTTTCTCCCATAGGGCTGCAAGCTCCTATACAAACCAAATATGAAATGTAACAAAGAATTTTATTTTTTAAAAATAATCCTTTGACCAATCAAAAAAATCCATAACCCCTAAAAGAACTTGGTGCTTACATGTTGAAGATCATAGTTTTTCTTCCTCTTCTTCTTCTTTGCCTCTGTTTCTGCCTACAATAAGTTAAAACCAAAAAGATGATGCATCTTTGACTTGATGTAGCACTGACATTACACGAATCTACATTACCAAGAAATATACATAAGGCATAGAAACGTAAGCTCAACATAAGGCATAAGAAAAGTGATGCTAGAGTACATTAGAAACTCAAATAATTAAATCTAGTACCCAAACATGGCACGCAGAAGTGCTAGAGTACAATTGCACTAGCAGATTGATGCTTGGTAGTCATTGTTATCTAAATATATCAAGGATATAAGCACTAAACAAGAAGGTTATGACACTAAAAAGTGAATACCTGACATAAGTGGTATAGAAATACTGAAAGCATGTCAGGTGTTGAAGCACACTTTGGATGATGATTCACATGGAAAGTTTTGTATGTGCAGAGAAAACCTAACCTGAAATACAAAACACCGATCATTCCTTATCAATTTTAACATCTAAATAACTTATAGACAATAGTGAAGTTTCTTTACTGATGACAAAACCAAACAATAACAATCCGATTTTTATCAAGCAAAAAACCCAATTTAAACTTTCTCCCTAATCGATTGAGATTCAAAGTAAAACCTTCAATGGGGGTGTAGATCTGATGAAATCCTCCATAGTCTTGGGATGCCGACAGTCTTCAACAGGAAAAACAAAGAAGTTCATCTAACATTTAACATAAAAATCAAAAATTTATTCAATGGGTTGTTGGGAAATCATATCAGGCTTGCAAAACCAGGCTTCATCATCAACAATCTTCTTCGGGAGCGGAGAAATTGATCCATTCGGAGAAATCTTCTTCTTCTCCTCTTCAGAAATCGAGTTGGAGAAAAGAAGAAAGTGAGTTATAGGGTTTGCTTTGCTGAAAGAAGAAAAAAAAATAAGAATAAGAGATCAACAAAGAGATCTAAAGAATAAGGAGATCTAAAGAAGAAGAAGGAGATCTTACCTTCTCAAACTTTCTTCTTTTTCTTCTTCTTCTTCTTCTTCTTCTTCTTCTATCGTCCTCTCCTTCTTTCGTCCTTCTTCTTCCCTGCTTCGAGAATCTGTTTCGTCCCTGCTTCGAGAATCTGTTTCGTCCCTGCTTCTTCTTCTATCGTCCTCTCCTTCTTTCGTCCTTCTTCTTCCCTTGTGAGAATCTGTTTTTCATCAATTTTTTTTGCCAAAGCGCGAAAGTGAAATTTTTTTTAGCTACGATTTTCAACCTTTGGCAGTTTTAGCCACGGTTATAAACCGTTGCAACCTTTTGGTGTATTGTTTTGAGCCACGGTTTTAAACCGTTGGCCGTTATAGCCACGGTTTTTAGCCGTGGCAATTAAACCAACGGTTTAGAGCCGTGGCAATTAAACCAACGGTTTAGAGTCATGGTCACTTCTCCACACTTCTACGTGCAACACACGTGCAGTTTAGCAACGGTTTTAGGCCGTTGGGCACTATAGCCACAGTTTTTAACCGTGGCAAACACACCAACGGTTTAGAACCGTGGCCAAGCCTTTTTTAGCCACGGTTTTAGGCCGTTGGCCACTATAGTTACGGTTTTTGGCCGTGGCAAATAAACCAACGGTTTAGGGTCGTGGCCACCTCCGTGTAGCTAAATAGGCCTTTTGGTGTAGTGAATATCAGTAACATTGCAAGTTTCTTCTTCAGTGATGTCTTTTTCAGGCACAATTAAGTATAGATGTTGTTGTTTGCATATGTGACCCTGTCTGTATTGTTCATCACAGTGATAACATAACCCCTTTTCCTTTCTCATTCTCAATTGAGCTTGTGTCATCCATTTAATAGGAGGTATGTATGGTGAAAAAGGTGGTTTGCCAGAATTTTGGTTGTAAGTGGGATTGACAGTATTGGATTGGTTGGTTTAGTGAGTGTTGTTATTGGAAGTATAGTTCATTGTATTAGAGTGTGGCTGAAATTTGGAATTGGTAGTGTGAGTAAGATTTTGAGTTCCTTGTCTCGATTGAATAAATGAGTATCCTTGGGTCCTACTTGCACAATGGTGGTGTCCAGCTGATGATTCCTGCATTCTAGCTAATGTAAAGGCCTGGATCAAGGTTGTTGGTTTAAACATTTGCACTATTGTCTTGATTTCTGGCTTCGATCCGCTTAAGAAACTCATTACAAACTAAGTGGAATCCAGGTGCCTATTGTGATTTATCATGAGAGCTCAAGTCGATTAAAACACTCTTGTACAGTCATTTCTTGTTTCAACTTATTAAAAGATACAACAAAATTCCCTGAAATTGACTCCTCAAACCATTCACATATGTCTTGCGTTAAAGGGTATTGCGTTAAAGAAACCAAATCTCTGCTCTACCACTTAGATGGATAGATGTTATGGCTACCTTATTATCATTTTCCACTTGATAAAAATCAAAATATTGCTCACATTTTTTTATCCATGACCTTGGATTCAATCCATCAAAATGAGGAAATTCTAGTTTAGGGAGTCTAGAAAACATACTATTGCTCCCCCATGGAACATGGAGAGTAGTTCCCCTGTGGAACTCCCTAAATCCACTGTTCTGTGAACTAGGTATAGAACTCTCTTCAGCAGCTCCAACTTCTTGGCGAGAGTTCATCATCTGAAACAATTGCTCCATCTTTGCTTCCATGCGTCGTCCTTGTGCTTCATTTTCCATTGTTATCCATTTTAACTTCGTATTCATGAGCTTGATTTGTCCAGCTGTTTCTAATTGATTATTCTTCACTTCTTTCACCCATGTCTCCATCTCCTTTGCTATTGTTTCCAAGATCACTAATACAGGATCCCCAAGCATGCAATAATACCAATTGTCACGGTCGCGACTTGAATCGAGATTTCAATATTAAGACAAATCAATTGAATTGTAAACCCTAGAGGAAAGCTTACAATTCTCAGATTCAAATAAACAGAGACCCAATTGTTCTTCACCAAATTTCTTAGGGTTCTAAACCCCTCTTCTCCTCTATTTATAGTTGGGCTTCTAACTAAATTTCAAAAACTGCAAATCACAACCTATCACGTGGTGGATTTTACTCCACTTAACAAATAACAACATTACAAAAAGGCCACTACAACTTTTTTGTTTGAACTTAGCGCCATCTTCTTCAGCTTTTGTTTCCTTCTGCTCAATATTGTTTGCTCAGAACTTCTTAAAGGATTGTATTTCCAACAGTGACTAAAACATCTCTGGGACAGGGGGATCTCGGCCGAACAAACCAGCCCCAAAATCCTACCAAAAGGAGTCCCTCGCCTGGAATTCCCCTTAGGATTCCTCACCGACTAGGTATGAAGATCCCTTACTGCCTGATTTTGTTTGCAAGATGCAGAAAGCATTGCATAAAGAAGAAGAAGAAGAAGAAGAAGAAGATGATGATGATGAAGAAGAAGAGTACCTTGGTCAATCATTGGTGCATGTGCAGTAGTCTCTTGGTCGTAAAGAAGCATTTAGGTAGCTTGAACAGATGTTTTGGAGGAGAAAAGATGATCACTTTGGAGAAAAAAGATCATGATACAAGAAGGAGAAGAGATGAAGGATGAGATGCTTTGGGCATTAGGTTTTTTTTTTTTTTTTGCATTTATTTCGTCACTCTTGAGTTTTTTATTTCCTCACTCTTGGGTTGGGTTTTTGATGAAATGTGACGAAGTGTTAATTTTTCTCACCAAATGTATTTCATTTAGGCTCCAAATTTCTCTCTTTGTGGTGTGACGATTTCGAAACGTTTATGTGAGGAATTGGAAGCCAAAATTCCTCACCTAAATAGGAACCCGGAGACAACTTTCAAACCGTCACATATAAATTCGCTATCTAATGCCAGATTTCTTGTAGTGATTGTCCACATTTTGGATTGAACCACTTATGCACTTGTATGTTGAAACGAAGGTTGCAGTTTGCTGATCCAAATTTAATTATTGATAAACAAAACATGTATTTTTTCCAAACATAATGCTTTTTTTTTAATTAAACCTCTAAAATGAAGGGGCACCTATGGAATGCTAGAACTTAATTACTAGTCCAAAATGGATAATAGAACATCGGGGGTATATTATGACTTTACTCGTATAACAAAACATTACATAAAATTAACGATGCACATAAGTAGTATGACTTCTATCAATAAGAACTAATGGCTTCCTAAGAAGGTCCACCTAACTGAAGGTCCTAGTCAGTGCCTCTACCTACGCCAAGCTAGCCAATGCATCAGCCACCGCATTCGTTTCACGAAACATATGTATACATATCACGTCCATACCTCCTAACCAAACCTAAGATGATCTCATGAAATTTTTTTTTTTACCAAAAAGTATTCTTTTGTATTCTTATATGTTTAATCTTATTATTTTGGTCTCATATATAGTTATGTTGTATTCATTCTAACGAAATCTACATTTTGTGTGATTTTTTTCTTAGGTTGTCAAAGTTTGTTTCAAATTTTATGAGCATCTTAAACATAATTTGATGGATTCCTTCCAGTGATTTTATGAGCGTCTTAAACATAATTTGATGATTATAAATGTGTTTCCTACTAAATGCTTTTAATGGTTCATATCTTCCTTCACCACATTCATCCCTTTATTGATGAAAAAATAGAAAATCATCAAAGTATTTGCAAAAATTTCGCGAATGTAGGCAACAATTTTTATTTGTTTATTAAAAAATTTGACCATGAAGGCCTACTTTTTTTACAAGAAAACGTTTAGGTACCATAGTTAAGTTATTAGCCAATATGACCTACTTTTTTATTTCATTCCCAATGAGGCATAATTTGTTAACCCAGGTTAAGAAATAAATTGAAGACACAATCCTACTATTTTTAGTCCCAAAACGTAAAACATAAATCTCGAGGCATCACCTAGCACCCATCTATATAAACTACCAATACAAAATTCGAGGAAGATCTATGACATAGGTAATTGTGTTCTTCTCCAAACCACTTGGAACCCAAATCCTTTACCATTTTCCACATTATTGAGCAAAGAGAATCTGTTAACTTCTACACTTGGAATCCATTCCATTAGGCAATGTAGGCTTATCCATAACCTTAATACGAATCATGAGAAAGTTATACCCAGACCATTCCCAAAACTAGGAACCTCTATGCTCACCCTACAAAATTCCTTTTCTCTTCCTTTTTTCCAAAACTTCTTCTCATACCCCACCATATAACCTTAATACGATTGATTTCAAATTTCAAAATTGATAGTCATTTGTCAATACAATGCATATATAGACTTAAAGTAGAGAAGAACAAAAATCAATATGGATTTATCAATTTCAAATATATATTCAATTAGGTTCCATTGGTTTCAAATTTCAAAATTGATAACCATTCACTACACCAAAATTGCATTTTTGTAACAATCCAAAAAACAGTAACACTTTTGAGCTATAACAATCCACAAAACGGTTTTACACATTTTCACAAACAAAGTGATTCAATAATTGTATCACCACAAATAGTATGGACTTACAAGTGATGCTATTCATTGTGATCTAATTTATTGTATCACATTTTTTGTGCAACTATTTTTCATTTTGTTGACTAAATTTAGTTTTGACTTGAAATTGTTTGGTGAATTGTAATAGCTCAAAAATGTTACTATTTTTTAAGTTGTTACAAATATGTCAATTTGATGTAGTGATTTGTTGATTCAATGCATTTACAGATATCTTGCCGACCAACAATTGGTGAACAATCTGTTTTTATTTTATTTTATTTGATCTTCAAAACCCATCTTGTTTGGAATACAAAATTTTTCTTTACAATTTGATCCATATCAATAAAGTCAGTCATGTGTATTAGGTCCAAACTCTTAAAAAATCACTCAAAGAGACATTTTGCTTGTATGGTTGATCTTCTTGGTCGTCAGGTGCCTTGATGGGGCTTATAAGCTAATAAATAGGATGCATGTGGAACCCTATGCATGTGTTTGGGGTTCTATGCAGGCAGCTTGTAGAGTTCACCGTAATGTTGAGCTGCCTAAAGTTGCAGCAAGTTAGTTGTTTGAGATGAAACCTGATAATTCTGGCAATTATGTTCTTTTTGCAATATATATGCTGCAGATGAGATGATGTTGTTAAAGTGAGAGCTATAAAGGAAGGACGGGTGAGAAAGAACAGAGGCTCAAACTAGATTGAGTTGGGCAATACATTTCATGAGTTTGTGGTGGGAGATGTGTCATATTGTTGTTTAGAGTCCATTTATGATGTCTTCTCTTTTATTTTTTGAAGATATGATGACATTGGACGACAACCAAAAGAAAGCATTGTGTTCTATTTTAGTTCAGTGCAGTTGTTTGATATTCTGCGACACCGTTGAGGGTAAATGGTTGTGTGTGCAAGGGGGTGATCTTCACGCATTAGCACAGCTTTAGAGACACCAAATGGCATGGTCTGCACCAGCCCACGATTAACCGCACTCTGAATGAAACTTACCCAGTTGAAGTGTTTGTTCTTTCAAGTGGGCTTGAGGCATATTCGTAAATAGTACTACCAAATCTAAGTATTGATCTTGCTTCATGGAAATAGTCTATATGGCTCTGTTTTTCATTGCTACTCAAGTTGGACCAAGTTATTGTCACCTATCCTAGAAACATTTTTTGAATGATTTGTTTTATATTGCAGAACCAGTCTTCTTCTAACCATCCACAGGAAGTTTGTTGAATTCTTCCTTGTGCGTAAGTCTTGAGGCTCCAGGTAGAATGTTGTTGGGACATGGTGGCTCGATTGGATCTTAGGGAAATAGTTTCACATGGGTTAGGAGGCGTGACAGAATTAACGAATAATGTATAGTGTTTTAGGTGACAATTGAGGGGGCTAAATGGATGTGACTTTTAATTTATTCTTTTAATGAGGATCGCTTTGTGTTTTTGTTAACGAAAAGTCTAATGTAAATGTAAAGTATATTTTTTTTAAATGTGGATTTCTATTATGGTGATTTCTATTCTAGATTTTGATTTAGCTAAGCATTTGGGATCGTCAATACTTTTTATAAGAAGAGGGAAGATCACTTGGTGACATGTGCGAATGTGCGTAATAGAAGTCAAATCGATTATTTTCTTGTTAGGAGACACAATCTAGGTAGGTGTAAAAATTGTAAAGTTATACTAGGGGAGTGCCTGACAAACCAACATAGGTTGTTAGTCAATTTTTGTCTTTAGTGTAGGGGTCGTATTGTTAAAGGACATGTTAGATCGAAAATTAAGTGGTGAACCTTACGGGAAAACGTGTGCTACATATTTTAGAAATAAGATTTTTGGTAGTCAGTCAGTTACAGAAGGTTGGGAGAATCTAGAACCTAAGGATAAGATTAGTAGCATAAATGTTTTTGAGCATTTGGCGAACCGAATAAAAAGAGGGGCGAATGAAGAGTTAGGAGAGGCCAAAGGAGGAGGTGGATATGATAAGGAGACGTGGTGGTGGAACACTGATGTGTAACAAGCCATTACGGATAAGAAAAGATGTTTTAAGTAGTGGCGAAGAAATAGATGCCTAGAGTCTTATGAGCTCTATATGCAAGCTAAGAGGTTGAGTGGTAAAGTAGTAGGGGAAGCTAAAAAGAGAGCATATGATGATCTGTTTAATAGGCTGGGTACAAAAAAATGGGTGAAGGATATCTTCAAGATAACTCAAGCGAGAGAACGAAAACTAAGGATTTGAATCATGTTAAGTATGTTAAACATGAAGATGGAAGGATTTAATGCAAAATAAAGCTATTTTAGATAGATGAAGGGATTACTTTTGGAACCTATTCAATGTGACACATGTAGAGGAGTTAAAATTGGGGGATATGCTTCCCAAGGAGGGAGGCATCGCGTGTTCCATTGCAGAGTTAGTTCCAAAGAAATAAGAAAAACTTTGAAAATAATGAAGGCAGGAAAGACGGTTGGACCGGATGATATGCCAATTGAAACGTGAAATGTCTAAGAGAAGTTAGGATTCAATGACTAACTAGGCTCTTTAATTGGATTTTGAAAACTAGAAAAATGCCAGATTCGTGGAGGCACGACATTGTGGTACCAATTTATAAGAACAAGGGGGATATTGAGAACTGCTCAAATATGGAGGGATAAAAATTATGAGTCATACAATGAAACTTTCGGAGATGGTCATAGAACAAAAACTTAGGATTTTAACCACTGTTTCAAATAAACAATTTTAATCTATTTCGGGTAGGTCTACTATGGAGGTCATCTTCTTGCTTAGGAAAATTATAGAAAAACACCGAGAGGAACGTAAGAGTATGCATATGGTTTTTATTGATTTGGAGAAAGCCTACAATAAAGTCCCAAAGGAGTTAATTTGGTGGATGCTTGGAAGGAAGTGTCTTAATATTATGTCGATATAATTAAGGATATGTATGAAGGGGATGTACAAGTGTTTGTTCAGTAAGCGGGATGTCAAGTGAATTCCCAGTATCAGTAGCACTACATCAAGGGTCAACCTTAAGTCCATACCTCTTTGCTTTGGTCATGGATGGGTTGACGAGACATCTTCAAGAAGATGTACCCTGGTGCATGTTGTTTGCAGATGATATTGTCTTAATTGATGAGACTAGTAAATGTTTAGTTCGAATTAGATAGGTGACGTGAGGCATTAGAGAGTAAGGGTTTTAGAATTAGTCATTCGAAAACAGAATATCTAGTGTGCAACTTTGGTTGTGAATCACGAGAGAAGAGTAATTCAATTGAGATCGAAGATGTGGAGGTTCCAGAGTGTGAGGTTTTTTGATATTTAGGATCTATAATTCAAAAGAATGAGGCTATTAGAGAAAATGTAAACCATAGGAATAAAGTTGGTTGGACGAAATGGCGAATAAAGTCGGGAGTATTATGCGATAGAATGATGCCTGCAAGATTAAAAAGAAAAAGCTATAAGACAAGTGTTCGATCAGCCATGTCCTATGGTTTAGAATGTTGGGCTACTACGGGACAACATAAACATAAGATGGCAGTAGCAGAAATGCATATGTTAAGATGGATGTGTGGTAAAAACCGTAAGGATAAAACTAAGAATGAAAGAATTAGGGGATACTTAGGTGTATCAACCATAGAGGACAAAATTAGATAAAGACGTTTAACGTGGTTTGGTCACGTACGGATGAGACCAAACATAACGTCAATTGTCTAGATTGGCAAGTGATATTCACGTAATTGATTCATAAATTACCCTATAATTTATATTTGTTAGTGTTTTAAATATCATATTTTGTTCTAATTATTTTCTTTTTAATGTTTTTATAGGAATTGGAGCTTAAACGATGAAATCGCATTAACACGACGAGTTTGGAAGAGCTAGCCTGAAGTGGTGCGGATGGTGAAATTAATGATAGAGCCCAAGCCCAAAAATTGACCTAAAAACCCAAATACTCCTTTGTCTTAATCGAAACCCAAACCCAACCTAAACTGGAGGAAAAAAAAACATATTTAATTTATTTTTCTCCCCTCTCCTCTCCTCCCCTATCTTTCTCATGCCTTTTTTTGTTCTCCTCTTTTTTTTTCCAACCACTAAAAAACTATCTCATCTTTCCCTCACCGGCGATTCTCCCTCGATAGAAAGACTGACAACTACCATCTTCTTACCTCCATTTCTTACCTTATTCTTCCCCTTTCGTGCTCCATCTCCCTGTTTCTGCAACCACATCGCACCTCCTCGTCACCTCTCTTCCCCTGCTTTTCCATCACAGGCCCTGTTCTTCTTCTTGTTCTTCCTTAACACCCCGTTCATCTTCTTCATCAGACAGTTCAACACATCTCCTTGCTATCCTTCTCTGTTCCGATCTTCTTCGTCCATCTTCACAAACTTTCTTCATCGCTCATCCTTCCTCCCAAAACCAACTATCAGTCACTCCTCGTCATCTCTCACCTGTGATCTCATCGCAACAACCACCATGCATCCAACTACAAACAAAACCACAGACAACCATACCTTCTCATCTCATCTCTCTCTCTCCCCCCTCTTCTATTTCCCTATCTTTCGCTCCCTTCAACGCAACAAGCAACCAGCAGACAAAAACAAGATCGATGATCCCCCATCATGACTACACCTCGTCACCCTCTCCGCCATCTCACCTTTCTCCCTCTCACCCATCCTCTATTTTCTTCTCTCTCTCGTAGGAGATCGCAGCAAAATAGGGAACAAAATGAGCAACACGCATGGACGAGGACGAACTAGTAGCAAGGAAGAAGAAGGAGAAAAGGGAGGGAACCAACTGATTTTTAAAAGTTCTGAGCTATTTGCACCCGAGCTCTAATCTGTACCACCACACAGCTCAACATGCAGTATTACATGGATTTCACTCGTGCAACTTCTGCAACCACCTCCACCATGATCTTCTAAACCCCCGCTAAGGCGTAAATGATTTCGAAGGCATAGTAGCATTTTCTATTATCTTTTATTATTTTTCGATGCACTTTTAATTGAATATTGGATTGACTTGTGAAACGTTCACATATTACTTTCACCGTGTATGTCATGCATCCATGGTAGTTAGAATTATTCTATGATATTGTTTGATTCTTATTAGTCAAGCTTGTGATTAGTTGTGCCTTAAACAAACAATTAATGATAGGGTTTGCACATGGGTTAAAGTGAGTCCATTATGTTGATATCCGAGACAATAAGATATTCTCATCTCTAATATTGCTCGAATTATAGGAGATAATAATTGATCTTAGCACCATTCTATGAACACCCGTTGGATTATTCGAAAGCCTTAGAATCTATCTATTTGATTCTTAAACTCAATTTTCAGTTGTTTTTCTACTTTCCATTAGTTTAGAAATTTTTGATTGATGTAACCCCCTTTCAAATTAGTTTAAATAGATTGTTCTTTTCGACTGTGAATTCAATCCTCGTGGGATCGATCCGTACTTGCCATTGTCTACCAGTTAGGCAACCGTGCACTTGCGGTATAATAATCAGGTCAAATTAGCCTATTAAATTAAGTTAGTAAAATCTGCATCAAATTTTTTACGCTGTTGGCGAAAATTGTAACGGTACAATCAAAATCTAGGGTTTATGTTCACTAGTTTATCGATTAGGTATAAATTTTCTTTATTTAGGAACATTGTTAGGAGTCACTTGCTTATTTGTTGTTTTTATATATAGTTTGAGTTTTAATTATTTTTGCCTTTGTTTTGCAGGCGATCATACACATAGGAGCTCAAATGAGAACAAAGTGAGAGTAGATGTCGTAAAACACAGAAAGGAAAAAATAGCAAAGCAAATAAATTCAAAAAAAATTACATATATATTGCATTGTGAATTTTCTTTTTCAGATTGTTATTTGCGTGGATACTCTCAGAAGTCGGCGAGTTGTCAGGTAAACAGTGCTTCTGATTGATGGCAACTCGACTTCTAGCCGGCATCGCAAGTAACCCGAAAGAGATTCAAGCCAGAGGTAACTTCTCCCCACTACATCTGCACATGGTTTCTGTTGTGATCACTAGTGTTTTTGTTGTTTTAGGTATCTTTGCATGCAAATTTTGAATAGTGGCAGGATTGATTTGCAACTTTCGTGCCCTCTCTCGCGGATAGGTTAACAACCATCTGATAGAGTTAGAAACATAAACCTTCACTATTTAAAATTTGTAGCAAGATAATTGTCTAGGACAAGTTTGATGCTCATAGGGTCCCTATTTGGAAGTTCGAAAGCTTAAAGTAGCCAAGTGAAGAAACATATCCTATTTGGGAATAGTTTTTGAGCTGTCATTTCACTTTGAGCTGGAAAGTAAAAAAAAAAGGTAGGAGCAATTTTGTAGTGGCGGATTGATATGAAATTATGTGCCCCTCCTACGGTTAGGTAAATTGAATTGAATTTCAGCCCTGCATTAGTACCAAAACTCTAGGGTCGTCTGTCATTCATCTTGTTTGCGCATCATTTAGGTATCGTTTAAGGTTCTGTTGTTTTTTTCTTAAAGTTAGATTATCTTCATATAGAGGTTAGGCTTGCATTTATTAAAAAAATAAAAAAAAAAAATCTTAAGACCAAATAGATGCCTAATGAAAAGGCCTTTAAGGACTACTTCTCCCCACTTTCCAACAACGCTTCGTTTTGGGTTGTCTTACCTGAGACAACTGCAAATAGCTTTGAACTCAAACCATCCACTATCCATATCTTGCCCTTCTTTTATAGTTTTGAGAAATAAGATTTGTATATCTTCATGTAAAAAACTTTCTTGACATCTGTGCTACCCTTAAGTACCAAAACTTTTCTGATAATTCGGTCTGTCTTAGGTTATTTTCCTTTTCTTTGAAAGATAAGGAAAATTTTGTGGTTAATTCGTTAGAGACAAGATCCATCACAATGGGGGATGCGTTGTCAAGAAAGTTTTTGTCAAAGTATTTCCCCATTCTTAAAATGAATGTCTTCCGACGAGATATGTCTAATTTTCTACAACAAAAGGGAAAACATTTCTATGAATGTTGGGCAAGGTTCAATGAACTTATTGTTAAATGTCCCCATCACAGATTTTAGAAGTGGCATCTAGTTCAATACTTCCAAGACGGTTTAACCCCTCAAAATCGTTGTACGAATGATGCCACTAGTGGTGGGTCACTAATGGAGATGAGCATTAATGAAATTTGGTAGTTATTTGAAACGCTTTTCAAAAATTCTCATCAATGGGATTCTTCAAGAAAGGATTCTGATAGGCGTAAGGGTATATATGAAGTTTGAGATACATCTGTTCACTCCTTTTTTGGCTTGAAGCTAGAAGTAGTTGTTATGATTATGGCTCAGAAAATTGATGCATTTTTGAATATTACTCAACCTACACTTCCCATGAATGTTTCATCTGAGATTTGTGTTGTATGTTCGAGTCCTAGTCATTCCATAGTTGATTGTGATTTGCAAAATGATTGTCCTGCATACTATGCTGAGCAAGACAATTCTTTTAATTCTATGCGGCCACCTGGTAATAATCCACAACCTAACTATGACAATCCAGAGGTCGCCAAACATCCAAATCTCTCCTAGGCCCATGGCCCACACCAAGGGGGACCTGTTGTTGTCTCCCAGGGTCCTCAAGCCCCAAGCCCTGTTAGGCATCAATTAACCAAGTTTTTCTATCCAACACATCTAGTTAGAGGAAACAGTTAATCGTTTTATGCAGCGCACAAAAAGTATACTTGAGCAAAATTCTCATGATATATCCGAGTTAAAAACCACGACTCAACACCAATCTCAAGCCATCAATAGACTTGAGGTAGTTGTGAGTAAGACTGCTCAGTCATTCCTCGAGAGAGAGCTAAGGTCAATTCGCAGTTGGTAGCACATATGAGTTGTGGCATAAAGATGTCCAATCTATTACTACCCTTAGGAGTGGAAAACAGATTGACAATCGGGTACGAGTGCCTGGGTCTAGTGTCATTGCATCCCCATCTAAGTCAAAGCAGGTTGTGTCTCCATCTGACAAGGAGGCTGATAAAACCTCACCTTCTAAAGATGTTCCTTTTGATCCACTCAAGCATCTATTTTATTTGCCTAGGGCACCGTTTCCATCATGGTTAGCTCCAACAAAGAAAGGAACAAATGTTAACGATATAATGAAAATTTTTTAACAAGTTCACATTAATATCCCATTACTCGATGCTATTAAACAAGTTCCTACCTATGCCAAGTTTCTGAAGGATCTTTGCATACAAAAGCGAAAGCTACATGTGCAAAAGAGACCCATTCTTGTGTTATTGGTGATCATATGATTGACAAGGCCTAAATGGATTTAGGGGTGGTTGTTAATTAATACCATATTTCATTTATGAGTTGTTAGGTCCTGGCGAGTTAAAACCGACTGAAATAACACTGCAATTGGCAGATAGCTCAATCAGAATTCATCGCGGTGTTATAGAGGATATGACCATTAAGGTGGAAAATTTCTATTTTCCAGTGGACTTCATAGTTCTTGATACACAACCTGTACACAATCTCTCTTGTCAGATTCCAGTTATTTCATGTCGCCCATTTTGGCAACATCTAATGCTATTATTAACTGTAGGAACGAAATCATGAAATTGTTGTTTGGTAACAACCTCCTGAGTCCAAGGATGTTTGTGAGGTTAAAATGAGTGAGAATCTGGTGGAGAATTCATTTTTGCAGTCCATGTTATATGAACCCTTAGCGGTCTGTTTGACTTATTTCAGTTTAGAATTCGAGATTGATAATTCCATTAGGGAAGTGAATGCTTTGCTTGATTCAGCCCCTATTATGGATCCTGGTTAAACCCGAAAGCCTAAAGTGGAACTCCTTCCACTCAGTGAGTCAAAACCACCCCCTTCTGTTGAGAATATTTTGCTTTTTGACCCATTCCCCTCCCCACCTTTTCATGTTGACCCATTTGACATATGCCTTCCTAGTGACTCCTACATGAAGTCATATTTTTAGTGTTCTTTGGAGTCTCGCCTAAAAAATTCCACGATACAACTGATGCATCTAATGAGAAAATCTATGTCATATGTAATGCTAATTCCAGGTTTGGGGTGTTGTTGAGTTGTCTAACCCACCATCTTTATACACTTCATTTTGTTGTGATGACCTTGTACCACCCGATATATCTATAGACATCCCTCTTTGCATCCCTTTCACATTGATTGACTCTACTTATGTGGATCCCTTATTTTTAAAGGACGATTTCATTTTCGACCATCCTATTGTGAAACATCTTCAATCTTATGATTTGACATCTAACTTAGGATGTCCCTTTTTAGAAGTAGGCAAGAGTCAATTGCTACATATCACTGTTTGTAACCACCTTTATGCTCCAGATCCCTATGGATTCCTTAGGAATGTGACTTCATTTTCATTTTCTTTATGATTTTGCATGGCGCCTTCATAGTTTTAGGGGTGCGTTAGTATATGTTGTGCCACATGTGGTTGTTACTATTTGTTGAATTGATCCTCAACTTTTTAGGTTGTTGCTATATGATCTAATTAACATCATGGACTAAGTGTCTAGGTTAGGGGGAAGGTGTTGTCTATGTTCTTCCTCTTCATTTTATGGTACATCATTCGTGAGGGAAAATATACATCGGGCTAATAACATTAAAACAAATGCTCCTGAGATGCAACCCAACTTTAGTTGTATCATTATGGTTAGTCTGGATTGATTGTACGAGTTCTTTCTAGTTACATTCCACTCGTACTCGTTAGCTCCATAACAATTTTGACTTACAACTAGTGCATGTAATTTTTTCATTTGTGCATCTTTTTTTAGTCATGTATGTGTTTTTATCAATTTCTCATGATGAGTCCACAATTCTTATGTTGTTGAGCTTTCATTGGTGGATGATCTCTTTGAAATTGGTAAAAACTTCACAATGGTAATATCATTCAAACCCTCATTTTTTTTCCTTCATTTTTCATATTATTCTTTTTATACATTGGGGACAATGTTCGATTTAGGCTTGGGGGGTGAGGTTTTATGAGTTTTTGTGCATTTTTCAAAATTTTCGAGCTGAAATGTATCTCACAACTATACTGATTATTTACTATATTCTACTCAATATCCATTGAATACGCAGATGATTTTGGTAATTGTGAAAAAAAATTCGATTTGAAAATGCATTCAAAATCTGAAGTTCATTTCCAATGAAGAGGATATGCTTTCAAGTATGCTTTTAAATTTGAAAAAAATACATGTTATCACTTGTCACATTGATATATTAATAGGGACATAAGGTTTGATATTATCTTTAAGTTAAATATATCTCATGAGATATTGACTCGGCTATTCTTGCACTACAAGCCAAGTTAGCATAATTTGAAGTTGATGAGTGAGATATTAACTAGAAAGCCTTAGAATAATATTAGAGACTTAACCCTTGTGAGTTTTGAGCCATTCTATTTTTCAGGAGGATTATTTAATCAACTATGATTTTTATTAAGTCCACATTATCCTGTTGACGATCTCATTATTCTTGTTTCTTTTAGTAATTGCTTTGACAATGACAATAAAATTGAATAACTATACTATTCTTGGTTAATTTAATTGAGATGTTATAATACCAACTAGAGCTTAGGAAGTGATATAAGCTTTTTTTTAACCGTTATTTAGCCTTTTAGCTTACCCAGTAATAAATATCTGTTTGCAGCCCTTTGAGCCTTTAAATAGCCTTTTCTTTACTAATCCCATCTCGATTACCTACTCCAATTATGGAGTAATACCCCATATTGCTTTTATCCTTACCCAATTTCTCTGAGAATGTGTATGATTGGATATATGTTTGGTGATGCGTCCAAATCTCGTTCTCCTGTGAGTTTGACCTGCAAAACAGATGTTAGACTGCGATGGACCACCTTTTTGGGGGCCGAAGGCACGCCGATGCTTAAGTCAGCAACTCTGTTTGAATAAGGAAGTAAATTTGGACAAAACTCAGGTAAAGTTGTATACCTTTGTTGAATGTTCCCTTTACCTTTTATAATTGTTTCGGTTAATTCTCTGCATGACTTAAGCATGTGAGGCGTCCATGAAGGCGTAATTCCCTCCACGACTCTTTTTTGGCGCAACGTTCTTCATCTTTATGACAGAACTCGTGTCAGGCCTGGATTTGGGTTTTGAATCGTTTGGACCTGAATTTGGGCTTTGATTATGTATTCTTATAGTGGGTCTTGTTTGGGCCTCTCTGGTTGGCTTTAATCTTCTTGGCTCTTACAAACTGGCGCAATAGATGGGACGCTAGATCCTCGTGATGGACGCTTTCTACCACGTGTATGGCTTCAATGTCAGTCTATTTTGATGTATCGTCAGCTACTCCCCCCTTAGTTAGTGGGTATGCTGACGTGGCCACTAACTTCGTGACGGTTTGTCTTTCAATTCCATCATCGCCTTGTATTTAATGTTGTCAGTAACTTTTTGAGGGTTGGTGTCTCAATTTTTTGCTTGTCCGTTCGTTTTTGCGCACATTTTTGGGATTTCACATAGCCATCATATCTCGCACGTTGTCCCGTGAGCAGTTTCTTTGTTGTTTGGCTCTATAAAAGGTGAACGTAACGGGTTTGTTTTCCTTCTTTACGCTATCTTTGAAATTAAGGTTTCTTTCTTCCTTCGCCTTTTTCATTTTTTTTACTTTTCTGTTCTTTAACAATGTTTGTTGGCGATAAATTAAGCGGTAAGCCGCTAGCTATTTGTGAGGCTCATTTTTCTCCCAAGAAAGCTTATCAGGCGATGCTTGACAACCTTCGTTCTAACTATAATCTGCCACCCAACCTAGAGATTATATTGCCTAGACAAAACAACAGTCCTTGTCGTCCAACGTTTGGGTACATCGCGTTGTATCAGTGCATGTTTTCTTCTAGCCTTCGGTTCCCGATTCCAGAGCTATTTTGGGAGTATCTGGACTTCTTGGGCATTCCTTCTGCTCAAATGGGTCCTAATGGTTGGAGAGTAATGGTTTCTTCTTACGCGAGGACTATTCTGTTCCACATTCCTTTGACTGTGAGGGTTCTGCATTCAATGGTTGGTCTGATGGTGACCAAGGATGTCTATTTCCTCGGTTCTCCTGTCTGCTTCACAAAGCTTAACGATGACTTCTATGATTGGTCAAGGTCTTGTTTAATGCTTCTATTAACTCTGGCTACTTCCAATTGCGTGGTCGTTTGATTTTTCAATCATTTCGAGTCCGCAACAAACAGACGAATCTTCACTTAACTACGGAGGAGCAGAGGATTAGTGACCAATTCTTGAACATTCTGGATCGTAGTGGTTTGTACACCATAAACGAAATGGAGCGGGTTTGCTTACTGAATTTCGTGTTGAGGATAGACGCATTATGGATCTTGATGTTTTTTTAATGTCGTAGTTCCGGCTTCCAGAATTAGGAAGTTTGCGAGGCCCATTAGTCCATTGAGGCGATTATCGGTAGATCCTAATCGATTTTCAATAAAGAAACGGCTTTCTGCTCGTGGTTCAGCTTGGACTGCATCCCGTTCGAGTCCTGATCAGGATGTTACGAAAGCTACATCTCGTCCTAGTCCTTCCTGCAAAACTATCGTAAAATAGGATTGTGCATCTCCCGAGAAGGCTGAGGAGATGAGGCTGGTGTTGGAGAAGAGCGAGAAAGAGACTACTCGTCCGTTGGACGATAATGAAAAGAGGCTTATTTCTGCCTATGGTGTTTTAGATGTTGTTGAATGGTCTAACGATGATCCCGAGCTATTGATGATAAAATGCTTCAGTTGGCGGTGGAACAGTCTAAAAAAGTTGTCAGTGGTGGTCAGAGTTTTGAGATTCACTCTCTTTCTACTTCTGTTAATGTCAGTGATGAGGTCAGATTCTTAGTTTCTTCTCCTACCCGTCTGGACTATCCTGCTTTCGCTTCCACTATTAGTCACGTTCCTGCTGTGGTTACTCCTTGCCGAGAGGGCAAAGACAGTTTTTTCGTTGTCTTTGTTGTTCCTTCTGCCTTTCTGGTTGTTGGGGGTGGTTCGTTGGTGCTTTCGGATCCTCATAGTCTTCATCCACAAGTTGGCTGGACTGAGCCTAGCCCAAAAGATATTTGTATCAAGTCGGACGACAAGTTTTGCTAGTTTACTCAGCTTGACGTGTAAGATGGTGTGCGCGGGTTGATAAATGAATGGCACAGGCGATCAGTGGAAAGACTTTTGATGCCTGTATTGGATCCATGTAATCATCTTGATTACGGTCTTTAGGAGATAATGGACGGGATGAATCATATCGCCTATGCAGGGGTGATGGGCTCGGTCTATCAAGCCAATCGTGATCAGGTGGTTTCTTTGGAAAGAATGTTGGCAGCGCCGTTGCTGGTGTTTTCTCACATTCTTTCCCAATTAGACGTGTTGAGAGCGCAATGCATAGAGTCAGAGAAAACTGCCAGGGCTGCTCAGACTTCGTTCATTGAGATAGAAAGTATGTTGGATAAATCTGTTGTTGAACTTGAGTCCTTGAAAGCCAAGTTGGATGGGGTCCATGCCCGTTTACGTGATGTGGAGAAGGAGTTATCCGTCGAGAAGGCAGCTTATGATGAGGCTTCTTGTGCTGAAATTGAACAATCTGTTAGTTGCGATATTGCTTAGAGGCGGGTGGAACAGTTGACGGCTGTGCTCAATGATGTCAAGGCAGATACTTCCGTTATGCTTACACCGCTGAGGGACAGTTTGCCGCGGCAAAAAATGAACTCGCTACTGCCAAGGATAGGCTCCGCATTGTCGAAGTTGAAGATTGGAAGCGAGTTGTTGATGGGTGGGTTGAGCTTATTGATTATATCGAGGGGCTCGGTGTATATTTATCCAGGTACTGCCACTCGGTTGATCAAGCTTTTGAAGATGATGACGGTGAAGAAACTGCCCCAATGGTTGAAAAGCCATTGCTTCTTCCCCTTTCTAAATAGAGACCTTCGCCCTCTCCCGTAGGTGATGTTGCTAACGATCATGTGGTTGCCTCCATTTCTTCTCATACTCCTTCATCTTCTTCTCCGGATGTAACAGATTAGTATTGCTAATGAAAAGAGCTTCTTTTTTGGTATTGCATGTTTTCGTGGTTTAACTTGTCGACTTGTTGTATGTTGTTTGCTTCTTTTTAGTCCAATTGTAGTCATATCGGGCTTTACTTCGAATTCCTTTATGGCTACTTTCACGATTTGGCTCATTAATTGTCTAAGGATGGGTTGACTTTATCCTTCTTGATGCTTTAGAGCTTACGTGAAGAAGTATATTTTTTGTCTCGATCTTTACCTTGATGGTTTGGTCGATCTGTAGCTCCTTGAATCATGTCAATTCGTTCCTTCAATTTGACTTCGTTGGTTCGACGTATCAGTCGACTCGAAGCTTTCTGAATTAAGTTGACCCGTTTGTCCAACTTTTACTTTGTTGGTTTGACGTACTGGTCAATCCGAAGTTGTTTTTTACTGTACTTGGCTTGTTCAACCAACTTATACTTCATTGGTTTGACGCATCAGTTGACTCAAAGTTTTTTGTATTAAGTTGACTCGTTCGTTCAACTTTTACTTCGTTGATTCGACGCATCGGTCGACTCAAAATATTTTGTGTTAAGTTGATTCGTTCATCCAACTTTTATTTCGTTGGTTCGACGTATCAGTCGATTCAAAATTTCTTTGTTACATTGACTCGTTCATCCAACTTTTACTTCGTAGGTTCGACGTCTTAGTCGACCCAAAGTTCTCTGTTTTAAGTTGACTCGTTCATACGACTTTAACTTCGTTGGTTTGACGTCTCAGTCGACTCAAAGTTTTCTGTGTTAAATTGACTCATTCGTCCAACTTTTACTTCGTTGGTTTGACATATCAGTCGACTCAAAGTTTTCTATATTAAGTTGACTCGTTCGTCCAACTTTTACTTTGTTAGTTTGACGTCTTAGTCGACTCGAAGTTTTTTGTGTTAAGTTTACTCGTTCGTCCAACTTTTACTTCGTTGGTTCGACATCTCAGTCGACTTGAAGTTTTCTATGTTAACTTGACTCGTTCATCCAACTTTTACTTTGTTGGTTGATTAGACCAGAAGTTTTTATTATATATATCCGACTTGTCCTGATTTTTCATGGCTTTGTATGTCGATTGCTCTATGTGGCTAATTTTTGATGCGTTTATTTTGTCATCCACGCATAAGACGGGGATTCTGAATTTATAATTTATTGATATTCCCTTTCGGATACTCTGACCAACCCTAACGGTTGTTT
This sequence comes from Berberis vulgaris, assembly GCA_963556465.1. Classification (NCBI taxonomy): domain Eukaryota; kingdom Viridiplantae; phylum Streptophyta; class Magnoliopsida; order Ranunculales; family Berberidaceae; genus Berberis; species Berberis vulgaris. Next base: position 22,114,906 of record OY747130.1, on the reverse strand, counting down.
TTCTGAAGCATTTATGCTGGATTGAAGAGCGATTTGCTTTGTCTTTCTTTGCTTGGTTGATGTCGATCCTCGTATTAAATATTGATGTTGTTGTTTCTTTGTCTTCCTTTTTTTAGTTGATGTCAATCCTCGTATTAAATATTGATTTTTTGTTGCTTTGTATTTCTTTGCTTGGTCGATGTCGATCATCGTATTAAAGATTGATGTTTTTGTTGTTTTGTCTCGTGTGCCTTTAATCGCATCATTTGCTATGGGTTATGCTTTTCTCGTTCATCGTATATGTTATCGTAGCTAATAGACTCGAGTTGTTTTTTGACCCGGTAGTTGAGTAGTATTGATTTGTTCGATCATGCTCACATATACGCCAAACTGTCCAACCATGCTCACGTTAGCACCAAACTGTCCAATCATGCTCACATCAACACCAAATTGTCCAATCATGCCTATGTTAGCTCTGTGTTCAGCGTCAACTGCCAAGGTTCGATCGATTCCATCGCTGTCAATTTTGTCGTTGGTAATTTGGATTGAGCTTGCATCCGTTGGCAGTGTCTTTGAATTGTGTTAGTTGATTGATGCAAACTTTTCCATATTCTATGCATTGGTAAAATGGCTTGTTTGGTTTCGTTAGTACCCCTATTTTGATATAAATCAGCTCGAGTGGGAGGTATTTCTGGTTGCTTCTTCTGTTGGGTTGATTGTTTTGTTTCCTCCGGCCATGCAATATAGGGCATATATTAGTTATCTGGGTTGTTCTTTTGATTCCGTAGTGGTATCTATTTATTCCTTCCATTTGAGTTGTTTGTCTGACATTCCGATGAACTCGTCGAGTCGTCCTTTCTGAACCCATGGTCCTTATGGAAGGAACAATATTTGCTTTTGTCTCTACTTTTCGGGTCTCCTCTCATCCTAAGTGGCCAGTTGATGTCATCCCATTTTGCTATGTGCTTCAGTATATTGGTTCGACTCATTTTCAAGGTTGTATATGGATTGTATGTCTTCATTCCCGTATTATCTCTTCGGGCTTTTGCTTGATATGGTAGAGGTGGCGTGGTCATTTCCTCATTCGCTGGCTTTCGATGAATCTGGTGATAAAAGCGGTGGCTAACGCCCGGAAAGAGTCCATTGACCTCGGTGGTAGGCTGTTTTACCAATTCATTGCTGTGGAGGTAAGTCTAGTCGAAAATGTTCTGCACAATATCGACTCCGTGGTCTCCTTCAATGCCATCATGTGGTGGAAGTGTCTCAGGTGATTTGTTGGGTCGTTGGTACCATCATATACTTCGAACTTTGATGGAGTGAACTTTTTCAGCATGGGAGTTATCATGAGGGCGTCGGAGAATGACATCTTGGCTAACTCGTACAAACATTGGGATCATTGGCCTTGATTCATAAAAGGATTTCAGAAAGCGTTCCATCACACTGTGGAGTCTTGCCTTGGAGGAGTTCATTGCTTTCGAGGTTTCCCTGTTGGGGTTCTGCTCGAACTTTGTCCCTCCCTTGAGTTCGGTTGGTGGAGTTTTGATGGGGCGGTGCCTGGATAGGATCAGCTGGTTGGATGCGTTCCTGGGTGAGTTTTTCTAGCATTTTCATCATGTAGTTCATCTGGACCATAAGCATGTCTACCTGAGGATCCGTAGCAGTGTCACCGGATGTCTAGGTTGTCTGGTCTATTGCGTGTGGTGGATCTTGATTTCAGGTGCATGGGCCCGATGATTTGAGATGCATCTTGTTCACAAGCTACTTGTGATACATTGTCGCCAATAGGAGAGTTAATATTGTTATCGTCATCGAGTTGAGGATCTGTAGGGTGTCATTTGTTTTGACAGCTTGTTGATCGTTTATCAGATTTTGGTGAACTTCGTCACTGTGGATCTTTTTTTTAGAAAGGAAATTTGTCGTTTCCCATGGACAGTGCCAAACTAATGCATCCAAATCTCGTCCTCCTGTAAGTTTGACCTGCAAAACAGATGTTAGACTTCCAAGGACCACCTTTTTGGTGGCCGAAGGCACTCCGATGCTTAAGTCAGCAACTCTGCTTGAAAAATGAAGTAAATATAGACAAAACTCAGTTAAAGTTGCATACTTTTGTCGAATGTTCCCTTTATCGTTTATAACGGTCGCAGTTAATTCTCCTCGTGACTTAAGCATGTGAGGCGCAGCGGAATGAGATGTTTCTCGTAACAGTCTCCTCTTTTATGGAGATGCGTTCGTGGAGGCATAACTCCCTCCACGACTCTTTTCTGGCATAACATTTTTTTACTTTATGAGAGAACTCGTGTCAGGCCTGGATTTGGACTTTGATTCGTTTCGATCTGGATTTGGGCTTTGATTATGTCTTCTTACAGTGGGCCTTGTTTGGGCTTCTATGGTTGGCTTTAATCTTTTTAGGTCTTACGAGCTATCCTAATAGATGGGACGCCAGATCCTCGTGATGGATGCTTTCTGCCACATGTATGGCTTTGATGTCAGTCTATTTTGATGTATCATCCTTTGGAATTGGCAAGTACACAGAGGTGAAACTAGATATTTCATGAATCTTCAAGACTGAAATGTTTCATTGTGCAGAAGGGGAAAATCATGTCGATGAAAAAAAAGATTGATGCAAAAAAGAAAATATATATATATATATATATATATATGAAGAAGTGAGAAAAAAATTTATTGTTTAGTGCCCCATGTGTTTATCAAAAGGTGTATTCATTCTTAGAAAATTCTTGTATTATCATTTTTCATTCTTGTTAGCCATAATCTTAGCCCCATTACAACCTAATAAAGACCTAATTGATCTTAAGTAAAAGTTTGGTTTGTAGATGTGGAGATTGAATAGACAAGAACTATAATGTTTGATTCAACATTATCAAAAGTAATTGATATTCCTGTCCATGAGATCATATTCATTTCATTATTTGAAAAGTCTGTTTTTCATGATAATTATATGTAAGCTGTTTATATTTCCATAATTTATTCTTTAATTTCCTCACATATAAACTGAGTTATAAATACCCAATCTCCAAGTGATTCATTTCTTAGCGACACGAGAGATTTGTGGTCAAAGCGTATTTTCTAAAGGTGATCTAGTCGTGTCTTTACTGTGAAATGGAGAGTTATGTTGATGAGACTATACACACACACTTCGAGTTGAGAATGATGATGAAATTTATTTAAGCTTTGGATACTATTAAATTATTATTAAAATCTGTTGATATATTATTGTGACACTGCTAGTTGTTGTTCTTAAATTTTTTATTTTGGCAATTAGATGACTATTCTGAGGAAAGTAAAGGAGAGTGACCCTGTGACCATGTATTTGCAATTATTTTAGAAAGTAGTTTTTCTTTTATTGAGTCAGTAATGTTTGTGGGTGACATTTTTGGAAACCCTCACGAGACTATAACTCGTCCACTAGAGATAATCTAGGGGTTTAAAGCCTTGTTGCACATTTAAAGTAAGTGTAACCGATGATTCCGGCAAAAGTGAGTTAGGATTTTATTTTTGTTTTGCTCGAGGACTAGCAAAATATAGGTTTGGGGATATTTGACATTCATGTAATTGATTAATTAATTACTCTATAATTTATTAATGTTTCAAATATCATATTTTATTCTAATTATTTTCACTTTTATGTTTTTGCAGGAATTGGAGCTAAAAGGGTGAAATCGCATTAGCACGATAAGTTTGGAAGAGCTAGCCCAAAATGGTGCGGACGGTGAAGCCGATGGTAGAGCCTAAGACCAAAAATCGAGCTAAAAACGCAAATCCTCCTTTGTCTTAATCAAAACCCAAGCCCAACCTAAACTAGAAAAAAAGAAAAAAAATCAATTTAATCTTTTTTTCTCCCTTTTCCTCTTCTCCTTTATCTTTCTCATGCTTCTTTTTGTTCTCCCCTATCTTTTTCCAGCCACCAAAGAACTATCTCATCTTCCCTCTCGCTGTCGATTCTCGCTCGATAGAAGGACCGACAACCACCATCTCTTCGCCTCCATCTCTTACACTGTTCTTCCACTTCCCTAACATTTTCACCAACTCTTTCTTCCCTAACGTCCATGTTCTTCTCCATCTCCCTGTTTCTGGCAGCCACATCGCACCTCCTCATCACTTCTCTTGCCCTGTTCTTCCATTACAGATCCTGTTCTTCCTTAACATCCCCATCATCTTATTCGTCACACAGTTCAACACATCGCTTTGTTTTCCTTCCTCGCTCTGATCTTCTTTCTCCTTCTTCATAGACTTTCTTCATCGTCCATCCTTCTTCCCAAAACCAACTATCAATAACTCTTCATCATCTCTCACCTGCGATCTCGTCGCAACAGCAACACGCAACCAACCACGAAACAAAACCACAGACCACCATACCTCCTCATCTCGTTTCTCTTTCTTCCCCTTCTTTTATTTTCCTATCTCTCGCTCCCTTCAACGCAACAACCAACATACACAAAACAAGATCGATCATCTCCCATCATTACTCCACCTCATCACCCTCTCTGCCATCTCACTTTCTTCCCTTTTGTTTCTCACTCTCACCCATCCTTTATTTTCCACTATTTCTCGCGGGAGATCTGTAAAGAAAATATTTGGAAAATTGTATTATTTTTGTTTTGTGTGTTAAATTCCTTGACTGAATACAAGCTTATATAAGCTAACTTATAGCTAACTTAAAACGTCATATACAAGGTAGAGTTTTATTCTGACTTTACTTCTCTAATTATTCTGGCTTTCCTATTCTAACTTTCCTATTCTTGTACTTTCCTTCTTGTAGATGTGAATCAATCTTGGACTTGGGCTTGGCTATGTTGAGTGCAAACCCTACATATTATAACACGCCCCCACAAGCTCGACATGTAGATGTAGATGAAATGTGCAACTTTGAGGAAATTTGAAGTCCAATTTGGTGAAGAAATCATGACTGTCGAGTGAAGCTGCTAATGGTTCGACTTGAGGCATCATGATTGTCGAATTCTGGATAATTATGATAATTCTGGATAAAATTCTTGAAAAAATTCTGGATAATTTTGGATGATTCTGGTATGAAGAAATCATGATTGTTGAGTAAACGGCTAATGGTTCGACTCGAGTCAGTGTAATTGTCAAAATCTGATAATTCTGGTATGAAGAAATCATAACTGTCGAGTGAACGACTAATGGTTCGACTTGAGTCAGCGTGACTTCCCCTCAGCGTGAAGGCTGAAAAATTGCTCAACACAAATGTTGGTATTTCTCAGCATTGGTGTTGGTAGTGTTTTTTTTTAAATTGCTTGTGGTGGTGCTGACTAAATATGGTGGGTGTGAATAGTGGAGAGAACTTTTAAATTTTTATTTCTTCCCTCCTTCTTCCTTATGACTTCTTGGTGTTTCTTTGCGAAGCTGTTGTGTGATCGAGCTCTTGTACCTGCGAGAGAGAAACAGAAAAAGGGGAAGAAAGATTAGGTGAAAGAGAGGAAGGGAATTCGTGATGATGAGGTTTGATCAATGCAGAGAAATGGAACGAAGGAAATGAGGTGGTTGGAGTTGGTGGTTACTAGTGTGTGCGAGAGAAACTGTTTAGGACGTTATGTTGACTTGATTTCTTAGGCGAGATGGTGTTTGAGAGAAAGGTGAAGAGGTTGTTAGGGATAGGCGATCGAGAGGAAGAAGACGTGAAGGAGAGTGAGAAGCTGCTATGTTTCTTGCTCTGCAATCGAAGACGTGAAAGACAAATCATTTGTGAAGAAAGAACTCCCTAGCGTGTTCGTGGTGACAGTGGAAGTGACTCGTGGTGGCTGCAAAAAAAAAGGTGAACAAGCTGTGATTACTCTTCTTCTTCTTCTTCTTCTTCTTGTTTCGTGATCTCTTGTTGCTGCGATTTTTCTTCTATGTGTTTGAGGACAGTTTTTGTTGTATGAACGATACGTTAGTTTATGAAAGTGGTGGGTATGAAAGAGATTGAGATTGATTGTCCCCATAGTTGGTTGGTTGAGAAGAAGAGGATAGGGTGTGGTGCTCCCTCTCTGATTGCATAAGAGATAGATGATGATCGTTGTCTGTTGGTGTTATTTCTTAGGTTATTTTTGTTGTCCTCTCTCGTGCATCTAGCATAGTCATTGGAGGCGGGGAAAAACTTGAGTCCTCGGAGTCTTAGGTCACCAAAGAAAGTTGCTCTTATACCATATAAAAAAATATTTTGAGAATTGTATTATTGTTGTTTTGTGTGTTAAATTCCTTGACTGAATACAAGCTTATATAAGCTAACTTTTACCTAACCTTGTAGAAACAGAAAACTTAAAACTTCATATACAAGATAGAGTCTTATTCAAATTTTTCTATTCTTATACTTTCCTTCTTCTTCTTGTAAATGTGAATCAATATTGGACTTGGGCTTGACTATGTTGAGTGCAAGCCCTACATATTCTAACAAGATCACAACAAAACAGGGAACAAAAGGAGGAGGACGAACAAATAGCAAGGAAGAAAAATGAGAAAATGGGAGTGAACCAATTGATTTTTAAAAGCTTTGGGCTATTTGCACCTCGAGCTCTAATCTGTATCACCACACACCCAACATGCTAACATGCTGGAATTGATGGATTTCACCCGCGCAATCTCCGTGACCACCTCCCCCATGATCTTGTAAACCCCTGCTCAGGCGTAGATGGTTTCGCAGGCTTAATAGCATTTTCTAATTTTTTTATGCACTGTATAATTGAATATTGGATTGACTTGTGAACATACACATTACTTTTACCATGTATGTCATGCTTCCATGGTAGTTAGAATTATTCTATGTTATTGTTTGAGCTCTGTTTGATTCTTATTAGTCAAGCCTATGATTAGTTGTGCCTTAAACAGGCAATTAATGCTAGGGGCTTGCACATTGGTTAAAGTGAGTCCATTACGTTGATATCCAAGACAATAAGAGATTGTCATCTCTAATATTGCGCGAATTCTAGGAGATAATAATTGATCTTAGTATAATTCTATGAACACCTGTTGGATTATTCAAAAACCTTAGAATCTCTTGCTTTGATTCTTAAACTCAATTTTCAGTTGTTTTTCTACTTTTCATTATTTAAAAAACATTTATTGTTGTAACCCCCTTTCAAATTAGTTTAAATAGATTGTTGTTTTCAACTTTGTTTTCAATCCTCGTGGGATCGACCTTTATTTGCCATTATCTACCAGTTAGGCAACCGTGCACTTGCGGTATAACAATCAGGTCAAATTAGCCTATTAGTTTAGGTTAGTAAAATCTGCATCAGCAAGTTAGTCGAGGGTGTGGATGAAGAGGGCAACCGTTGAAAACTTGGACGAAGGCGTTCAAGGAAGGCATCCTTAGGCTTGGATTAGGTGAGGATATGTGAGAAGACCGCATTGCTTGGAGAACCAAAATACGTGTAGCCAATTCCAAGAATATCGAGAATGGGCTTTGATGATGATGATGTGAAATAAAAATGTTATCTTAATATGATATACAAGGCTTGCTTTTGTTGACAATTTTTTTCCTCGTGAAAAATAAATAAATTTGGCCACCAATGCAATCATACAACCACCATCTTAAACACGACCCACCATTACCATAACAAACAATATTACCACACCAAAAGCACCACCACAATTGTCACTACTACTTGTATTAACCATCATCATCGCAACAGCTACCACCATAGCTGCATTGCAACAACCACCATAATCTCCACTACAGCCCATCTTAACGATATCTTCATTGTTTGTTCCCGACAGTTCAAATTTTGACATCAAACTGCCTAGAATTGGAACCTCTGCTATTGGTTGGCTTTATTTCTAATTCTCGTTCTCAGTTGATCCAAAAAAAGTGCCTCGGAAAACCTTCCCCAAGAGTTCTAACATTTTAACCTACCTTAGCTAAGCTAATCAAGTACTTTGCACTGGCCTTCATGCATTACAACAGGTGCTATCTTTGTGTAGTTGTACAGTTTCTAGTAATATATATATATTCCTATCATAAAAAATCGCAAGTCCTAAAGCAGCCACAATTCTTGAAACCTATAATTTGTAGGCCTCAACGAACTAGACATTGTAGGAATAAGTTGAAGAAATTTTCTACGTTGCAAAAAACATAATCACTTGATGTTTTTTATTGGAAGGAATTTATAATAGAACAAATGAATGAAACGACATTAATTAGGAACAGAAAAATGCTAAGCAAAAGACCTAATTGGAAAGATCTGTCAAATCAAAAGTTCTCGAAACAGCCTTGGACCAAGACTTCCTTTTTTGCATGCGTTCATCATCCATGTTTGGTCGGAAATAGGTGGCTGTGCTCTTCTTCTCCTCTAGCAAAAATGTCTTTTTAATTCCATACTTCCACAGCTAATCCAGCTGCATAGGCTGCTCCGAGTGCTGTTGTCTATATGTCTGCTGGTCTCACCACTGGACACCCAAGCAAATCTGACTGCGGAACATGATATAACAAACAAGCGTCACATTCAGTGACAGACGAAATGGCATTCAAACAAACACCTGCTACATTTTAGAGAATGTGACTCAAGTCACGACATGATTTCTCCAGAGTTGCTAAATTACTGTATCAGTAAAGTAAGGATAATTCAAAGCCTGCGTTTGAATTTAAACAATCCGAAGTAAGGGAGAAGAACTCAAATCTACATTCGCACTAAGAGGTTGTTAGCAGTTGCACCACCATCGACTCTAATCAGAAACTCTCCCTTCTCATCCTTGGCTTTACCACTTTCTCCTACATCTTTATGCATTGAATCCAACACATCCTTAACTTGAAAGCATACACTCTCAAGCACTGCCCGTGCAATGTGCCCCTTGCTTGTAAACCTTGTGATTCCAATAAGCACGCCACGAGCATCCTCACCAGGGGCTGATCTACCTTATAGCTAAGAGGGGCAATTGCCCCCCTTAGCTTTTTAAGAAACTCCACCAAACTAACAATATTTGCAATCTTGCCCCCCTTTAAAATTTTAGATTGCCCCCCTCTTATAGATAATGTAATATAAATATACACAAAATCGCAAACCCTTGGCAAGTTCACAAGCCTTCGCAAGTTCACCTCTCCGCTTTCTCAATTGCCCAAAACGATTTCGACAAAGATCGGTTTTCTACAATCCCCTCCAATCACACAAGACGATTTCAACAGAGATCGATTTCTCCAATCGCACGATACGATTTCGATTAGACAGAGATCGATTTATGGAGGAGATCTTACTCTCTCTCTCTTGCTTGTTTCCTCTTCATCGACACTCTTCAGTCTTCACAGTAGCCTGCTTCAGCTAAGCAATTGGATGGTAACATTCTTAATATTAGCAGTTGTCCACCAATTGTAGCTCAGTTGATCAGACATCAACTCTCCTGTGAGAGGTCGCGGGTTCGAGACTCACCAGTTAGGATTTTGTGAGTTTTCACCTGATTATTAGGAGCACATGTGCTACGCCATGGATAAACCGTCTTTATGCAAGGTGGAGACAACATACCAGAGTGAAAGCAAGTCTCCATGCGAGATGGAGGCGGCCGGCGAGGATATTAAGTGGCAACAATATTGTAGCCTTCGGGCCTGGTTTGGTAAACCCTATAGGGTCAGTTATGTAGCCTTCGACCATGGATTACTAAATAAATAAAATTGATCAACGACCTAATTTAAAATAAATAAATAATAATAATAATAATAATAATACCATTTGCAACTGACAGTGTCGAGAAAGCTTTTTTTGCTATGAGATGAGAGATCAATAGAGGCAGATAGTTTGATTACATATGTTGAGAAATATATATTTAATAGATTCGATGATGAGGTGGTTATACAAATTACTAGAACATGAGAACTCGCAGAGAATTTATACTAAAATTCAATGTGCAACAACATTGACACATAAAATATGTTTCTCTTGTACTACTTTTGAAACTTTGTTTTAATCATATTTATCTATTTATTTTAAAAATTAAATTATCTGTGATTTATTTTTTTGCTCCCCTTTGTCTGCAATTCTGGCTCCGCCCCTGATCCTCACACCAATGTGGTGCAAAAAAATCATTGAAAGCTGGCACAAAATACACCCCTCCTGGGTTTTCAACCATTTTTGCAGAGTGCTTCTATCTCGCTTCACTCTTTATTATACCAAGCTTGTCCCTTAGCCACTGAACAACAGCACTAGCAATTCCAATCGAACCTTCCAATGCATAATTGATTTTCGCTTCTGGTTCTAGCTTGTAAGAAACTAGGGCTGGGCAGGTCCGGATAATCGGCCCGAACAGTAAAAACCAAAAACCGGCCCAAAAATTTAAGCCCGTAAATATGAGGCCCGAAATCGGACCGAGGTGACCGGTTAACCGAGGTCCCGGTAAACCGAATTCTGGGCCGGTCTCGGGCAAAAATGCAAAGTCCAAACTGAGTTTAATAAAGCCCCCAATTGTAAAGCCCGTGCTCATGTCATTCACCATCTCTTCCCTCAAATCCCACATTATCACTTGATAGAAGCAATGAGTTTTCTAATTTGAACAACATCAACTTCCCTAATCATCAATCTGCAATTTCTAATTTTTTTTCTTAAAATGAACTTGCAGACTAAAACAACAAAACCAGTGCTAGGGAAGTACTACAGAAAACCAAAGAGATCTGGGCCACTCCCATTTCACTTGGTTGGACTTCTAGTTAAAAGCATGAAACATGACCTTTACATTAGTGACACCGGAGATATTGTGTTCTACCAGACCGATCCTCAGCTGTATGGAGCATCAGACAAATCGGAAAAGAGCATTGTAGGCTTGGTTGAACTTGAAGCATACGAAAAACTTCAAACTTTCCATAATGATGATGAGTTAATAATTAGCAGTGGATGCTTCACCGTGAGTACTCTTAGTTTTTTTGCTGTGTATTGCAGAAAAACAGAGTCACACTGTCACGCCCCGACCCGCCACGGGAATCGCAGCGTGCCGATGCGTGAACTAACCCGTAACACAGGCGGATCGTAACCGGCCACAACATCATAATATAACACATTCTTGATACGAGAATCAAACGAAAATAAAACAACGCTAAAGTTTGAACAAAATAAATATATTTGATTCGCCTCGCTAGAGTCATAGCGACAAAACCAGTATACAAACATCTAGTATAGCAATATAATACATCTGAAACACAGAGGAAGCAAAACATACCCGTACAGGGTGGACACAACCAAAAAGCACAAAACGCGCCTACAACGGAAACCGGGGCCTACGCGCCACGATCAGCAGGAACTCCAACACTGCCTGCACTCCAATAGAAGCACACCCCTTGCGGGGTCAGCAAATCACAAAGCTAGCTGGTGAGAGCGAACTAAATACAAATAACGGAATACTATACCAGAAAAATTCATGCCAGACAATAAATGATAAGTAACAAGCAACAACACAAGCATTTCAGATTCAACAATAACTACAAGTCTACGATATATGCCGATCAGTACACGTGATTCAAACATGGTAAATATCAAGCAATGGAAATAAAGACAATCTCATAATTCTTCCTAGTCTCCTAGGTATAGCAATCAGGTTGAAACCAAAAATCCTGTAAAATTATGTATAAGTGTCTCATATCGTAGGTATCCGCATACCCTACGAATGTGTCTCACCCAGACACATCCCACAACGTGCACCAGTACCACTTCGGGCTTGTTTGTATCCTAATGGGGTGCCATCTGCCAGGATACAAACTCCAACATCCCGAACGACTGGCCTAACACGGCCAAACTAACACAATCAAACTCAAGCGCGCTGGGAGGGAAAGCGAGTAATCTCCAAAGCACGTCCTCCGGGACCCGTCCTACTGCACTCTATAGTGGCAAGTGCGTGCGGGAGCTCACCGCACCTCAGCAAGCTTTCCACATGCAATAGCGTCCACAATGTCAGGTGCGAGTCATCTCAAGCACCATCCAACCAACGATGCGAGCAAGCTCCTAAGCATCGGCACAACAGGCATTATAGCGGGGTAAAGACACTTATACTATTATCCACATGCACAAATTACAAGTCTGTACATAACCAAAGGTACAGACGTGCAATCATAAATAATTCGGCAATTTTTATAAAACCACGACTATGCCAGGGTCCCAACATGACCCAATTCACCACAATAAATTTATTCGAGTCGATATCATACATGCTCAAAACTTGAAAATCCACGGTAAAACATGACATACTATGCAAACTCGAAAACAAAGCATCCAAGTCTCATGTCATTACACCAAAGCCTAATCACACCAAAATTCCATCACTATTCGATTTCATTCAAGTATATCATGCTTTTCGGAAAATCCAATGCATAATTCATTCACAAATAACCCACACAATCATCGAAATATCTGAAAACCCCGAAATTCGGATTTGGATTCAATTATACACAATTGACGGTATAATGTAAAAATTAAATTCAGGATTTCAATTAATTATTTTATCAAAATAAATATTATAATTCCACTAACCTGGGCGGAATGGATTTTCAAAACCCATTTCCTACCGGTCGAAGCTCCAAACACGCAAAACCACGAATGCGGGACCACGAAAATTCTAAAACTGCAAGGCGGACTCGAAAATGAGTAAACTAGCCGAAAATTAGAATAAATAAATAAATAAATACAAGCGGCGCGTGACGGAAAGAAAACTTACAGGCAATAAAAATCGGCAAACACCCCGCCGCAACCCAAAGTTTGGCGAAAATGCGCCGAAACCCTCCCTACTCCGGTCTGATCGCTTTCAAACTGCCCAACAGCCCGCAAATGAGTCTAAGGACACTCGGAGTCACGAAAGTGAGGCTCACCCACGCACCCAAAACCCGTATTCCTACCGAAGAACCCTAAAAAATGAGCATGCAACCTGATTTTTGAAAAATTTCGGTCAACCCCAAAATCAACTTTGCATGTCAGTTCTAAGGGCTCCCAAGGACGCCACCAAAGCCCCAACACGGCTGATCGGAGCTATGGAAACCAATCAAACCCCAAACCCAAATGAAAACTGATTTTTTTTTTTCGAAAAAAACAACCGAGAAATGAAGAGGGAATGCAGAGAGGAAGAAATCAGGAGGAGGAGGTGAGCTTAGGGGACGAAAATCAACCAATCGCCGAAACTCTGCTGGAGGAGGAGACGAAGAGCTCGCTGCTTCGCTCCCTGGAAAGAAAGAAGAAAAAGAAAAGAGAAAGAGAAGAAAGAGAGAAAGAAAAAAGGGGGGTCGTTTTCTCTTAAAGGGTGGGTGGCTATGTGCCCCCACCACCTCTACTGAGTACACCCCGGCCAAAAAAATCTTTTTTTTTTTTTTTTTTTGGAAAACACAGATATTACATCATACACACCTTAAAAGAGATCTCGTTCTCGAGATCGGACAAAAACCACGACAAGAAAACCTTGGCAAAAAGCTCGGGGTATTTCTGTCTCATCTGGTCCTCCAGCTCCCAAGTCACGTCACCGGCTCGGTGACTCCACTGAACCTTCACTAACTTCACTGTCCTTCGACGAAGTTGTTTCACATCATCATCAACAATGGCTACTGACCTCACTGGATACGTCAACTCATCCGAAATTTCCACCTCAGCAGGCTCTATAATCTGTGATGGGTTTGCCAAACACTTTCGCAACATGGATATGTGAAATACGTCGTGGATACCTGACATACTCTACGGCAAAGCCAAACTGTAGGCCACTGGTCCAATCCTCTCAGTAATCTCATATGGCCCTACAGACCTCAGTGCAAGTTTCCCACGACTTCGGAACCTAACAACTCCGCGCATCGGGGAAACTTTCAAAAAAACCCTGTCACCAACATCAAACTCTAACTCCTTATGCCTCCTATCAGCGTAACTCTTTTGTCTACTCTGGGCTGTCAACAAACGCGCTCTAATCAGCTCAATCTTCTCAGTAGTTTCTCTGATCACATCCGGCCCCATCACAACTGACTCTCCAATCTCTGCCCAACAAACAGGGGACCTACACGGTCGTCCGTAGAGTGCCTCAAACAGTGCCATGCCAATACTTACGTGGTAGCTGTTGTTGTACGCAAACTCCCATAATGGTAGGTGATCTTCCCAACTGCCCCCAAAGTCTAAAATGCATGCTCTAAGCATGTCTTCCACTACCTGATTCACTCGCTCAGATTGGCCATCTGTCTGTGGATGATAAGCTGTACTCATGTCTAATCTAGTACCCATGGCTTGCTGAAAGCTCTGCCAGAAGTGGGCTGTGAAAAGCGAATCTCTGTCGGATACAATCGAAATAGGCGACCCATGAAGGCGGACTATCTCCCGAATGAACAACACCGCTAGACTGTCTGTCGTCCGATTCCTACTAACAGGAATGAAATGTGCACACTTTGTCAACCGATCAACAATGACCCACATCGACTCATTACCTTTCCTCGACCATGGAAGTCTATCGATGAAATCCATAGTGATATACTCCCACTTCCACGTCGGGATATCCAATGGATGCAATAACCCAGACGGTCTCTGATGCTCGGCTTTCACCTGCTGACAAGTCGCACACCGTGCCACAAACTTTCCAATGTCTTTCTTCATGCCATGCCACCAGAAAGAACGTATCAAATCTCGATACATCTTTGTTCCACCGGGGTGAATGGTGAAATGAGATCTATGAGCTTCCTGTAAGATATCTCTTCGCAACTCCTCATCAGACGGAACACAAAGCCGCCCACGAAACCGCAACCCTCCATCTGAACCCACTGACCAATCGGTAGGGCACTCATCCAATGTGTCCACTACCAAATCTGCTATCTGCCTCGTAATCACTGGATCAGAGGTCTGTTTCTCCACCACTCTACTGATCAATGACGGATAAACTGCTAAACCCGCTATCATGCTACCCTCTGTACTGAGAGTAGGCTGAACTGCAAATGAAGCTAATGTCTCAAGTGTTCGGTACTCCTGAATCATCATGGTTGCCATCACTGCATGTCGCCTACTCAAGGCATCTGCAACCACATTGGCCCTACCAGGCTGATATTGTATCTCGAAGTCATAGCTGCTAACGAAATCAACCCATCCTTGTTGCCTCATATTCAGTTCCCTCTGAGTGAATAGGTACTTCAAACTCTTGTGATTTGTGAACAACTCAAACCTCTCACCATACAGATAATGTCTCCAGATCTTCAAAGCAAAAACTACAGCTGCCAACTCTAAATCATGTGTCGGATATTTTCGCTCGTGGGGTTTCAACTGTCGAGACGCATAGGCTACGACCTTCTTGCCTTGCATCAACACTCCACCCAATCCTGTACCGCAAGCATCAGTAAATACCACCAGCCGGCTACCAGGTGTCAGAATAGTCAACATTGGTGCTGAAGTCAACCGAAGCTTCAAAGTTTCAAAAGCTTCTTCACACTTTTCTGACCATACAAAAGGAACATTCTTCCTAGTTAACTGAGTGAGTGGTGCCGCAATCAAGGAAAATTTCTCGATAAACCGTCTGTAATAACCACCCAAACCCAGAAAACTACGAATCTCTGTCACACTACTCGGTCGTCTCCAAGACTTCACTGCTTCGACCTTCTTGGGATCCACTGCAATACCTCCACTAGAAATGACATGCCCGAGAAATCGAACTTCAGGCTCCCAGAAATGACACTTACTGAACTTCGCATACAACTGATTTTCTCTAAGTGTCTGCAAAACAATGCGAAGGTGCTCTCTGTGCTCCTCTAAACTCCTCGAGTACACTAAGATATCGTCAATGAAGATTACCACAAACTTGTCCAAGTATGGAATGAACAATCTATTCATCAAATCCATGAAGAAAGCTGGTGCATTTGTCAATCCAAATGGCATGACTGGAAACTCATACAAGCCATAACGGGTCCGAAAAGCGGTAATTGGAACGGAATGTTCCTCAACTCTCATCTGATGATACCCAGACTGCAAATCTAACTGTGAAAACACTACGGCTCCCCTCAACTGATCCAATAGATCATCAATCTGAGGCAATGGATACTTATTCTTGATGGTCACTTTATTCAGATCTCGATAATCTATGCACATCCTCAATGATCCATCCTTCTTGGATACAAATATTGCTGGAGCTCCCCAAGGTGAATTGCTCGGACGAATAAACCCCTTACGAAGCAACTCATCAAGCTGTACTTTCATCTCTTCCAATTGCTTAGGAGCAAGCCTGTACGCTGATTTAGATATAGGTGCAGTACCAGGAACCAAGTCAATCCGAAACTCTATCTCACGACGTGGAGGGATACCAGGAATCTCCTGAAAGACATCAGGGAACTCACACACAACCTCTACAGAACTGGTGTCAGGACAAAAAATCTCAAGAGAGCTAAGAAAACTCGACATCAAAGAAACCAAATCGGGCTCACAAGCCAACACACTAGGCGAAGCATCAGGTGGCGCTAACATCACCGACCTATGCAAGCAATCAATGATCACTGGATGACTGGACAACCAATCCATCCCTAGAATCAAATGATAGCCCTCAAAACCCAAGACAATAAAGTCAAACACAAAGCTGTACCCCAACAAGGAAAACTCGAAACGGGGACAAAATTCCTACAACCAAACCGAACTGCCCAAGGGAGACACAACGCACAGGGGCTCCGGCAAAGGCACTACCTCAAGGTTGTCTCTAACAACCAACTGTCTAGAAATAAAAGACCTAGACTCTCCTGTATCGAAAAGAGCCCTCAACAGGGAAGACGACGAATACACAAAACCTGGCACACAATATATATATCCTGAATCACATAACAACACACTAACATGCAATTTTTCCTACGCATAATGCACATAACACAATCTTACTACATCTGGCACACACAAAACGACAATAAAAATAAATAAAATAACATACCCTCAACATTTCCCTGACCGGGAATAGCTGCTAGGCGAACAGGCGGTGCTGGGAGAGGGACTCTCTGACCAATTCCAGGAGCAGGTGCTAACTGTCCCTGAGGCGCCCTCTTCTGTGCTGGTCCATCCCTATTCTGAGGACAAAGTCTGGAAAAGTGCCCCAATTGTCCACAAGTATAACAAACTATATGATCCCATCGATTTGTCTGACCTCTTGGACAATCACGGGCTACATGTCCCTCTTGACCACAAGTGAAGCAACCGCTCCTAGTTCCTGTCTGACCACCCCACCTAGGCTCTCTCTGTTGCTGCTGCTGTTGTCGATGATCTCCTCGAGAACGTTTGTCACCTCTGCGGTCTCTGCCAATCCTAACTGGTCCCCCTCTACCAGGGTCTCTCTGCTGGACCGCGGCACGCTCTGGCTGCTGTGCCTGCTCAATTGTCTGGCTTCCTCGGCCAAACCTCTGACTGCGTTCTGCACCTCTAGCTCGTCGAACCAAAGTCTCTTGTCTACACTCGGCGTCCACTCGCTCCTGACTCAAAGTGACGACCACTAATCTCTCAAAAGGACGATCAATCATCACCATCAACTGTTTTCTTAGGAACGGGTTCAGACCACTCAAAAACTTCATGTTCTTCTTCTCTGGAGTATCTATAAAAAAAGTGGCATAGCGGCTCAACTGTGTAAACTCGGCCAAGTATTCAGAAACAAATCTAGAACCTTGCTGTAAATGTAGAAACCTGTCCACTATCTCAGCTCTTGCAGAATCAGGAACAAAATGTTGTTCAAACACCTGGCAAAATGTATCCCACTGCATCTCTGACACATCATGGCTCTGCCTCACTGAATCCCACCAGTACATAGCCTCTCCGTCAAACTGGTGTGCTGCTAACTCAGTACACTGTATAGGTGTCAGCACCATCCTCTCAAATATGAGCTCTACCTTACGGATCCACCGATCCGCAGCTAGAGAATCTCCAGTACCATCAAATCTTTCACCACCCAAGCTGACGAAATCCCTGTTGCGCCGAGTAAACGGATCCTCTGACTGATTGCCCTGCCTCATATTCTGTGCCAACTGGGTCATCATTTCCATAAAAGCCTGAGAGACATCCTCTCCAGCAGTGCCTGATCCCTCACCCTGGGATCTCTTACCACGTGCCATCACCAAACGACCTCTACGAAAAAAAAAAAACACACATAACATACATCAAACAACACAACAAAAGTCCTAACTCCTCTACCCAATCCACTCAAGAAAGTGGTATACGATGATGTTCTATGTGAACCAGTAAACAATGGCTTTGATACTAAGCTCTGTCACGCCCCGACCCGCCATGGGAATCGCAGCGTGCCGATGCGTGAACTAACCCGTAACACAGGCGGATCGTAACCAGCCACAACATCATAATATAACACATTCTTGATACGAGAATCAAACGAAAATAAAACTACGCTAAAGTTTGAACAAAATAAATATATTTGATTAGCCCCGCCAGAGTCATAGCGACAAAACCAGTATACAAACATCTAGTATAGCAATATAATACATCTGAAACACAGAGGAAGCAAAACATACCCGTACAGGGTGGACACAACCAAAAAGTACAAAACGCGCCTACAACGGAAACCGGGGCCTACGCGCCACGATCAGCAGGAACTCCAACACTGCCTGCACTCCAATAGAAGCACACCCCTTGCGGGGTCAGCAAATCACAAAGCTAGCTGGTGCGAGCGAACTAAATACAAATAACGGAATACTATACCATAAAAATTCATGCCAGACAAAAAAATGATAAGTAACAAACAACAACACAAGCATTTCAGATTCAACAATAACTACAAGTCTACGATATATGCCGATCAGTACACGTGATTCAAACATGGTAAATATCAAGCGATGGAAATAAAGACAATCTCATAATTTTTCCTAGTCTCCTAGGTATAGCAATCAGGTTGAAACCAAAAATCCTGTAAAATTCTGTATAAGAGTCTCATATCGTAGGTATCCGCATACCCTACGAATGTGTCTCACCCAGACACATCCCACAACGTGCACCAGTACCACTTCGGGCTTGTTTGTATCCTAATGGGGTGCCATCTGCTAGGATACAAACTCAAACATCCCGAACGACTGGCCTAACACGGCCAACCTAACACAATCAAACTCAAGCGCGCTGGGAGGGAAAGCGAGTAATCTCCAAAGCACGTCCTCCGGGACCCGTCCTACTGCACTCTATAGTGGCAAGTGCGTGCGGGAGCTCACCGCACCTCAGCAAGCTTGCCACATGAAATAGCGTCCACAATGTCAGGTGCGAGTCATCTTAAGCACCATCCAACTCACGATGCGAGCAAGCTCCTAAGCATCGACACAACAGGCATTATAGCGGGGTAAAGACACTTATACTACTATCCACATGCACAAATTACAAGTCTGTACATAACCAAAGGTACAGACGTGCAATCATAAACAATTCGGCAATTTTTATAAAACCACGACTATGCCAGGGTCCCAACATGACCCAATTCACCACAATAAATTTATTCGAGTCGATATCATACATGCTCAAAACTTGAAAATCCACGGTAAAACATGACATACTATGCAAACTCGAAAACAAAGCATCCAAGTCTCATGTCATTACACCAAAGCCTAATCACACCAAAATTCCATCACTATTCGATTTCATTCAAGTATATCATGCTTTTTGGAAAATCCAATGCATAATTCATTCACAAATAACCCACACAATCATCGAAATATCTGAAAACCCCGAACTTCGGATTTGGATTCAATTATACACAATTGACGGTATAATGTAAAAATTAAATTCAGGATTTCAATTAATTATTTTATCAAAATAAATATTATAATTCCACTCACCTGGGCAGAATGGATTTTCAAAACCCAATTCCCACCGGTCGAAGCTCCAAACACGCAAAACCACGAATGCGGGACCACGAAAATTCTAAAACTGCAAGGCGGACTCGAAAATGTGTAAACTAGCCAAAAACTAGAATAAATAAATAAATACAAGCGGCGCGTGACGGAAAGAAAACTTACAGGCAATAAAAATCGGCAAACACCCCGCCGCAACCCAAAGTTTGGCGAAAACGCGCCGAAACCCTCCCTACTCCGGTCTGATCGCTTCCAAACTGCACAACAGCCCGCAAATGAGTCTAAGGACACTCGGAGTCACGAAAGTGAGGCTCACCCACGCACCCAAAACCCGTATTCCTGCCGAAGAACCCTAAAAAATGAGCATGCAACCTGATTTTTGAAAAATTTCGGTCAACCCCAAAATCAACCTTGCATGTCGGTTCTAAGGGTTCCCAAGGACGCCACCAAAGCCCCAACACGGCTGATCGGAGCTATGGAAACCAATCAAACCCCAAACCCAAATGAAAACTGATTTTTTTTTTTTCGAAAAAAACAACCGAGAAATGAAGAGGGAATGCAGAGAGGAAGAAATCAGGAGGAGGAGGTGAGCTTAGGGGACGAAAATCAACCAATCGCCGAAACTCTGCTGGAGGAGGAGACGAAGAGCTAGCTGCTTCGCTCCCTGGAAAGAAAGAAGAAAAAGAAAAGAGAAAGAGAAGAAAGAGAGAAAGAAAAAAAGGGGGGTCGTTTCTCTTAAAGGGTGGGTGGCTATGTGCCCCCACCACCTCTACTGAGTACACCCCGCCCAAAAAAATCTTTTTTTTTTTTGAAAAACGCAGATACTACACACACAGACTACCTTTGTGAAGAGAAGTGGAGACTGGAGACAACGTTGCACAGGGAGTCGAGCAGGAGAGATCCGATAATAGTAGCCGAGCCAAAGAGGAGTGGAGTACCCAAGGAGTCGCACAGGGTAAGGGAGGGGAGGAGTCGCACACAGGAGACTTGAAGTTGAAAGGATTAGCCGATGAGGAGAAGGAGAGGACCAGTAAATGTTTTTGAGGGTTTTACTTTTTAACTTTTTATTCATACTCAAGCCGAGCCGGTTACCTGACGGGCTTCAGAAATGAAAACCGAGGCACGGACCAGAAACTTCGGGCCGGGTTGGGCTTTTAAAACCGAAACATTTATAATTAATAAAAACCGATCCGAACCGACCCGATCGGTCTGGTTGTCGGTTCGGTCCGAGTTTTCAATAC
Source organism: Berberis vulgaris (assembly GCA_963556465.1). Lineage (NCBI taxonomy): Eukaryota > Viridiplantae > Streptophyta > Magnoliopsida > Ranunculales > Berberidaceae > Berberis > Berberis vulgaris. The sequence continues at coordinate 22,093,951 of OY747130.1, read as the reverse complement.
TAAATGCCCACCCCTATAAGAAACTGTTGTCAGCAAACCATGGGAAGATTTAATGCACTCATCACCTGTGTTAAGTAGCATGAAAGCACCAGTTTCGTAAGTGCTCTTAGCCTCTCCTTTACAACATGCCTGGCCCACAATGCTGCATGCTGATCACCAAGGCAACTTGCTATAGGAATCCAGTAATAGGCCACCCTGTCGCAATTTTCCCAATGACCTCCGAATTGCTTATAATCTTTGGCAGTATTTCCATGAGTATTCCCAATGTCTCCAATGTTGTTTTATCCCATTCGAATGTGTTGAGACGCATTCAATATATTCGTGATATGAAACCCAGGTTGCTGGACACTGCATCCTCCAGTTAGGTTCCAAATCAACCAAGTGTCAATAGTCCCAAATAACGCATCTTCTTTCTTTACAGCCTCTTTAACTGCATTCACATTTTCCATAAGCCCTAGGATCTTGACAGCATTGAAATAAGTGCTTATAGGCAAACCACGTTTCCAAAAAATGGTTTCTTCCTCCTGGTAAATCCTTTTCTAATCTCCTACAAACCAAGAAAAACAAATCCGCAAAATGGGTTTTGTTCAAAATCGAAAACAAACAAACCCCATACGTCAATTTCAAAAGTGAACTCATACATTTTCACCAAACTGCAAATTCTAAAGAACCTAAACGATCAAATCAATATTCAAAATATGGGATTGTGTTTGTGGTTGTGTTTTAAAGAATGGGTAAAAAGTGTAAAAACACCAAAAAAAATACAAAAAGACTACAAAACAAGGCTGGCTAGACTTACTCTACAAAGAATGTTGCAAAGTGGATCCTTGTTATGGAGGGTGTCTTAATACTTTCATTGTTTCCTAAAAATAATTGGCACCTGCTAAATAACACCACCATTTTCACTAAAAAATGCCACCGACACCCTCCTTTACGAAGGACACCACCACCTACTGAAGGACACCACAAATACAAGCCCTTAACCCAAAATTGTCCATTTCTCTCCCACATCGAAACGGTCTCTCGCTCTCCCAAACTTTGAACTTTGCACACACTTCCCTCCCTCATTCTCCCCCTACTCTCTACTCTTTGCTCTTTCTCTCTACTATCATTGTACAATACAAAGGTTGGAGGTTTTCGTGCAATTTGGGATCTGTTGGTGTGTGATTCAATGTGTTGGTGTGCGATTGAGGTTTCTGTGCGATTCTAGGGCTAAGTTGGTTCGATTTGGTGCGTGGTCTCTTCCTTGCTTCGTTGTGTTCGATTGTTCAACCAAACCCAAATGAATTCTGGTAAATTTATTTTCCCTTCATTGGGTTTGATTATTTTATTTTAATTGTTTCATATTTATTTTAAATGTTTAGTATGGCAAAGACAAACAAAGATGTTGTGTTGGAGGTTGATGGTGTTGTTGGTGGTGGTATTGGTGGTGGTGTTGTTGGCAGTGTTGTTGGTGGTTATGTTGGCTGTAGTATAGGTGGTGATGTCGGTGGTAGTGTTGGTGGTGGTGTTGGTGTTGGTGTTGTTATTGGTGGTGGTGGTGGTGGTGTTGGTGTTGTTATTGGTGGTGGTGATGGTGGTGGTAGTGTTGGTGGGGATCATCTAGCTGAAAGACGATCAATGACGACATCTTTGATAAAGACCATAGCCGTAAAAAATAAAGAAAGGATGGACGAGAAAAAAACAAAAAATCCAACAACGGAGGGAGAATGAAAAGGAGATGAAGAAGAGAGGAGATGAGAAGATGCAATGGGGAGTGATTTGATTATCGCAGATGAAGCGGCGGTACTCTTATTGCTATCGCAAAGTCAACACAGTTTAGTTCATGATGTTGAGGAAAAGGATAAGGGCGAGGGGGATGAGGAGGGTGAGCAAACACGGGGGGGGGGGAGCGTGGAGGGTTAGGGGGATGAGGACGGTGAGTAGGGTCAGAGATGCGGAGGCTCGGGGGGATGTGGAGGCCCAGGGTGATGCGGAAGGTCAAGAGTCACACAATTATTTCTATAGAACCTAGTCCCAATGAAGATCTAGAACCTGGCAAAGTTTTTTATCCTGGTGGTCCCAAATATGCATCCATATTAGAGGATTATAATGTTCATGTTGTTCACTCCATTTGGGCTGGTCAGGAAGTATTTATAATATTTTCAAGTTATTTACAATATGTAGTACTTATTGTTTTTACATTATTTGGACACTGACTAGTTTTTCTTATTGTGGAGGAACGAGGCGAGTTGAAATGTCGGCATCAGTACAATAGTTGTATAGTTTGGAGGTTGTGTGACGAGTCGAAGGAAGTTATTTCAATGGTCTATAAGAGAGGTCTCCGACCGTTGATAGATCATTGTAAGAATCATATCGATAGGGTCACAATTTGTGTTTTCATCGAGTGTTGACAACCTAAGACCAACATTTTTCACTTCCCTTTTGGAGAAATGAACATCACCATCGATGATGTCTATCGTATCATTCATTTGTCGATTGTTGGTAAGCCGGTTATGGTGAAGAAAACTCAAATGAAGGCAGATGAGTGTGTTCAATTTTTTGTGAATGGTTTGGGGATTTAAAAGAGCGAAGCACAAAAACATGTCCAAAGGTATCAGAGTTTCCTAGAGATGAAATTTATTAAAGATCACTATTGTGGGAAAGTGAGTACAAGTGATTCTCTTCAAAAGAAATAACAAGTTGCATGGGGTTACATGTTATTTCTTCTGGGCATGACGATCTTCGTTGATAAGACTGGATTCAAGGTGCGCACTAAATATTTGAAGTTGCTGATGAAGGTGGATGATATTGGGAAGTTTGTATGGGGAGTTGGTACTTTGGCGTTCTTGTATCGTCAACTTGGTTGTGCTAGCTGAGCGAGTACCAAACAAAAATTTGGATATCTACCGCTTTTGGAGGTACAATTTTCGTGAAAATTGTTCAGTTAATTATCTTTTTAGTGTTTTAGATATTGATTCTTTATATTGATATGTTTAATTCTTTTGTAGTATTGGATATACGATCACTTTAGCCTTTGGGGTACGACACAAGCCTCGTGGAAGGATCGCCTCTTCACCATGGCTAAGTAGCATTGCCCCCAACTTAGTGGGGTCGTGAGTGAAGAAATTTTGACTCGTAGGAAAAATCTTGTTGACATGTCTCCTGAAGAGGTAAAAGTTAGTCATTTAAGTTCATGTTTCATCTCAGATAATTTAATAAGTTCATATTTGTATTGTCAGGTTATTTGGGACCCTTATGCGGAATCCAAACGAAGAACTCCACTTCATAGCATTACATGATTCCAAGGCTACTTGTTATGCCCTAATGTTGAAGAACCCTATCACCCATATCAAGTAATGAGATAAATGTAAAGTGTACAGGTCATTCCAAATCCCCCCATTCATCAAGTTAAAATGAAGAATATAGGTCGATCTGGCCACAAATACTCGGCGAAGCATGAGATATTGTCTTCATTTGCTGCAACTTGGCATAATCATCTCGTGTCAATTGAAAACCAAGGAGCGCCAATGAAGTTTCTATGGGATTGCAACAATGACTACTTGGAGTGGTTTCATGACATTAGCCATCCGTTCATCCAACCACCAAAGACTAAGAGGACGCATCCCTTAAGAAATCAATTTTTCATATCTCACAATCGGGTAATGATCTATAGTTTAACAAATTTGCTCACATATTAAATACATAATTGATTTTTTTACTAAGATCAATGTTTTCCTTGCAAAATAAGTTGGTTGATGATGCTCTTCAGTTGGTGGGCGCCTCTATTGAAGGAGGGAATTTGGATAAGGTTGTGTTGCTCATGAGGGAAAAAAAGTAGGTGACCTGCTAAGACAAATGTCTACGCATTTCTCTTCCTTAAGAGATAATGAGGAAGAACAACAAACTAGTCGAACTAGTGATGGTGATGGTGTTCCACTGGTGTGTTGCATGTTGTGGTAGGGGAAGGGGTGGTGCTAGTGATGGTAGAGGAAGGTCTGAGGATGGTGCTGATGGAGGTAAAGGAAGGGGTGATGGTGGTGCTGGCGGTAGAGGAAGTGGTGATGGTGGTGGTAGAAAAAAGGAAATGGGTGGTGGTGGTGGTGCTAAAGACAGTGAAGAAGTTCTTGCTGCTGGTGGTGTTGAAGGCAGAACCAAGAAGAGGCATGAGAAAAATATGACTAAAATTGAACATCGGAAAAAAACTGAGAGGAGTTTTGAGAAACAATTTTGTTTGTTGTATTTTGTGGTTAGTTAGTGAAAATGTAATGACTACATGCTTATGCAATCAATTATGATTTCACAATTGTAATTCGCATCAATATTTATGTATATCTCAATAGTGGTTCTAATGTTAATGGGAGTCCAAGTAAAAGTAACAAATTCTATCAAATAACCTAAAAATTTTGACACAAAGTCACCTAAAACACAAAATCTTACATTTCTATCTTCAAATGCACGAGCCGCTGCGAAGCCGATTTAAAAATTCGTAGTGATTGCTGCGTTTGGTGACTGAAAACTAATCAACATAAAATGACAGCAAACACAATGGTTCATGCGAAAATGAAAATAGGAATTGCAGCGGTCAAAGCGAGAATATGTATCCCACTCGTAGTGACCGCTGCATTTGGATAGAAAACAGACTCTGTTCAAAAATTTGATTTTTTTTATTTGAATCTTTCTTGGGTTTTTTTCAATTCCTATGGGTTTGATATATTATTGCCATATTTGATTTATTGCTAAATCTCACTTTTCAACATCTCAAGTTTGGGTGTTCAAAATTGGGGTTTCGCAATAAATCAAATATGTCAATAGTGTATCAAATCCATAGGAATTGGAAAAATAGAAAAAAGATTCATATTTAAAAAATTGAAAAATTGGACAGAGTTAGTTTTTTGTCCAAATGCAGCGGTCACTATGAGGATATTTTTGATTTTTTTGTATTTGAATTGTTTTTGGGATTTTTTTTAATTCCTATGAGTTTGATACATTATTGGCATATTTGATTTATTGCAAAACCCCAATTTTGAACACCCCAACTTGAGATGTTGAAAAGTGAGGTTTAACAATAAATCAAATATGCAAACAGTGTATCAAACCCATAGGAATTGAAAAAAATGGAAAAATAAATTCAAATTAAAAAATTGAAAAATTGGATTGAGTCTGCTTTCTGTCCAAACGCAACGGTCACTGCAACACTCTGTATAATTTTTTGATTTTTTGAATTTGAATTTTTTGATTATTTTTAATTCCTATGGGTTTGATACACTATTGACGTATTTGATTTATTGCAACACTCAACTTTTGACCTTCTCAAGTTGGGGTGTTCAAAATTGTATTTTTGAAATAAATCAAATATGATAATAGTGTATCAAACTCATAAGAGTTGAAAAAAAAATGAAAAAAAAATTCAAATTCAAAAAATAAAAAAATTGGACAAAGTCTGTTTTCTGTCCAAACGCAGCAGACATTGCGAAGGTCCCTATGACATTCGTAGTGACCGCTGTGTTTGGATAGAAAACAAAGTCTATCCAATTTTTCAATATTTTGAATTTGAATCTATTTTTCATTATTTTCCAATTCTTATGGGTTTGATACATTATTGAAATATTTGATTTAATGCAAAACCTCAATTTTGAACTCCCCAACTTGAGAAAGTCATAAGTTGAGTTTTGCAATAAATCAAATATGCCAATATTGTATCTAACCCATAGGAATTGAAAAAACCCAAAAAAATATTCAAATACAAAAAATCACAAATTTGGAGAAAGTCTATTTTCTGTCCAAACGCAGCGGTCACTGCGAATGGGATAAAGATCTTCCCAGTGACCACTGTGATCCAAAATACCATCTTCGCTTGAGCTGCTGTGTTTTTTGTCATTTACTATTGATTAGTTTTTAGGACCCATGTGATTGGAGTCTTAAATTTTTTTGACAGCAGAAATTTTTCAGGCTTTGAAATTTTTTTCAACCTTTGTCTTCCATTTTGCAGTTTGAATTTTTTTTCTCATGTTTAAGTTTACTTTTTTCCCATTACCATGATATAAAACATCCATACAACTACTCATCCATAAAATACAAGACAAACACAAATCTTCATGAAACGTAAAATATAATTTGTTGATATTTAATGATAAAAATGATACAAGTCAAGACTACAAAAAAGTTGGCTTCTCTTACAATTTGATCATCGTATGTATACAAAATATGATTTACAAAATGTCCAAAAATTTACAAAATATGTTTCAAACATCTAGTACAACAACCTCTTCCGACTTCTTCTTTGCTTTTGATGCATTGTATTTTTTAACAATCACCTCGCCTATCTGCAGTTGGCCATCGATTGAAGTCTTCCATGAGACTGCTTCTGAGAATATGCGTGAAGGCCAAGTAGGTATTGCCTGAGGCAACGATTGTCTTGGTGTCATAGGTGTCATAAGAAGCAAGAAGTGTTCACTATGGGAAGGTGTGCCATGAAACAGATTCGTAGATCGTTCAAGTTTGACGGCAGCGAAATATACAGAAAACATGTACAACTCTAGCAATGTATAAACTCCTAGCATTAATTGTCTTTTTATGGCACAATTAATCACAAGTTTAATTATTCAATTAAAACATGCTTGATTTATAACATAATATTTTTCTAACAACCTAAGATGCATGACATATTAAGTGAAAGTAAAATATTTTAAATCGTGAATCAATTAATATTAATCATGGAATAATAAAGTAAAATGAAATTAATTCTAGAGTTTGAGACTTAATTCACTGTGGTGTTACAGAGCAAACAAGAACAGGTCCAGTGTGGCTCAGCAGATCCCAGTGGGTGCAAATAGCCAACTGTTTTGAAAAAAAGTTGGTTCCCGCCTCTTTCTCTTGCACTTTCTTCTCCAACGAGACGCGCTGCTGCTGATTCCTCTTCGCTCCTCGCAAGCTTATTCTTCCTTCGACCGGCTCCGGCTCCGGTACTCTTGCGAGCTCTGTTTCGTGGTGGGTGATGGCGGTGGGAAGTGGCTCAGGTGGCGGTGATGGCGGCTCGCGTTGTTGCTTCTCCTTCATCTTATTTTGTTCCTGTATGAGAGAGAGGTGAATGAGGGGTTGGGTTCGTGAGGGAGAGAGAAACAGGGACTAGGAGTCCTCCCTGTTGGTTTCTTATTTGTGACGGGAACGAGAGAGAGAGCAGGGAGAGATGGATGAGGAAGGAAGGCGAGGTGGAGAAGAGAGGACAAGGGGGTCGTGCTCCGATGGTGGTGGTGGCTGTGTGGCGTGATGAAACAGGGAGAGGGAGAGGAACATGACGAGAAAACTGGGAGATGTTCCATGTTTTGTTGCGTGAGGACTGTGATGGAGGATGGTGGTGCTCGGTGGTTGGCTGCTGGACGGTGGCGAGGTGAAGACTGACGGTGGAAGAAGAGGAGGAGGTGGTGATGAGAATCACAAATTGTGAAGAACAGGTTTTGGTATTCTGTATTTTTTTTCTTTCACTTCTCTTCTTCCCCTTTCTTATTCATTTATATTGTATTTATAGAGAATTAAGAAAATGAACTTGGACAAGTTAAGGGGAGGGTTCAATGAGTGATTTAAGTCTTAAATCAAACTAGAATCTTGGATAATTAAGATAATATGCTTTAGGTTTGAGAAAATGAACTTGGACAAGTTAAGGGGAGGGTTCAATGAGTGATTTAAGGCTTAAATCAAACTAGAATCTTAGATAATTAAGAGAATATGCTTTGTGTTTGATTGGGTTTGGCATTGGGTTTGGGTTTACGGATTTGGTTTTGGGTTTGATTTTGAGTTTAGGTTATGGGCTTAGGCTATTCTCACCTCTACTTCCTCTGAAGTCACCGTCTGTGATTTATTCATTGCATTTTTCTTTGATTTCTTCGTTATTGCTCCGAATTCTACAAAAACACAAAAAATTAATAATTAATTTAAAATAAAATAAAACAAGGATTAACAAAAATATAATAGGAGGTAAAAAATGTTATAATTATGTGATTATCAAATACCCCCAAACCTATATTTTGCTAGTCCTCGAGCAAAACAAATAAGAAAACCAAAAAGAAAATCCTAACTCACTTTCGCAGGCATCATCGATTGCACTTACCTTTGAAACGTGCAACAAGGCTTTGAACCCCTAGATTACGTCTAGGGGACGAGTTATAGTCTCGTGAGGGTTTCCAAAAAATGTTACCCACAAACATTACTGGCTCAACAAAACTTGGTCAAACAATGTTTATTTTAAAACTTCAAGATATGCAAGAAACCAACAGTGTCATTTTCGTGTATCAACAAATCTCCAAATAATTTAATATTCTCCAAAAGTTAGAAAAAATTCATAAGCATCCTCAACTCAATTTGTGTGTGTGTGAAAATCACTATCAACATAACTTTTTATTTCAAAGTAAAATAATGAGTAAATCTCCTGTAGAAAGTTTGTTTTCACTTCAAACCTCTACTGTCACTCACAATAAAGCACTCAGAGATTTGGTATTTCACTCAGTTTATATGCGAGGAAATAATGGAAAACAATCATCTCACATATAGTATTATGAAGAACGAACTTTTCAAGAATGGAATGAACATGATCTCATGGACAGGAATATCAATTACTTTTGGGAATGTTGAATCAAACACCATAGGTCTTGGTTATTAAATCTCCACATCTACGAAACCAACCTTTACCTAAGATCAACTAGGACTTTGTTGGGTTGTAACGGGGCTTGGGTAATGGTTAATAAGGAATGTCAAAGGATTCTAACAAAAATTTCTAGGAATGTATATACCCATTCACGAACAATTAAGCTATCAAGAATAAACCAATGTTGTGCACCATCAATTTTTTCTTCATTCTCACATCTTTATCCTCATTGAGGAATCATTTTTTTTTTCACATAGAGGATTTATGAAATATCTCATATTTTTCTCTTTAATGCCCTTTTTACACCAAGTATATCCATCCATACACATTCCCAGAAAAGTTGGGTAAAGGTTAATGGGTTAACAAATAAAGTTATTCTAAGGCTCAAAAAGGTTAATGTTATGGCTAAGTTAAAAGGCTAGTTAATGGTGTAAAGAAAGAAAAGGAAAAAAATGCCTAGATCATTTCCTAAATTCGGGTCAGTATTATGACATCTCAATTGAATAAGCCAAGAAGTTCTAATGTAATAATTCAATTTTGATGTCATTCCCAAAGTAATTGATCAGAAAAATGAGAATAATGAGATCATCAACGAGATAATACGGACTCAAGAAAAATCAGAGTTTATGTATAACCCTCGGAAAAATAGAAAGGTTCAAAACATTCAGGGTTAAGTCTCCACTATTATTCTAAGGTTTTCTAGTATATACTTCACTCATCAACTTCAAGTTATGCTAACATGGCTCATGGTGCAAAGATAATCGAGTTGAAAAATCTTATGAACTAAATCTAACTTAAGGATCATACTAAACTTTCAGTCTTTATCAATATACCAATATGTCAAGTTGGCTTGCATTATCTTGAACATAAAACATTTAAAATCCATTTTCCTAATCGCAAAAGACCAAGTTTTCTTGACAAAAAAGCACAAAATTTTTTTTTTAAGAATAAGAAAAGAAAACACTACAAAAAATTCACCGACTCATGAACCCTGCCCCCAAACCTAATCCAAACATTGTCCTCAATGTTTAACAAAATAATTCTTACAAATGAATGAAATAAGTACATGAGAGGAGGTTAAAACAGTATTACCACGGTGAAGATTTTACCAATTTCCACAAGTAATCCACCGATGAGAGCTCAGAGACAAAAGAATTGTGGATTAGTTAATAGAAATAGATAAAATACACACTCAACATGCACTCTTACAACAAAAGGTGGGCTGCCTCCCAGTAGCGCTTGGTTTAACCTCATCAGCTCGACAAAACCCAAAAGATCCTCAATTCTGATACACAGGGTCCTCTAATAGAATCACATCAACCTCGATTTCTAATCGAGGTAACTCTAAGAATGGCTTGAGTCGTTGACCATTTACCTTAAATACATGGCCATCCTTAGGGTTAACGATCTCCACAGCTCCATGTGGGAACACTGCTTTCACAATATAAGTTCCAGACCACCGAGATCTCAACTTTCCAAGAAAAAGTCGTAACCGAGAGTTGAACAACAAAACTTTTTGAGACGGTTCAAAGGACTTACAAAAAATGGATTTATCATGAAATATCTTCGTTCGTTCTTTGTAGATTTTGGCATTGTTTTACGCATCATTTCGGATCTCTTCCAACTCATTAAGTTGAAGCTTACGATGCGATCCAGCCTTAACCATATCAAAATTGAACGTCTTGATGGCCCAATATGCACAATGTTCCAATTCCACAGGCAAATGACATGTTTTTCCAAAAACAAGCCTATATGGAGACATTCCAATCGGGGTCTTAAATGTTGTTCTATAAGCCCAGAGAGCATCACTCAGACGTTGAGACCAGTCTTTATGATCTGGTCTGACTGTCTTCTTTAGAATGTTTTTAATCTCCCGATTGGAAATCTCAACTTGCCCACTTGTTTGTGGATGATAGGGGGTGCCAACTTTATGAGTGATGGAGTATTTTTTTTACTAATAGCTCGAACGGTCTATTGCAAAAATGAGAACCACCGTCACTTATAATGGCACGCGGAATACCAAAACGAGAAAAGATATTATCTTTCAAGAATCTTACCACAACCCTGTGGTCATTCGTTTTACATGGTATCGCTTCTACCCATTTGGACACATAATCCACAGCAACAAGGATGAAAAGATTGCCAAACGAAGGCGGGAATGGTCCCATGAAATCAATACCCCAAACATCAAAAATTTCAACCACAAGAATATTAGTAAGGGGGATCATGTTGCGACGAGAAATGGAACCCATTCGTTGGCTTCGATCACAAGTGGTGCAAAAGGCATGAGTATCTCGAAAAAGGGTAGGCCAATAAAAACCACTTTGCAAAACTTTTGCAGCTGTCTTTCTAGAGCTAAAATGACCACCACAAGCTTGCTCATGACAAAATGAGATGATGCTGTGAAATTCACTCTCAGGAACACATCTCCTGATAACCTGATCAGGACAATACTTGAACAAGTATGGATCATCCCAGAAGAAATGTCTAACCTAAGCAAGAAATTTGGATCTATCTTGTTTAGACCACTTAAGAGGAAGTTGACCTGTAACAAGATATTTCACGATATCTGCATACCAAGGTAATTTGGAGAGAGCAAATAATTTCTCATCAGGAAATGACTCATTCAATGGTAAATATTCGCTAGATGACTCTACCAGAAGTCTAGATAAATGGTCAGCTACAACGTTTTTCGAACCTTTCTTGTCCCGAATTTCAATATCAAACTCTTGTAGCAATAGGACCCATCGAATTAAGCGAGGTTTAGCATCTTTTTTAGAGAAAATATACTTTAACGCCGCAGGATCAGTAAAAATAATTACTTTGGATCCTATAAGGTAAGACCGAAATTTGTTTAGAGCAAATACTACAGCTAATAACTCTTTCTTATTGGTGGAGTAATTAAGTTGTGCGTCTTGTAGAGTTCTACTAGCGTAATAAATGACATGTGGCTTTTTGTCCAATCATTGTCCTATGACAGCTCCGAGTGCAAAATCGGAAGCATCACATATAAGCTCAAAGGGAAAGTTCCAATTACGAGATTGGATGATTGGAGCTGAAGTCAATAATTGTTTAAGCTTCTTAAAAGCTTTCAAACAATCTTCATCAAAAACAAAAACTGCGTCTTTAGCAAGTAAATTGCATAAAGGATGAGCGATTTTGCTAAAGTCTTTGATGAATCTTTGATAAAATCCAACATGGACTAGAAAAGATCTAATTTCCTTAACCATATTTGGAGGCGAAAGACTCGAAATTAAATAAATTTTGGCTTTGTCGACTTCAATTCCCTTGTGTGAAATTACATGTCCAAGAACAATGCCCTGTCATACCATAAAATGACATTTCTCCAAATTTAAGACAAGATTTTTCTCCACACATCTATTTAACACTAAAGCTAAATGATGTAGACATTCATCAAATGAATCACTAAATACTGAGAAATCATCCATAAACACCTCGAGGAACCTCTCAACCATATCGGAAAAAACACTAAGCATGCACCGTTGAAAAGTAGTGGGTGCGTTACACAATCCAAAGGGCATTCTCCGATATGCGAAAGTACCAAAGGGACAAGTGAATGTGGTCTTCTCTTGATCCTCGAGTGCAATGGGGATTTGGTTATAACCGAAATACCCATCAAGAAAACATTAGTAATCATGTCCGGCTAACCTTTCAAGCATCTCATCAATGAAAGGAAGAGGAAAATGATCCTTCCTTGTGACCAAGTTCAACTTACGGTAATCAATACATACTCGCCACCCCGTGGTCATGCAAGTTGGTACTAATTCATTCTTGTCATTCTTGATTACCGTTACCACTGACTTCTTTGGGACAACTTGAACAGGACTAACCCAAGGACTATCCGAAATTGGGTAGATTATACCCACATCCAACAATTTGAGCACTTCGGCTAGGACAACTTCCTTTAGATTAGGATTAAGTCTACGTTGCATTTCACGCGATACTTTGGCATTATCTTTGATATGAATGCGATGCATGCAAACGATTGGACTTATTCCTTTAATATCCACGATAGTCCACCCAAGTGTTGTTTTATGTTTTTTTAAAACATCTAACAATTTTCCTTCTTGTTCTTCAGTCAATGCAGATGAAATAATAACAGGTAAGGTATTGTCAACACCTAAAAATGCATACTTGAGGTTGTCAGGTAATACTTTTAGGTCGAGCTTGGGTGGTTTTTCAACGGAAGGGACTTGTTTTGACTCACTGAGTGGAAGATGTTCCACCCTAGGCTTCCATTTATAATTGGTTTCCATTATAGGGGTAGAGTCAAACAAAACATTGACTTCCTTGATGGAATCATTAATATCGAAGTCTAAATTAAAATGAGTCAAACATGCCTCTAAACGATCATTAAACTGAGGAAACGAATGTTCCGCCAAACTCTCAATCATGTAACCTCAAAGGAATCCTCAGACTCGGGAGGTTGTTGACTTACATTGAATACGTTGAGTTCGACGGTCATGTTACCAAATGATAATTTCATGATTCCATTTCGGCAGTTAATGATAGCATTGGATGTGGCCAAAAATGGACGACCCAAACTAACTGGAATGTGACTAGAGGGATTGTGAACAGGTTGTGTGTCAAGGACTATGAAGTCCACAAGGAAATAAAATTTGTCAACCTTAATGATCACATCCTCTATCACACTGCGGGGGACTCGGACATCTGTCTGCCAATTGCAGTGTCACTTGAATTGGTTTCAACTCACCAAGACCCAATTACTCATATACTGAATATGGCAATAGATTAACACTTGCCCCTAAATCTAACAGTGCCTTCCCAATCATATGATCACCAATCACACATGAAATAGTCGGGCAACCAAGATCTCTGTACTTAGGTGGGGTTTTGTGTTGAAGGATGGACCTGACTTGCTCAGTTAGGAAGGCTCTTTTGTGCACATTCAGTTTTCGCTTTTGTGTACACAAATCCTTCAAAAACTTGGCATAAGAGGGAACTTGCTTAATGGCCTCGAGTAATGGAATATTGATTTGAACTTGTTTAAAAATTTTCATTATATCGTTGGCATGTGATCCTTTTTTCGCCGAAACTAACCGCGATGGAAATGGTGCTCTAGGCATATAGGATGCCTTGGTGGGATCAGAGTCAAGATGATGATCATCTTGAGAAGATGAGGCTTTATCAGCCTCCTTCTCAGATGGAGGTGTGACTTGCTTTGGCGAGGATTGGGATTCAGGATCAATCAAATTAGGCATTCTAATTTGGTTGTCAACTTGTTTTCCACTCCTAAGGGTGATGATAGATTTGACATCTTCATTGCGTGGCTGAGATGTACTGCCTATTTCGAATTGGCCCTTAGGATTTTGAATGGGTTGACCGGGGAATCTTCCTGCTTCTCTTTCAGGAAAGGATTTTGCTATTTGACTCACAGTCATCTCAAGCTTTTGGATGGCTTGAGATTGTTGTTGAGAAGTAGCTCTTAGTTCAGTGATAGCCTGAGAGTTCTGTTCGAGCATGGTTCCTGTTCTCTGCATAAATTGGTTTACTGTATCCTGTAAACTCTGAGTGTTAGAGGGACATACATCTTGATTGAATTGAGGCCTATTAGCGGGAATTGGAGCTCGAGGAGCTTGTGGGATAACAACTGGGCCTCTTTGATGTTGACCATGGGCCCATGAGAGATTAGGGTGTTTGGCTAAACCTGGATTGTAAAAATTTGAGTGTGGATTATAACCAGATTGCCTAAAGGTATTGAATGCATTGACTTGCTCAACAAAATAAGCAGGGTACTCATTTTTCAAGTGACAGTCTGATGTGGAATGACTAGAACTTGAACATGCAGCACAAACCTCGGATGGAACATTGGTTTGGACTGATGGCTGAGACTTTTCCAGATATGCATCAATCTTCTATGCCATTGTCATTACAACTGCTTCCAACCTTGAAGAAGGAGGAAGATGAGGAGTAGATGATGTATCCCTTACTTCATACAAACCACCCTCTCGCCTATCCGAGTCTTTTCTTGAATAATCCCATTGTTGAGAATTTTCAGAAATAACTTCAAAGAATTCTCAAATCTCATTAGCACTCATCTTCATAAGTGACCCACCACTAGTGGCGTCAATCATTCGACGGTTTTGAGTTGTTAACGGGTCTTGAAAGTATTGAGTTCATTGAATCTTTCCCAACATTCATAGAAATGCTCACCATCTTTCTGTTGAAAATTAGATATATCTCTTCGAATGGCATTTGTTTTATGAATAGGAAAATATTTTGTCAAAAATTTTCCTGATAGGGCATCCCAAGTGTCGATGGTTCCAGTTTCTAAGGAGTTTAACCACAACTTCGCCCTATCTTTTAAAGAAAAGGGGAACAGTCTAAGACGAACTGAATCATCAGAAAAATTGGGATATTTCAGAGTAGCACAAATGTCAAGAAACTCTTTGACATGAAGATAAGGATCCTCTTTTTCTAGACCATAAAATGAAGGCAAAAGGTGGATAATTGATGGTTTTAGCTCAAAGCTACTTGCAGTGGTCTCAGGTAAGACAATGCAAGATGGGGTGTTATTGGAGCGTGGAGAGAAATAATCCTTAAATGCTCTCTCCCCAGCCATTTCAGTGGTCTCACTCGACAAGGAGAACGATTCTAGAAGGTCAATGGGGACTTCAGACAACTCTACAGGATCCTCTCGAATTAGTCTACCTCTCGAATCCCATTCCCAAATACGCATAAACAGGTCTACACCAAGTGAGGTTTGAAATGTTTACTAACCTTAAAAATCACGCACAGACTCAAACACAATCAGCAACCAATTGATGCACAAGAAAAAATGCCTCCTTAAGCAATCAATGTTTTTGAGATTAATTATCTTATTATCTTTATGGGAGAGATTATTTCTTATGTAATGTTTATATCAGAGCAATGGGTGCTACAAGATGATCCTAAGAGTGTATACTTTACACCACAAAGTTCAAAATTAGTAGGCTAGAGTTTTGTTTCAAAGAAACCGGATTATCGCACAAGAGAAGGAGGTCACAATGGTCCAATTAAGTACTTCCTTGTGCTACCGCTCTGTAAGCCAGTAGATATGAGAACGATGTGATGTTAAATGTACACTTGAGGCTTGTGTTCCTAACTCAAAACTGTTAGTTACACCAATTCTTCTTGTGGATCGTAGCTTACTTATGACTCGGCGTACCGGGTAAATTACCCTTGTGGCAGTGGCCTATCGGAGTTCATTGAATGATTAAACCCATCGTCACTTTCAGCTTTGGTCAACACAAAAATTATTGGATTCACCTTGGTCTTGGTTGTCCTATGAACACCGTACCTAAAAGATGGCTCTATCTAACTTGCTAACTGATTTTAATTATGTTTCGCTATTGGTTGCACACAGCTGGAGTGATTAGGTGGGGATATCAAGTCCCACCAGTTTCTATTTAGAAGTTGGGTCTGCTTAATATGAATTTTTAAAGTTTAACATCCACAATTACAGAAATTAAACAATCAATCACACAATTTCAAACAATTACACAAAGCACCCGGGTCGCTAATACATTGCGTGTGATAGAAGTACTTACAGTGTGCGTATTTCGTTCTGCACAAAAAGTTAGCACAATTAAAAAAAATGTCCGACTTCTTTTTATCCGTTTCAATCAGCACACAAGCTTATGCAATCAAATTACTGGTCTTGGTCTTAGAAGTCGAATTTCTAAATCATAAAAAAAAAATTATTGGGTAACAATTAAAATTGTTTCCCTATAATTTCTTTGACTTGGAAAATTTGGGGGGTTTTTTTTTTTAGGTGATTAAAAATGGAAAACAATAGAGTTTATTACACCACACACTCGTAAAACGAGGTGAAAATAAAATTAAAACTCCCCTCACAAAATTAAAAAAAATTAAAATTAAAATTTGCTTGATGTTCGCAGGATCGACCAATTTCCTCGAGAAGCGTGTATTCTATAAAATCAAAAATATAACACGAAATGAGTGTAAAAAGAACTTAAAAAAATAAAAATAAAATTTTGTTTGTTTTTTTTTTTTTGAATTTTTTTTTTTGAAATTAGTGAAAATAAATCTTAAATTCAATTACACCGCTACCTTCCCCGGCAACGGCGCCAAAAACTTGTTGCGGGTTTAACTGGCCTAAACAAATAGGCTAATTTGACCCACTTGTAATAACCGCAAGTGCACGGTGTCTAACTGGTAGACAACGGCAAGTACAGGTTGATCCCACGAGGAAGGTGGATTAAATTGAATTTAATAATTTACCTAAACTAATTTGGAGAAAATGGGGGTTACAGTGTTTAAAAATCAAAAATCCGAGTTAAACAAAAGTAATAAAAATAATAATAAATAAAAGAAAAGAGTTGGAGGGAAACCACAATTTGCAAAATATTTTTCAAGCTCCTAAAATTATATTCAATTTTTCTTATTATTCCAATTTCAAATAAATGACTCTAGCAATGTATAAACTCCTAGCATTAATTGTCTTTTTAGGGCACAATTAATCACAAGTTTAATTATTCAATTAAAACATGCTTGATTTATAACATAATATTTTTCTAACAACCTAAGATGCATGACATATTAGGTGAAAGTAAAATATTATAAATCGCGAATCAATTAATATTAATCATGGAATAATAAAGTAAAATGAAATTAATTCTAGAGTTTGAGACTTAATTCACTATGGTGTTACAGAGCATTCAGCAGGGTGCAAACAGGAACATGTCCAGTGTGGCTCAGCAGATCCCAGTGGGTGCAAATAGCCAACTATTTTCAAAAACAGTTGGTTGCCGCCTCTTTCTCCTGCGCTTTCTTCTCCAGTGAGACGTGTTGCTGCTGCTGATTCCTCTTCGCTCCTTGCGAGCTTCTTCTTCCTCCGACCGGCTATGGCTCCGGTACTTTTCAAGCTCTGTTTCGTGGTTGGTGATGGCGGTGGGAAGTGGCGGTGATGGCGGCTCGCGTTGTTGCTTCTCCTCCGTCTTATTTTGTTCCTGTAAGAGAGAGAGGTGAATGAGGAGCTGGGTTCGTGAGGGAGAGAGAAACAGGGACTGGGAGTCCTCCCTGTTGGTTTCTTGTCTGCGACGGGAACGAGAGAGAGAGCAGGGAGAGATGGATGAGGAAGGAAGGCGAGGTGGAGAAGAGAGGACAAGGGGGTCGTGCTCCGATGGTGGTCGTGGCTGTGTGGCATGATGGAACAGGGAGAGGGAGAGGAACGTGACGAGAAAACAGGGAGATGCTCCCTGTTTTGTTGTGCGAGGCCTGTGATGGAGGATGGTGGTGCTCGGTGGTTGGCTGCTGAACGGTGGCGAGGTGAAGACTGATGGTGGAGGAAGAGGAGGAGGTGGTGATGAGAATCACAAATTGTGAAGAAGAGGTTTTGGTATTCTGTATTTTTTTTCTTGCCCTTCTCTTCTTCCCCTTTCTTATTCATTTCTATTGTATTTATAAAGAATTAAGAAAATGAACTTGGACAAGTTAAGGGGAGGGTTCAATGAGTGATTTAAGGCTTAAATCAAACTAGAATCTTGGATAATTAAGAGAATATGCTTTGGGTTTGATTGGGTTTTAGAAAATGAACTTGGACAAGTTAAGGGGAGGGTTCAATGAGTGATTTAAGGCTTAAATCAAACTAGAATCTTAGATAATTAAGAGAATATGTTTTGGGTTTGATTGGGTTTGGCATTGGGTTTGAGTTTACGGATTTGGTTTTGGGTTTGGTTTTGAGTTTAGGTTATGGGCTTAGGCTATTCTCACCTCCACTTCCTCTGAAGTCACCGTTTGTGATTTATTCATTGCATTTTCTTTGATTTCTTCGTTATTGCTCCGAATTCTACAAAAACACAAAAATTTAATAATTAATTTAAAATAAAATAAAAAAGGATTAGCAAAAATATAATAGGAGGTAAAAAATGTTATAATTATGTGATTATCATTCCCATAACACACAAAGACACAACAATAACGGTTGGCCGCCAACACTAACATATCCAGTTGAATCAACCATTTTTCTCTTCCAATGCGTAAAGTACCTTCGAATATTGTCATAACATCTTTCACAACCGTCACCCCTCCGTCATTCCACATTCGAACCCACAAGTCATGGTTATCTTCCAGCTCCAATAGTAGTTCATGTCTCACTTGCCTCCAACAAATCTTCTCATCGTAACCTAAGAAGTTGCTTATGCATCTGAATCCACAATGGCCATCAGCGAGTATATTCTAAATGTTCTCAACATAATCCTGAATCCATAGCGGAATTTGCTTCATAAACGTAGTTTTCCACTTCGGCACCTTCTGTTTTGGTTTAGAAACACTATCCTGACTTCTAAGCTCCTCTTGTGTATTCATGTACTCATGACCAGAGGGTCCATTTTGGTGGACTTCTCATGCTTAGATAACTTCTTCTTTTTAGGTCTCCCCTTGCCCTTTACAGGTTCAGTTGGTTCAATCATGACACATGAATCAAGGCAATTCAAATCTAGCAGCTTCCTCTTCAATACCAACTGCTGATCATGAATGGATTGTAAGTACTTTTGTTTGACGGTGTCTACTACTGGATCTATAATCACATTCGCAGTTGCACGGAGAGGTGTTTTGCTAAGTTGCATCCAGTGTTTGTATAACAAGACAGTGGAAGTTGACCATTAGGAGTTAAATATTGGGTCATTTCATGAACACAATTTTCAGCATCAAACCTACGAATTTCAAATAGCATCAAGTCAATAGCCTTATGAGACACGGATCTAAGAAGTATTCCAAATAATTGAACAATGTGCTCTTTCTTGACATTTGTGAGACTCTTTCTAAATGACACTTCAATTTCTACAAGTTGGACTTGGATCATGTCATGCATTTTCATCCATACATTATAAAATGTCTTTTGGGAATTCTCCAACATCTTCTTCAACCTAGAGTGTGTACCTTCAACGCGACCAGTATCCGTTGTCAAAAATGCATGAAATTGTCGATCCATGGATTCACAAAAAACTCCTTATGCGGATACCAAACTGTTCGCAGATAGTCCAAACACTTGGGATGTGATGCCCATCTTCTCTCGAACTCAATAATGTCCCTGTTCCATTCTTGCTCTGTAGCTGATTTATACAATTCCGAGAAAGATTCAATAAACTCCTGCCATCTTTCAATATCCTCAATTTTTTTTTTTTTTTGCAATTCTTTTCCACATTTTTATATATGTGCCACCTTCACAACAACCTCATTGCTTCTAGAAAGACTCAATGGCTTTGATCAACCCAAGCTCTCTATTTGTCACAAACACCTTTGGCAAGTTGTCTGGCTAAAACACTCCCAGTAGCTTTTCTAATGCCCAAGTGTGTGACTGTTCAGTTTCAGACAACATGAAACAACAACCAACATTGAAAGTCATGTTGAATGATGTCACACCTACAACCTCCAATAGCGACATCCCTTAGCGATTGGTTTTGTATGTGCAGTCCATAAGCATCATCGTTGGGAAGCAGTTAGCTAGTAGAATTGACTCATGATGACATCAAAAAATATTTGTGACTCTATTATAATCCACCATCTCAACGGTGATGGTGGCAAACATGCAATAGACTCATGCCCTTGCGCCAGCCACGACAACGACGAACCCTAGGATAGATTTGCTATCATCTCAGATACAACAAATCGCCAAAGCAGTAGAGGCTTTCATACAACAGAACCCTCCACCCGTTAACGAAGATCAAGAGCAGCACAAGCCTCCATTTCCTGAAGACAACAGAGAGCAAGCACAGGAGAGTTAAGCCCCAGCTAGTTCCCATTGGACTAGAGGAGGCGGAGCAGCTAACGCGGAACCGACTCTCAGGGCGGAGAAGCTCGGCTCTCATAACCCCCACAACAAAGGGGCGTACGACCTAGACATGTTGTATCGTCTCTTTGTTCCACCGTTCATGAACGAGGCTTTTCCAAATAAGTTTATGCCTCAAAAGCTCGACTTCTACGATGGGACCACCTATGCCATTACCAGCATGCAATGGCACTCAAAGAAGGATCTGATTCGGTAATGTGCAAAACTTTCCCTACAAGCCTGAAAAAACCAGCACTAACATGGTTCCACAGCCTCCCGCCGAAGTCGATCGACTCATTCAAGACACTGACAAAGGAGTTTCTGACGCGTTTTGTCGGAAGTCAGTGCCTTTGGAAAGGCCCACACTACATACTCTCTCTCAAACAAAGATCCACTGAGACATTCAGAGAGTATGTCACACGCTTCAATGACGAGCTGACCCTCATTGATGGTTGCAGCGACGACACAGCTGTGGCGGCTTTTACCGCGGGCCTGAAAGAGGGAAAACTTTATGAATGCCTCACCTTGGAACCCTCTTTGAATATGGCGGAACCCCTCAAGAGCGCCCAGAGGTACATCACCTTAGAAGAGTTGAGAACTGTGAAGAGGGAAAAAAGAGATGATAAGAAGCCATCCGCTCCTAAAGATAGGAAGGAGGGAAGGAGACGTGAGGATGAAGAAGGGAGTAAGCGAAAGCGCAATGACAACAGGTCAAATCTTGGCCGGGCCAGACTAGAGAAAGCATCCAACTAAGTTGGATCCAGAGCTGTAATCCCCTCAATTCTAGCCTATTGGATATCCTAAATTCCATGAAAAACTGGGAAGATCTGAAGTGGCCCCCGAAACAGTGCAGAGACCCCTCCAAACGTGACAATAGCAAGTATTGCTCATACCACAAGGAAGGTGGTCACGACACCAACGACTGCAAGAGTCTAAGCTATGAGATTGAGTATTGGATCCGCGGGGGTAAGCTAAAGGAATTTCTAGGCTCTGAGAAGCGACCGAAAAGACCCAAGGACCGGGGGAGTCGGACAAGGAAATAGATAAGGAGACTCCCGGCATAATCTATGCTCTTCATGGAGTCGGACCAGACGAAGACCAGTCGAACAGGTCTCGCAAGCGGACTCTACTAGATATGCAGACACAATCCCTAGATGAGGACAAACGTGTTTACTACTCGAGGGTGCAAAGCCTCATTCCCACCTTAACCTTTACAGACAAGGATCTCAAAGGAGTCCGAGCACCGCACAATGACGCTCTTGTCATATCAGTCTCCATTGCAAGGTGGGAGGTAAAGAAAGCTCTGGTAGATACGGGAAGCTCACTCAACATCTAGTTCTACAATGCGTTCCACAGTATTGACCTCAAGGAGGGGAATCTGACGTCCTCAGACTACCCGCTGATTGGATTCCGCGGGAGAAATGCTTCCCGATTTGGCGATAGTGGTAGGAGAACCAAAACTGAGAAAGGTCATGTTCCTGGACTGCATGGTAGTAGACACGCCATCAACCTACAACCTTATCTTGGGAAGGCCATGGCTCCACCAAACGGAAACAGTAGTCTCCAGCCTTCACCAGTGCGTTAAGTACACTGCTAACCACTCTAAATGAACAATACATGGAGACCAGCCTATGGCACGAGGCTGCCATTATGCCGCATTGAAGCAAATAGAATGTTCCCAAATCCAACTGGATCCTACGGCGCAACCTAAAATAGAGTCAGACCCTGCGACTGTGGACGCATCACTTTACTTGCACGAGATCCCAACAGTAGTGGCTAAGTTCATAAACAGGGAACAATGAAGCGAAACATGAGAAATTTGCTCTTCAACCAAACAGAATGGAGAAGTCAATGCAAACGGGAGTATAACCCCCTCCCTCGACATCCCACAAACACATAGATTAGCTCCCACGGAAGGTTTACACTTCAGTAGCCTCAGTGAAATTAGCAAAACATGGCAATTCGCTAAAAGTATCAACAATCCAACAAGGGTCATGCGAATTCACTTCAGGGTCGGGTCGACTTATCTTCGCCAATAACTAGTCTATTTCAATTGTTTATTTTCCTTTCCTTATTCAATGTAGAGTTTTAGTTCTTAAAAACTTATGTGATTTGCAATCATTTAATAACTAAAGAAAGAATTACGCACACAACTATATTGATTACTGGAAAGATGTAACAACGGGCGCCCCGAGGCGGATACAAAAACTACATAGTACGAGCATCTGAATCTGATGCGACATAAAGTAAAGACTCGCTTAAACAGTTCGACTACATAAGAAGACCAAAAGAGAGAAAAGGTACCCCAAGTAAACTTCGCTCAACGACTCCTCCGAGAAACATGTCCCAAGATCAAGGACAAAGGTGCGAGAAGGGGCTAAAAGTACGGAATAGCCGGTTGCTCTTCCAAATCACCCCCAGAAAGTGACTCGACAATGGCAATACAGACCTTGCAACGAGTTGCAGACTTCCTCAAAAGGCTTCTGGCCTCTCGAAGGGGGTGGAAGAGGGTAGAAGATGATGGCCGCAAGCGACGAAGCAGTCAAGGTTTCACAGTGCTGCCAAGCGAGGACACTTTTCCCATGCGCGATACTCGGGGTGACTCAGAGATACCACCCTTAGATGCAACAACGCATCTGCCAACACTTCGATCAACCATAAACTAGCCGCATGAACGGACTACCTGCGGGCAGAACGACACAAGGTAACACCAAAGCGCAAACGAATATACGACAAACTCATCCCTTGTGAGGAGTACACACTTCTTCTTCGCAAAATGAGAAGAAATTATGAGATCTCAGCTAATCGATTAGGTGCTCATCCAGAGCAGGTGACAACACATAACATCGATTATCATCATGACTGATCGACGCAAATGTCAAAACATTTGAAGACTCCAATAATAGAGATATCCCTTCAGCCTTTGGAAAACCCAAAGCATTTTCTTCAAAAAGGAACATTACAAGAGATACGCTCTTCAGAGGATAATGCCTACAATGATGAAAGGACACCATTATATAGACCTAATGATTCACCAAACGGGCGCTTCAGGCATTAACTGTCAGCATTGAATACCGTATGGGAAACAATGAGACGGCGGTTCCCAAGGAAACTGCACGAGTCCACGTTCGTCCAATCAACGAGGTTGCACACAACCCCATTAATTGAGGGGGAGTGACCAATACTCAACCGCCTCGCGATCTACGACGTACACTTAGCGTATTTCGTATAAGAAACCCTAGCTCTCACTCTACGGCCCACTATTCGAACAATATTCTACCTCGTGCCTGACACGAGCATTAGAAGCCCTAGTCATTCCTGACACGCGGATCACACTTGCATATCACCAAACCCGATCAGATAAACCTAGCTAGTGAAGACTGGCAATGACAACTTCTAATCAAAGCCCAAACCTGTAGCCCATATTGCACGGATGTAGACGGTTTGGAAGGTGGGAGCCTAGTCAGACCCAAACTGATTTCGACGGCTCGCAACGGGACTACTGCACTTCTACAAATTATGGTCGCTGAATCACCAACCCCGGACTTGTAGCCTCCAATGTGCGGGTGTAAATGGTTTGGAAGGTGGGAGCCTAGTTTGTCCCAAAATGATTTTACTGGATCGCCACAGGGCCACTGCTATTCTACACTGCGCGGGTGTAGATGGTTTGGAAGGCGGGAGCCTAATCAGTCCCAAACGGATTCCAAAGGCTCGCCACGGGGCCACTGCTCTTTTACAGACCATGGTCGCTAAAAATTCCCAAATTTGTAGCTCGATGCGCACGGGTGTAGATGCTTAGGAAGGTGGGAGCCTAGTCAGTCTCGAACTGATTTTGACGGCTTGCCACGAGACCACTGCTCTTCAGCTTGGTCGCCGAATCCCCTCGTCTCAAACTTGTAGCCCGCCACGCGTAGGTGTAGACGGTTTGAAAGGTAGGGGACTCGTCAGTTCTGAACTGATAGCGACGCCTCGCCATGGGATCATCGCTCTTCAATAGACCATGATCGTCGAATCCCTTCTCCCCGAACCTGTAGTCCACCATATTTATACATATATGGTGCGGAAGGTGGGAGCCCTAGATGGCTTGCCTCGCAATCACCACTCTCTTTCGAAATAGCGGTCGCAGAAATGAATCACAACTCAAGCAGTGTCTTCACGCCCACACGGGCTGACATTCTATTACCAGCAAAGGATGCTCATACCGACCCATAAATCATCCCGCCAACATGCGAACAAGTGCTACATGGAATGCCAGCACGAGCTAGCGAAACCTGACTCGGGACAAGCGCTTTCATTATAAGACAATGCATGTACTCGACTATCACAGTTCACTCATGCCAGTAATTGCGACCGACGGTCAGATAGATGAAACGAGCCTCCAACGGCTTACCTTGAGAATGGGCCACTCTGCGGAATGCTCATTACCGGACGTGACTAACAAACTGTGGCTCCGAGTCACTTGCAACGCAAATGGTCAAACTCTAAAAAATAGATAGACCATTCGACTTCCTAATGACCCAACCAACCTATTCCAAAGTAAAACGACAAGGCGAAACAGAAAGCGCGCAATAGGGAAAACAAGCATAAAACGGATACAGAACATATTCAAAATAAATTTGTTTTCATTAATAGTCAAGGTAAAAGAGGTGCAACTGTATAAAGTTTACTCCTTATCATGAGAGGGTACAAAAACATAAGATTTAAGCATAACAGAGAAGAAGCAGAAGTTGCATCCGTATGTGCCGCTATCTAAGCATCATGATCCGGATCACCCTCTTCGTCTGACAACGCAGAAGCCTCTGATAAGTCTACATACAACATCTTCTTATAGCGATCAAGGTCTCATCTCGCATGCTTCTCAGCGCCAACAACTTCAATCTACCATGTACAACCCAACAAAATTCGCACTTGCCTTGTTCCTGGAGAAGCTCTTCCTTGTGCACCTTCGTGTCAGCGAGTTCGCGCTCCAACAACCTCAGCTTGCCTATTAGCGCATTGACTTGAGACTGCTCCATAGTCAAACTTATCTTTAGATCACTTTGTTCGTGTTCGAGGAGGCACGCTCAACAACTCAATTTCATAAGCTGCATGTTCGAGGAGGCACGCTCCATGGTGTACACTTCTCACAAGCTGCCTCGACTTTCGTCCAAGCGACAACCACCTGGCTCAAGTGAGACATTCCTAGCATAAGGTACTTCAAACCCTTGTCCATACGCCCTTGTAGCCTATCATCATCGGGTTTTGGAGCGTGATCCATCAGCTAGCTATGAAGCCCTTATATGTTTCTTCAAAGCATAATCCACATTAACCTCTTGGTGTCAGAGCGTGCTCATCTTTACTAAGTCCAGGGAAAAAAAACTTATCCGCGCATTCAGATGGAGCTCTCCCGGATGAGGAATTACGCCAACACCGCCCTTCGTAGTCACCACTGCTCTCAAGCCCTTCTCTGCAGCCTTTCCTTTGTCACCAATAGCCGACCCCTTAGTGTGGGATGGTTTAATAGGATCCGAAGGAAGAGAAGGAAATGAGTTGTCCAACGGACCCTTCATCACCTTGAGATGTGGCCTGGAGCGAGATGGGGAACAATGCGGACTGTGAGAAACTTGGCCCGTGTCACCACATCCACTATCGGACAACCCCTCAATGGGACTATTGGATTCCAGAACCTCGGGCGGATCCTCATCAAAACCTTCTATCATAACGGTCCCGGGCGGGTCGACACCAGTAGAAGCCGCAATTGCAGCCAACATCAGCTTCTCGCTCAGAGTTTCTACCTGCTCGGCGCTAAGATTCGATGCATCTTCAACCCCTGCTAATCGCAGGTGGTCTCTCTCCCAGCCGGATACATCAGCTTCCGCCCTGACGGGTCGATTGAGCTCAAGCTCTTCACTTACTGGAGTGAATCATTTTGAAGACGACCCAATTCT
This sequence comes from Berberis vulgaris, assembly GCA_963556465.1. Lineage (NCBI taxonomy): Eukaryota > Viridiplantae > Streptophyta > Magnoliopsida > Ranunculales > Berberidaceae > Berberis > Berberis vulgaris. The sequence goes on along the minus strand of OY747130.1, from coordinate 22,067,592 downwards.
AACATGGGACTTCTTCGAACTCGCAAAGGAGGCAAGCATCTCAGACAGCCCCTCCATGATAGACGAAACAGGAACCTTAACTCCGACGGCTTTCCTTTTCCTTGAAGGGGCCCCACCTTCAAACTTAACTCACGATGATTGATAAAGAGTGGGGCCTCATGCCAAGTGTCTCACAACCTACTGCGAATAAAGTTGGAAACACGTATGACCTCCACCACATTTTTCATTGGCAAGTCGTGGAATTTCTCCATAGTGTTTCGTTCCTCTGGGGTAAGAGGAGTAGTTGGAAATCGTCTTGCGAGGGAACACGAGCAACAATTATCATACAATCAAGCACAACAAAATCGAAAGATAAAGCTACAATTACGAAGTGGCTTGAACTCTTGTTCGAGCGGACAACCCTTGAACTGGAAGTACTTTGACTCCGGGGGAGCCAATAAGCAATACTTCTTTCAGGACTTGAAGTCATCAGGCAAATTCCAAAGCAAGTTGGCGACGTCATTTTACACACATCATGATGGTTCAACCGAGGAGAAGTCATCAACTGGATAACCCACGGAGTCACGCGAACGCCAGCTTGCTTCGCCCTAATCAAAATGAGAAGAACGATCCTGTACTCATTAGGTACCAACTGGCAGGAGGAATTCCAAGGAAGTCCAAAAAATCCCAAATCACATCCAAAACAGGAAAATAGACTCCAGTTTGGAGCATCCCGTGGTACAAACAGATGAACCCCACCGGTAGAAACATTGGCGTATGATCATCCTTTAGAGCTTATAATGGCAGGTCCTTAGGGACCCCGAACTTCATCCAGATTTCAGGAAGGCCCGATTCAGAAAGCAACCTGTTTTCAAAATTTTCAAGGCCCTTGGCCAAAGTTGCGCCATCAAGATGGTTTTGGTGAGCCATAAAAAAGATGAACAATTTTTTCAATCAAAAGGTGAACAAACCAAAATCTCTAAAAGCAAGAACACAAAAGATTAGTCTCCGCACAAAGGATGACCTAAATAAGGATTGGACTATCGCATCCTGAACCGACGCACATTCAATTAATGAAGCGCGCGGCTCAAGCAATGATTCAGACTCAATCATTATGAGCGACATATCTTTTCAAGAAGTGACTTAGCGAACCTATGTGATGGCCCACTAACTCAAGGGGAGTAGCTGATGATACACCAAAATGGTCCCAACTATGCGTTGTACACGTGTCATGATGATCTCAAGGAACAACAGACGTTAGCATTAGTCGAACCCTGATCCGGCCCAAGCGATTCTAAGCTCGCCCAATGCAGTTCGCCAGACAGATTCAGATTCTTACAGTCTGCTAGGCCCACATGTTTCACAGCTATCCTCAATACCCGTAAGCCTTGTTAAGGCAAGTATCTCGAGGATCAGCTTCGGACGGGCAAGTACAACGACTCTTTGCTTCCAACTAGGAAGTAAATTCTAGAGTATGTATCACGTATGGATACTTCTTCCTATATACCACTTTCGGAACGGGAACTATCTCTCATGTATCTAGGAGCACATGGCTGACATGGAAACTTCCTACATGACTCCTAATTAGAGAAGGATCTCCACGCAGATCTTCTTCCCTAAACTATGCCATCGATGGCCTACCTCGGGATACACTTATATCTCTAGTTGTATTGGTAAATTTTGGGGGTATATCTATGCTCCTCACGTGATGAGCATTTTGGTCAAAGACAAAAACCTCGGTCTAGGGGGATCAATCTAATTGGCCATCTTTGAGGGGGTATCCCTAGTTATGATTAGTTTCAGGGGGTTTGTTAATTGCCCCTAAATCATTTATATGAAAACAAAAGTTCTATAAACATGAAATTATTGGGTTCCCTTTAGCACTTTGTCAATCAAACAATGTCGATTAAGCAAAAGGACAATGTTAAATTTTTGGGTTTTTTTTCTTCGATAAAGTGGGTTTAGGCATTAGAATGGAGATCAAACATTCATGAGGTTTTTAGACATACCCCCCTTCAATAAAGATCGCCAATTAGGAAAACCCCCTCAAAGATGGCTAATTGGATTTACCCCCAGATCACCTGAATCCTCACCTAAGTAAGTTTCATTTCCCATTTTGCCCCAAGACCTTTTTTGACAAAAAGAAGAATGCAGCTCATGTACTATAATTTTACTATCTAGTGTTGCCACGTGTTATAATTTGCTTCCATTGATCCGACGATCAGATTCTAAATCGAATCTATGCGTTAGCTTGCAAACCCATCACGATTTCAAATAGAGAATTTTTGTACTTGACATCAATCAATCCCAAATAAATCCGTTGGGATTTCAATTCTTTAAATAGAATTGAAGAAGAAGAGTGCATACCTGGTTTAGAGTTGAGGAATAATATTGCAGTCTGTGTGTTTATTGAGTTAGGGTTTGAAGAATTTTTACAACCCTAACTTGCTGATTTCTACCCATTTCGAAGTATTTGGAGCATAGTGAAGGTAAGTTGTTATTGTTTTGAATTTTACGTGGCCCTTTTTCCACTTATCAGAGCTTATTTGGGCTTCAAATGGCGTGAACACCATCTTCTTCTCCATCAAGGTCTTCCTAATTCACAACTGGGAGGTATGTCTAATTTATAATTAACAGTAGGGGGTATTTCAAACTAATTTAGCATCTGCATTTTCACAGATTCCTTGCCAAATGTATCCCCAAGAAAGTCATATTGCTGACGAGTGTCCTTGGATTTATAATACGTGCCATAATAGCAATTACAATGGCAGTCATATGTGCCTCACATCCCATACCGAGAAGAATCCATAAAGAAAGTTTTTATCTTGTCAATAAGATCATTGCAAGACCTTCATATGGCTTGACGATGCCATTGCAGCAGACAATTGTAATGCATCAAGCAGGCTCAGGCTCATGTTTTAATTGTGTGGGTTATGGCCATTGGGTGAAGAACTGTCAATGGCATGATAGTTCATGTATTGTTTATGGATTTCATGGGAAGAGGAAAGTTGTGGAATCACAAGTTCACAACATAAGGAGAAAATACCTAAAATGCTATATTTGCAAACATTTTCAGTGGTTAAGTGTAAATCAATGAAAATGCTAATGTGGTGAGAGACAAGTATAATGTTACACTTACTGTTAAAATGACATTGGAAGACTTTTGTAATGCGATGAAAAGCCTGAATGTTAGTGAAAAAGAAAAGTATTGCATGTAATGAAGATTTCTACGTAGTCTACAAAAATTTTCATTACATTATTGTTCAAAGCTTACATTACATCACTAATGACAACTTCACAAAATACTGAAGCTACATGAGACTGACAAAAAACAATCCTACAACATTCATGCCAAAATATAACAATTAGTAGGTATGACAGAAAACAAAAAACAAAAGTCGGCCTATTAATTCCATTCTCATCCATCTAACCAACCTGGGGTTGCTAGTGTCACCATCCACATCACTCACAACACATGGTGATTCCAGCAACATATGCCTGTCTAGTAAACATGTCTTGTCCCATAGTGTACATGAAACTCTGACCCTGTTGATGAGGTCCTTGTGTGGATGTGTACCAGTCATTATTTGTTGGATTCCACTGCAATGCCTTGATTTCTACTTGCAATGCCCCTACCAACACCTTGGTTTCCACCAACACTGCCCCGATCATGGCCTTGGATTCAACTAGCATTGCTCCTACCACTAGCCCTACCACCACACAACCCTTGTTCTTGTCCCTGCTCCTACCCTTGCCTTGCCTTGGATGCCACATTCATGTTGACTACTTTGGAATTCCATCCCTTGACTTGCAAGTACAAAACTTGGACCCTCCCCCTGCCTTGGAGTTGCATGAGTTGCAGTAGCTTGACCTTTAGATGTTTCACCACCTTGGTTTCCAACACTTCTAACTTGGCCTTTGCAAGTCCTACTATTTTGACCATGGTTGTGGCGTTTTGCACATTTTCTTAAAGTTTTGTTAGAATTAGTTTCATCTACATATCTTCTCCTCATGGTCCTTGGCCTCGGAGGCATTGGTATTCACATAATTATTATATAAAATATCTTCTAATTTATGTTTGTTAGTGATTTTAGTATTTTATTTTAGTTTAATTACTTTGTTTTCATGATTTTATAGGTATCAGAACTTAAATGAAGAAATTGCATTATTGTAGAGAATTTGGAAGAACAAGTGGGCTTTCACCAAGTGAATCGGAAGGTGTGCCAAAATCCACCCAAACCTATGTGAATAGGCCCAAGCCCAAGTCCAAAAGTCAACCAAAATCCCCAAAACATTATTTATTTTCTTCTTCCTCCACACAACAAGTATCTCCTCTCTTTTGGGGATAGACACAGAGAAGAGTTGCCCCCACCTCTCTTCTTCGTCTCTCTCATTCACACCCCTTATCTCCCTTCCATCCACAACTAACATCACACCACCTCTCACCTGCATCTATTTTTCCTCTCACCCGAACACCTCCTTGGTTCGACCTTTTTTCTCCATTTTTCTTCTTAACACCCACAGACACATCATCTTGTCACCACCTCAACACTCTTCTTCCATTGACACCATGCGACAGAGCTTTCTTGATATAGCCTTACTTTCGCCTCTCTCACCACTCAGATACAATGCCATCTCATTCTCTTTCTCCAGCCCAACACAGTTTTCATGCTGACCACCGCCTATCATAGTTGTCAGCTAGTAACCGACCAATCACCTCGTCGTCGTCAACCCTTCTCACGCAGTCTCTTCATCATGCCACCAACCATCGCATTACATAACAAAGGTTTTAGCAAATCGAGTAGAAAAAAAGAAGTTTAAATTTCTTCCTCACGCTATTTGAACCCCACACTCTCTTCTGTACCAGCACAAAACATCGTTCGTTGAGGAGATGGAGTTGACCAAAGTTTGTTGAATTTAATTTACTATTTGTTATGTTTCATTGTTATATATATTTAATTTCTAAATATTGATAAATTGTTTTCACCGATTATATCGAACTTGAAATCTAGGCTAGTCGTTAGTTAGAGTATTTTTTGTTGATATTCGAAGCATGTTTTAGTTGATTATGTTAAACCTGTGATTGTGTGTGCGGTCGCAAGACATGTAATGTTAGGGGTTAGACTTTTACTGAAATTGATTGTAAATTTAGATTAGTCCTAAGGTTATTAACGATCACATCATCGAAGCAAGAAAGATATTCATCCCTAATGTTTTTTCCTTTAAGAAAACAGTAAGTTAGGTTAAACAATTCTTGAAAAGCCTATGGTGGATTTGATGCGTTGGTTCACTTTTCAATTACCTCATTAATTCAATTTTTTACTTGTTTAGTTATATTCCGTTCGTTTAGAAATTCTCAATCGCAGTAACCCTCATTTTAATTTAATCTAATTAGGTTTTAGTTTTTTATTTGTCTTCAATCCTCTTGGGATCGACCCGTATTTTCCATTCTCTACTAGTTAGATAGCCGTGCAATTGCAGTATAACAATCAAGTTTATTAGCCCAATAATTTAGCTTAGTAAAATTTGCATTAGACATCCTTTAATTTCTTAGTGGTAGCACAACGTATGGTGGCTTTTGAACATAAATCAAAACATATATGTTATACAACAGTTCAAGCATAAACGTGATTGTTCTCAAATACACACCAAATATGCACCACTTCAACTAGTCTGCAAATGCAGCATGTCAACATAAACATGGCCGCATAAACATACACAATAGTTCAAGATAGGCCTGATCATGAAACTGCAACAACAATGATATGCATCAAATATGCAACACTTCAACTAGTCTGAAAATGCAGCATGTCAACATAAACATGGCTGCATCATCATATGTAATAGTTCAAGATAGGACTAATCATGAAACTACAACAACAATGATATGCTTCAAATATGCAGCACTTCAACTAGTCTGCAAATGCAGCATGTCAACATAAACATGGTTGTATCAACATATGCAGTAGTAGTTCAAGAACAACACACATAGAATTGATCAGAAACATCACATCATTCTAAATAGTCATACCATAATACCTCAGTCAAAATATCATTTCAGTATTTTTGGTAGAAGAAAATTACATATCCCCTGTCTATTACCATTGGAATTGATCTTAAGTGAGTTTGAACAAGCAATGAGGGTGTTCTGCCTGAGGTGTTGGAACCACAATGTCTCATTCACCCATTGGTTGATCTTGAGAAGGTATTGGAACAATTGTAGCTTCAACCATCAATGGTTGTGGAGTCGCAAACTCAACATCCACAAATAAATGCATTGAGTCCTTTTCATCGACCCAGGCATAAGTCCACATCTCATGGACTTGTTCATCACAGTTAATGTTCATCCCAATTCCATCTTCCAAATACAAGTGATAACCCTCTAGAGTGAAAGCAAAACAAAATGAATCATATTAGCAATGTGCTCATTCAAACCCTTGAATCTAGATGAAACCCGATGTCAGGGAGATAAATCTAGATGAAACCCGATGTCTTTCTTATCTATTATTGTCGACAAAAGAAGAAAAAAATCTACTTCAGATGTGTTGTTATCGATAGAAGAATAAAAAGAAAAAGAAGAAGATTGAACTAATTGTTAGTGGATTGCTTACTTTGTCGATTTGTTCTTGCTTGCTACTGTTGTTGACATCAGGATTAGAAAAGGTTGCTTATTGTGTCGTCGATAGATATATCTTCATCTCTATTTGTAGGTGAAAGACTGAAGAACTGAGAACTTTACCATGTTTCATATAAATTAATAATAAAATCCTTCAAAGAAATGAGAATAAATAGTGTTGTTGGTATTTGGTAACTGTCAGAACTAAGAACTTTAGCCTGTTTCATATAAATTAATACCAAAATCTTTTAAAGAAATGAGAAAAAATAGTGTTATTGGTATTTGGAAAATGTCAGAACTGAGAACTTTAACTTTAACTTTAACTTTAACTTGTTTCATTTAAATTAATGTAACTGTCAGGCAGGCTCTACTCATCAAGAGAACTTTAGCATGTTTCATATAAATTACTATCAAAATCCTTTAAATAAATGAGAAGAAATAATATTGTTGGTAATTGTCAGGCTCTACCCATCAAGCATATCAGGAACACATTTGTTGTAACTAGCAGCAAAATGGGCAGACCAGAAAGTAGATCAACGAAAAAAATATAAAAATAAGATTTGACGTGTCATGGTCCTAGTGCTTTTTATAATTTCCTTGGATATAGTCCTACACTTCGACCAGAGATTTGTTGTAATTAGCAGCAAAATGGGCAGACCAGAAAGTAGATCAACGAAAAAATTATAAAAATAAGATTTGACGTGTCATGGTCCTAGTGCTTTTTATAATTTCCTTGGATATAGTCCTACACTTTTCAGAGATAGTTATTTACCATACACTTGCCAAATGAGGGAATTGTACTAATTTGTGTGAATGGTACCACAAGTCTGAGCTTCAAATCATGTCGAAGGCATTTAATTTAAAGCCGAAAGCCCTAAAAGTAAAACTCGGCAAAGCTAATCTGATTAGGTGATTCAGTAACCATGTCACGATGAAGAATAACAACTAGGCTTCTCTACCTTCGACCTTGATCTGATAAATTCTCAACATCGAAGGAATATCTAGAAATTGCTTAAGAAGAAGCTAAGCTCTACAATCCAATCTACATAAGTCACCCATAAAAACAAATTCCACCTAGACAAGCACATGCACATGACCCATTCTCGACCGTCTGATTCCTCGAACTCTCACTTCTCTCCCCACCAACAGCCCAAATCATCTCCTGCATGTGCGGCACGCTCCATTATATTTTTGGCACTTGTTTTACCACCAAGGATTCTGATTTCATTTTTCAAGTTAATTTTGGACCCCTGATTTTAAGAAATATTTTGTTTTGTGTAGAAAAAACTTAAAAATTTCACTCGTGATTTCAAATTTAACAATATAAATTATGCATTTAATCTCTTAAATACTACATAAAAAGTCTCACACGACTCGTAGTGTCATAGAAACTGAATATTACATAATATTCAATCACATGACAAACTTTTGATACTAAAATAATATTATAACATGTTAAAATATACAGAGATTAAAATATCTATTTCTTTTCTCTGAAAAATTTCAACATATTTCAAATTTCGAAAGAAGTTTCGGTATTTTCAAAATAAGAAATATTCCATAAAATTTTGACATATTTCGAGAAATCACATTCTTTGGTCACCACCACTCACAACTCATTTTCAGTCTCACAAGCAACACAAAAAAAAAAGGCTTAGTGGCACTTTCATAATTTCTAACTAATTCCACAAGCAATTTTACTACAATTTATCCTCTCACCGCACGACTATCACCTGCCTGTATTTTCTCGGCTTTTACCATCTCACAATAAATTGTCAAAACAACTCACGATATTTATTAACGTAATCTTACCACATCAAACATTTATCTTAATTAACACTTGTCATTAACGCCAAACACGATTATTTAGTAGTGGGGTCCACGTGCAGGACGCGTGAGTGTAACTCGACAACCATTGCAGATGAAATTTTAATAATATTAATAAAGGCGAAAATTGAATTTATATTTTCCTGGAAAAAAAAATTTTAGGTAGTACTAATGAATATGTCTTAACTGTTTGTTTGCACATCAATCAATGAACCTGTTAAGAAACATCATCATCCTTAAACGAGCGTTATTAGATTTGACCATTTTATAAATATCTTGCAAGCAAATTGAGTTGAATGGAAAAAAGGTCAAGTGGAAGGGACCCGGGGGGGGGGGGGGGGGGGGGGGGGGCTCATGCGCACAAATCTGGACCATTAGATCTATTGGACGGTCCAGATCTGTGGATTTGAATCTTTTTTTATTTCACAGTTTTTAGCAAAGGAATTGAATGCTTCAGGAACTTGGTAAATGCTTCATGGAGGTCAGGGATTGAATCCTCTGATTCGAATATGCATTCGGCAGCTAGAGTAGTAGCTCTTAGGAATTCCCTCTGTGCATGGAGCCTAGCAAGGGATCTAGAACTCCCCAAGTTGTTCTCATCTTGATTAGGGAATGAGTCAGAGTCCACATCTTGGGATTTCACCAGAGACCCATCTTCTGAAGCCTCTTCTAGAGCCTCTCTAAGCTTGTTTTCTTGCAATTGGCGAAGAATCGAAGGCTTCCTCCGGCTTTCCTCTGTCAAACCACTAGACCCATCTCTTATTCTGCTCTTTTTCTCCATGATTAAGGCAACACAGTGGGATATAGGCTTTCCCTAGTGAAAAATGCCTAAATGCTTCCTCTCCACACAACAAAATCAATCAGAGTGAAATGGATGAAGAAGACAAATAAGTTTTTTAACCCAAGCTAAGCTACAAAAGAAAAAACCCACACTTCAGCCCCTCCAAACAAATCCAAGCAGCAAAGCAGATTCAGTTGAAGACAAAGCAAAAGAGAATCCGAGCTCTTGCAAAATCAAAAACCAAAATCCACATATCCCTTTGCTAAAAATTGTGAAATAAAAAAAGATTCAAATCCACAGATGTGGATCGTCCAATAGATCTAACGGTCCAGATCTGTGTGCATGACCCCCTCCTGCACTTTGTGCGCATGAGCCCCCCCAAGGGTCCAAGTGGAAGTGTCTTGGAAGGGAATAGTGAGGTTCATGCTCTACCATCCATAACAATTGGTCCATACTAGGACTGGGCATTTTCAGATTGAAAAATCAAACCGAACTGGGAATCGAACCGGTCAGGCTAGTCCAGTTCAAATTTTTTTATATTTTTAATATTCGATCTGGATCAGACCGGACCGATATTTTCGGTTCCAGTTTTCAAAATGTGTCGGCTAACCGGCCCGACCCGCCCAATTTTAATAGTTTTTTTATTGGCCCAAGATCAAACAAGAGTTTTTTCTCCCCTCTACTTTCTTCTTCTCCTCTCCCTTTATTTTCACTCTCACCCTCTACTGGCTTTGTCACTGAAACCCACTTATAGAATTAGACTCCCAAACTCGATTTGCTCCTTCCTTCACTCTCTTCTTCTTCTTCTTTTTCAATTCGATATTGGGTGTTGTGGTTTATGGCTTTGAAGAAATTGGGATGGTTTTGCCTCAATATATTATTACTACAAATTTGGGCAAAGGAGTGATTAGCATTTTAGTCCAAATGGGATTGTGCATTAATTTGTTTTTTACATTTCCATTGACGATGAACCCAGTTTATCAAGTGGTGGAGAGTAGACTTTGTGATGGGATGTATTGTGTTGGGTTGAGATGGATTGTAGTGTTGGAGGTCAGCTTGGTAGCTCTTTTGGTGCCTAATTTTGTTTATTTTTTGTCATTGGTAGGGAGTAGTGTTTGTTGTGTTCTTGGGGTTGTGATGCCATGTTTCTTCCATTTGAGGACATTCATGGTGGATTTAAAGGGAAAAAACTTGGTTTTGGATTTTGGGATTATGAGTTTTGGGTATGGTGATTAAATTGAAAGGTTTGAGAGGTAGATTAGAGAGATTGAAAAGATAGGTTGAATTATTTTGTGCAAAGAGATATTGAAAGAAGAGAAATGGAGATGAGAATTGGGTCTTCTTTGTTTTATTGTTGCAGATAACAGGGGAGAGGATAGGAAGGGAAATAAAATTAAATGTAATGGCTTTCCTTTCTAGATTCCTTAACCAAGTTCTATTTGGTTTTTTGGGCAGTTTCAGTGGAGTTTGTAGTGCAATGAAATAAAAACTATATAAACAATGAAAGCAACAAAAGTGAAGATGAACCTTCACATCTCTCAAACTAGCAGCAGCCGCAGGGAAGAATAAGGTGGGGGTATTCAATTCGAGATTTGAATGGACTCTGAAAATTTTTAAATTTCGTAGATTTTAAAAGGTTTCAAATGATTTTACAAAATTCATTGGATTTTGATGGATTTTAAATGATTGGATTTTGTAAATTTTATAAAGGTTTGTTATGGATTTCTATGGATTCTTATAAATTCAATGAATTTTTATAAATGTATTATTAGTCATAGGAAACAATGAAATAACATCACCAACATTGTTATTCATGCTAACACAAATCATAAAACATCTCTCAATACATCAATTAAACAATTGTTTGTATGTTACGAGAATTTCACTTCAAATTAAAAAAAAAATCAAATACATTGACGATGGTCCAAAAGTAATACAAATAACTATTTTACTTCTACCCCTCTTCTTCTACTTCTTTTTCTCCGTCAATCACCACCGCCACCTCTCATCCCACCTTCACCTCTCATCCCACCTCCACCTCTCATCCCACCTCCACCCATTTTCATCTTCTTATTTTCATCTTCCACCCATTTTCTTCCTCTTCCACTTGTTTTTCTCTTTGTTTTTTTACTTTTTCTCATGTTTTTTTCTACTTTTTTCCCTTGCGAAGGTACTGGCAAGTGGGGAACCTCCACTCGCAGGAACCTCCGCAAGAGCGAAAAAGAAAAAAAATGGGAAAATAAGAATAGGAGAGAAAAAAAATATAAGAAGAAGAAAAGAAAAACAAAGAGAAAAGTAGAAGAAGAAGAAGAAATCAAAAGGGAAAAAAAAGAACAAAAAACAAAACAAGAAGAAGAGAAAATAAGAGGAAAAGAATGAGAAGAAGAATAACATCATCATCATCATCATCATCAAAGCCCATTCCCGAGATTTTCGGGGTCGGCTACATGAATTTTGGTTCTCCAAGCAATGCGATCTTCCCACATTTCCTCACCTAATCCAAGCTCAATGATATCTTCATTCACCGTCTTCATCCAAGTTTTCAACGGTCGTCCCCTCCGTCTACACCCTCCATTAACTTGCCAATCTAAACATTTTCTAATTGGCGCCGTGCTCGGTCTCCTCCGCACATGACCAAACCAAGTTAAACGTCTTTCTCTAATTTTTTCCTCTATGGGCGCTACACCTAAGTATCTCCTAATTCTTTCATTTCTAATCTTATCCTTACGAGTTTTACCACACATCCACCTTAACATACGCATTTCTGCTACTGCCATCCTATGCGTATGTTGTCCCGTAGTAGCCCAACATTCTGAACCATATAGCATGGCTGGTCGAACAATTGTCTTATAGCATTTCCCTTTTAGCCTTGCAGGCATCCTTCTATCGCACAATACTCCTGACGCCATTCGCCATTTCAACCAACCAGCTTTAATCCTGTGGTCTACATCTGCTCCAATAGCCCCATTCTTTTGAATTATAGACCCTAGATATCGAAAAGCCTCACACTCTGGGACCTCGACACCTTCGATCTCAATTGCATGACTTCTCCCTCTTGGTTCACACCCAAAGTTGCACACTAGATACTCCGTCTTCGAACGGCTAATTCTAAAACCTTTACTCTCTAAAGCCTCCTGCCACTTAACTAATTTCTGACCTAAACCTGCACTAGTCTCATCCATTAAGACAATATCATCTGCAAATAACATGCACCAAGGTACATCTTCTTGCAGATGTCTCGTCAACTCATCCATGACCAAAGCAAAGAGATATGGACTTAACGCCGACCCTTGATGTAGTCCTACTGTCACTGGAAATTCACTAGACATCCCACCTACTGAGCGAACACTTGTTACAACCCCTTCATACATATCCTTAATGATATCGACATAACATTGAGACACTTTCTTCCTTTCAAGCACCCACCAAATTAACTCCCTGGGGACCCTATCATATGCTTTCTCCAGATCAATAAAAACCATATGCAAACTCTTACGTGCCTCTCGATATTTTTCTACAGTTTGCCTAAGCAGGAAGATGGCCTCCGTAGTAGACCTACCTGGCATAAATCCAAATTGATTCTCCGAAATCGTGGTTAAACTCCTAAGTCTTTGTTCTATAACCCTCTCCCAAAGTTTCATCGTATGACTCATAAGCTTTATCCCTCTATAGTTCGAGCAATTCTGGATATCCCCTTTGTTCTTATAAATTGGTACCACAATGCTATGCCTCCATGAATTTGGCATTTTTCTAGTTTCCAAAATCCTATTAAATAGCTTAGTTAGCCATTGAATCCCAACTTCTCCCAGACATTTCCATGCTTCAATTGGTATATCATCCGGTCCAACGGCCTTCCCTGTCTTCATTCTTTTTAAAGCTTCTCTCACTTCTGTGGCACTAACTCTGCGATGGAACACGCGATCTCTCCCTTCCTGTGAAGCATACCCCTCCAAGTTTAACTCCCCTACATGTGTTCCATTGAGTAGGTTCCAAAAGTAATCCTTCCATCTATCTAAAATAGCTTTATCCTGCATTAAGACTCTTCCATCCTCATGCTTAACACACTTAACATGACTCAAGTCCCTAGTTTTTCGTTCTCTAGCCTTCGCTATCTTGAAAATATCCTTCTCCCCTTCCTTCGTACCTAGCCTATTATAAAGAGCATCATACGCTCTCTTCTTAGCTTCCCCTACTGCTCTACTACTCAACTTCTTAGCCTGCTTATAAAAAAAGAACAAAAGAGAAGAGGAAGTGCGGGTGGTGGTGCAACCAGCGGTGGTAGGGCATGGTGGTGTGGCCAAAATTTGTGGGGTGAGGTGGTGCTGCTCCTGTGAAGAGAGAAGGGAATGTGGTGGTGTCGTTCAGCAGATCCCAAAAAAATGGGATTGTGGCGTCCTTCAGTGGAAATTGTGGTGTTATTTAACAATAGCCAATACAAATCCGTTGAAATATGAGGGGAGAATGTTGGATTTGAAATAACTCTTGTTATATATACTTTCCACTCTCAAATCCTTCAAAATCCACAACTTTACCATTAAAATCCACTACTTCTTGAATACCCCCTGATTTTGATGGATTTTAAAACAATCCTTTAAAATCGATATTTAAATACCCCTAGATTTGTATGTATTATTTTAAATCATTAATTGAATACCCCTTGATTTTAATAGATTTTAAAATCCTTCCACTACACCAAAATCCCTATTTAGCTACGCGGAGATGGCCACGGTTTAAAACAGTTGGTTTATTTGCCACGGCAAAAAACCGTGGCTATAATGACCAACGGCCTAAAACCGTGGCTAAAAAAATGGCCACGGCTCAAAACCGTTGGTTTGTTTGCCACGGCCAAAAACCGTGGCTAAAAAAAATGGCCACGGCTCAGAACCGTTGGTGTATTTGCCACAGCCAAAAACCGTGGCTATAATTACCAACGACCTAAAACCGTGGCTAAAACAAAATGGCCAGGCTCAAAACCGTGGCTACACTAAAAACGCTGAAAAAAAATTGGGCGGGCTTTTTGGCGCTCGATTCTTTCCTCTCTCCTTTTACGCGCTCGAAGCTCCTCCTTCCCTGCTCCCTCCACTCGACTCGAAGCTCCTCCTTCCCTGCTCCCTCCCTCGACTTCCCTCCTCCCCTCCTTCCCTCCTCCCTCGACTTCCCTCCTCCCCTCCTTCCCTGCTCCCTCCACTCGACTTCCACCTTCCTTTCTCCCTCCACTCGACATCGACCCTCCCTGCTCCCCTCCACTCCACTCGAAGCTCCTCCTTCCCTGCTCCCCTCCACTCGACTTCCCTGCTCCCTCCACTCGACATCGACTTCCCTGCTCCCTCCCTCGACTTCCCTGCTCCTCACTCGACTTCCCTCCTCCCCTTCTTCCATCCTCTTCCCTCCTTGCTCGGCGTCTTCAACCTCCAAACCATTTTGCAAAATCGATCAGCGATACTGCAGATTCTCTCGTACAGGTACTCTCTCTCTCTGCTTTCTTTTTGTGTCTTCTATCTTAGTTTTTATGAGGTGCTAAGTGTTTGATTAAATTTTTGAAGAGTGAATTGAAATGTGTTTGTATCTGAAGCATGAATTGTTTGATGAAATTAGAGTTTCTACTCATATGTTCATAGATGAAGTGTATCTGAAGCGTGAATTGTTTGATGAAATTAGGGTTTCTGAATCTAGAGTTTTTTTATTTAGAGGTTTTGAATCTCTAGGGTTTTTGGCAGTTGACTCCACTTAATGATCACACAAAGACTCTAGGGTTTTGAATTGTTACAGTAAAGAAGGAGGTGGTCCCAAGACTCCACTTAATGATCACACAGGGAAATTCAAATGTCCCCCAAATCGGGCTAGCTTCGACCAAGTAAATGTAAAAAGATGAGACCGAGAATGGCCATGACTTAGACCACCTCCACTTTCACCATTGTCTTTGTTGCTAGGAATCATGAGATAAAAGTGCATACCACAAATTCACATCATCCCCCATTCATATGAAGCCCTTCACAAATCGAGGTTCCAATGTCCTCGAGAAGTGTCCACTGCTTTTGGACACCTAAAAAATCCAAAGGAACTCCTTAAGAGGCCTCATAGCACGCTAGTTATCATGCCAAAAACAAATTCTATCTCCTCTTCCCAGGGAATGCTTGTTCAAAATCTTGAAAGATTTCAATATTGGTGAAAATCATTTAATTCACAAGACCCTTCTTTTGGATAGGAGTAATGAAAGTTGCATTCAACTGCCCATCCAAAAAGTAGGTGCTTTAGAAATCCCAAACTACCTCCATGAAGTAGGTGCTTTAGAAATCCCAAACTACCTCCATGAACAGATTCCCTATATAAATGTCAACATGCCTCAAAAAACCAATTGGGAAACCATTTTTGGCAATTTGTTTCATCCAATTGTTTGATGAAATTGGGAAACCATTTTTGGCAGTTTGTTTCTGTCACTTGATCCAATTAGACGTCTATTTTTTGTCAAAATATAGCTCTTTTTTATCAAGAAATTTAGTTCGTGTAATTTATTTGTTTGCCCCCTACAACTAAAATAGATTCATTTTCCTGTTGTAGGATAATTGCCTTGCGAAAAGCAGAGAAGGAGGAAGAGAGAAAAGCAAGGGAGAAGATTCGTCAGAAATTCGAAGAGGATAAGGTATATGTTGAATTCTCAACTTATCTTTTATTGAGGTATGATTGAAGAATAATTTGTTTAACTTCATACTTCATAAACACATTTAATGAGGCTGAGAATTCTTATTTTATGTTGAATTCTTATTATTGTTATTACTAATATTATTATTATCGTTATTATTTTGGGTGGCCTTCTTTTACTTGAGCATATATCTAGTATGGATTGTATAGTAGACCTTATACATGACAATTTTTCTGTTTTTCAAAAACTCCCTTGAGATTGGTCTGCTAAAATAGTAAGCAACTTTACATTAAACTTAAATCCTAGAAAAAATTAAGCTATGAAGCATGTAACCCTTTGAACATTGCCCTGTAATATTGAAACCTAACTTGTCGAACCAATCTCACACAATCTTCAAGGAGCAAAAATTGCAATTACACAGCTGGACTCTTCAGGATATTAAATCTCAGATGAACTGAAACTGATTGGAAAGATGGAGGTAGTGTCAATAAAAGCATATATTTATTTCTATTGGTTTTCTCAAAACAATTCTAAGAACATTTCTTGGATGAACACCTCGTTATACTAGCGGTAACCTAGTATCGGCACCGTTCTCTTGAACTGTTCAAAGAATTATCTTCAAATGATTATTGTTATTCTTGTCTATTTATTTCTGTGTGTTTTACTATTTCTGTATGTTCTTTCTCCTGTGTTCAACTATCTGTTCTAAACTGTAAGTTTAGTTTGCTTTTTGAAACCTAGTAGTCCTGGGTGCAAAATTGGTATCAGTTGAACTGAAATTGATTGGAAAGATGGAGGTAGTGTCAATAAAAGCATATCTTTATTTCTATTTGTTTTCTCAAAACAATTCTTGGATGAACACCTCGTTATACTAGCGGTAACCTAGTATCGGCATCGTTCTCTTGAACTGTTCAAAGAATTATCTTCAAATGATTATTGTTATTCTTGTCTATTTTTATCTGTGTGTTTTACTATTTCTGTATGTTAATTCTCCTGTGTTCAACTATCTATTCTAGACTGTAAGTTTAGTTTGCTTTCTAAAACCTAGTAGTCCTGGGTGCAAACTTGGTATCAGATGAACTGAAACTGATTGGAAAGATGGAGGTAGTGTCAATAAAAGCATATCTTTATTTCTATTTGTTTTCTCAAAACAATTGTTGGATGAACACCGCGTTATACTAGCGGTAACCTAGTATCGGCACCGTTCTCTTGAACTGTTCAAAGAATTATCTTCAAATGATTATAGTTATTTTTGTCTATTTTTATCTGTGTGTTTTACTATTTCTGTATGTTATTTCTCCCGTGTTCAACTATTTGTTCTAGACTGTAAGTTTAGTTTGCTTTCTGAAACCTAGTAGTCCTGGGTGCAAAATTGGTATCAGATGAACTGAAACTGATTGGAAAGATGGAGGTAGTAGGGTACTCCCATGTATTCCATGTATATTGAATACTAGTTGATTAAGCAGACACTCTTAGATATTATTCTAGTTGATTATCCTCTTTGGTTGAGACCAATTATTTTGTCTTTGTTTCTTATTTTGACTTTTGAGTTGGGAAAAGGAAGCTTTGTAGCTAAGTATTCAGATTGGCTTTTCCAATGCTTTATAAAAATCTATTTGTGGTGATATGTTGTGGAAGGAAACTATCTATAAATGTAGTGTATATAGTTGTTTCTTATTTCTTTTTGTTTGATAATGGTTAATATCTATAATGTCATTGATAGAAATGGGTAGTACTCGCGGCAATCTCTCCACCAATGATGTCACTACATCTACAAATGATGACAGTTGATTACGCCCAAACAATACACGCGGTCAATTGCAGTAAAGAATGGGGTGTCGATCCCACGAGGAAAAACGATCTACAAAATAAGGTTAAGGAAGACAAACTATGCGAAACTAAAATAAATTCTAACAAATTTAAAACACGAAATTGAATTTAATTTAAAGAAAACTAAGTTTGAGAAAAGCACAAGGTTTCAAGGATCCCTCCTAGACTTCACACGCCAATTAATATTGATTCGCTATGATGACTCAACTACGTGTTTCACATCCCAAACGACGTAATCGGAAAAATAATCTTTTAATCATTAGAAAACCCTAATGTAAATGAAGTTCAGATTTCACTTTTTCTAAGAAAACACAAAGGTTTGTCATATGTGATATCTTAAACTTACGATATATCCGGAGACGATACCGTAATAAATGACGATCACATATAACCAACCTACCGGAATCAATTAATTCTTAAACATTCCACACATAAGAAAAGCGTGACTAAGCTTATATGGAGAAGTAAAAATAATCACCGGAGTACTAAAAATCTACGAAGAAATCTATGGAATCTCTGTCACTAAAATAACATACATTTCTATATTAAATAAAAGTGAGAATCATCAAACATCATTATTCATCGTGAACACTTAAAGCGAATCAATTACTAATTTAGTGCGTTACATCTAGGAGTTCACCTCTTCACCTTGCGTGGGGTTTAGTGACTCATGGTGGTGGTAGTCACAGCATCAATGGAGGAGTCCATCACTTCCTGTCCGTGCACGAATCCCGAGGAAAAGAGCTCAGATTGTCTGTGGTGGCTCTTAGTAAATTCCGGGGTGCAAATTAGCTCCAACCGTTTTTCAAATTGAAAAACGGTTTTTCCCGCGCGAAAAGTCGCTCTGCAACTTCTTCGTCTTCTCCAGCGAGACGTGCCTGATCCGCCGCTCGTCGCGAGCTCCTCGCGGCCTTCCTCGCCTCCTGAACGGTTCCTGTACCTGCAAGAAGAAAGAGAGAAGTTGAGGAAACAAGGTTCACAACCAAAACGGCGAAGGAGGACAAGAACAGGGACTCCCTGTTGCGGCTGATGTCTCGCGGGGTGGTAGCGACTCTGTCGCGGAAGTGGTGGCTCCAAAGGAGGGTGGTGACGAGGTCTCGGTGGTGGTGGAGTGAGATGGAAGAGGAAGGAGGGCGGCTGCGAGGGAGAGAAACAGGGAGGAGTTCCCTGTTTCGCGGCTTCACTGTACGCGCGGTGGTGGCAATGAACTCGGGTGATGGTTGCGGCGAGATAGAGGGAAGAGGAGGGATGCTGGACGGTGGCGAGACAGAGAGAGAGAGAGGTGGAACGATGTTGTGCGAGGTGGTGGAACAGGGAGCGAAACAGGGAGGTGCCCTGTCTCGCACGGTGTTGTGCGAGGTGGTGGTCAGTGACGGGTGTGAGGTGGTGGTCGGTTAGTGGCGAGAGAGCTCGGTCTCTGCCCAGTGGAGGTTAGTGATGGTGGCTGGAAAAGAGAGGGAGAAGAGAGAACGTGGAATAGAGAGGATTCTCCCAAGAGAAGGCAAGAGAGAAACCTAAATAGGGTTTCCCTATTTCCTTGTTAGGCTGGGCTTAGGTTTCTAATTTTCTGGGCTTGGGCTTAGATGTGTGAACCACTCTTTTGTACCACCACTAGAATCAATAAATCGACAATTCTATCAAATTGTCGCCTTAAATGCGATTTTATCGTTCACGCGCGCCGATTCCTACAAAAACATAAAAATGAAATAATTAGAATAAAATATATTAATTGAAACACTAACATATATAAATTAAGGGATATATTTCGTAATAATTACGTGTATATCAAATACCCCCAAACCTATATTTTGCTAGTCCTCGAGCAAAACAAAATAAAGAATAAAATCCTAACTCACTTTCGTAGGAATCACGGTTGCACTTACCTTATCGTGCAACAAGGCTTTAAACCTCTAGATTACCTCTAGAGGACGAGTTATAGTCTCGTGAGGGTTTCCAGAAATGCTACCCCCAAACATTACTGACTCAATTAAAACAAAATCTATTTTCTAAAAACATAATGCAAAACATGTGAACGTTCCCTTTTATTTCCCTTAGAGTATTTTTCTGATTGCCTATAATTCAAGAAAAACAACAAACTAATAGTGTCACAATAGTATATGAATAGAGTACAATAATTTAACAGTATCTAAAGGTTAAATGAATTTCATAATCATTCTCAACTCGAAGTGTGTGTGTGAGAAGCCTTATCAACATAACTCTTCATCTCATAGTAAAGATGTGACAAGAAAACCTCTAGAAAAGACGTTTCAACTACAATTCTCTCATGTCGCTCAGAAATGAAACGCTCAGAGATTGGGCACTCAGTTTATATGTGAGGAAAAGAATATACTATGGAAAATGCAAACATCTCACATATAATTATCATTAAAAAAAATGGAATTTTCAAAGAGTGAAATGAATATGATCTCATGGACCGGAATATTGATTACTTATAAGAATGTTGAATAAACACCATAGTTCTTGCCTATTCAATCTCCACATCTATTAAGCTAACTTTCACTTAAGATCAATCAGGTCTTTATTAGGTTGTATTGGGGCTTGGATTATGGCAAACAATAATGGACAAAAGAGATACAAAGATTTTCTGAGAATGGATACACCCTTGAATAAAACATAGGGCATTGAAGAACAAATCAATGTTGTACACCATTAACTTTTTCTTCATTATTTTCTTCTTCAATCGCTTTTTTTTTTTTTTTTTTTTTTTTTAATACGCTTTTCCCCATTGATACAATCCAACACTTTTACTTCGAGGGCGCATAAAATATCTTCTTTTTTTTTTTTTTTTTTTTAATTTATTTGCCCATTCCATACACATATCTCACCATATACATTCTCAGAAAATTGGGTAAGGATAAAAATAATAAAGGTATTACTCCTTGATTGGAGTAGGTATTGGGAATGGGGATAACAAAGAAAAGGCTATCTAAAGGCTCAAAGGGCTGCAAATGGATATTTATTATTGGGTAGGCTAAAAGGCTAAAAATGGTTTAAAGAAAGAAATGCCTGTATCACTTCTTAAGTTTTAGTTAGTACTAGGATATCTCAACTAAATAAAGCAAGAAGTTCTAGTGCAAAGATTCAATTTTTATGTCATTCTTAAAGCAATCAATAAGAAAATCAAGAATAATGAGATCGTCAACGAAATAATGCGGACTCAAGAAAAATCAGAGTGTAATTAATAACCCTCAAGAAATAAAGAATGGCTCAAAACTCACAAGGGTTAAGTCTCCACTATTATTCTAAGATTTTTCTAGTTCAATACCTCACTAATCAACTTCAAATCATGTTGACTTGGCTCATAGTGCGCGAAAAGTCGAGTTGAAAAGTCTCGCGAAATACATCTAACATAAGGATAATATCAAATACCATGTTTTCCACTAATATAACTATGTGACACATGCTAGTATGTGTTTTCTCAAAATTAAAGGCAACAAAATCATTCTCTAAAATTGAAGAGGACTCAAAACCTCTTTCTTTTTTTTTATTTTTTATTTTTTTTATTTTTTATTATTATTATTTTATTCACCAAGAGTTCGGATTTCAAATGCATTTTCAAGAAGATTTTACACAATTACCATAATCATCTAAGTATTCAATGGAGATTGAGTAGAACACAAAAATGACTCGGTTTAATTGTAAAATACCTTTTAAACTCAAAGATTTTTGAAAATTGCATAAAAAAATCTAATAAACCACACCCCCAAACCTAAACCAAACATTGTCCTCAATGTATAAAATAATAATCATAACAAAGCAAGGCAAAAGAAAAGAGGAGGGTTAGAGTGATATTACCATGGTGAAGCTTTACCAATTTCAATGAAATCTTCCACCAATGAACGCTCAGAAACATAAGAATCATGGAGTTTTCATTAGAAATCGATAAAATGCATACTCGACATTAACAAAGAAAACAAAAAAAAGGCAAGTTGTAAGTCAAAAATGTTATGGAGCTAACGAGTATGAGTGAAACACAACTAAATAGGGTACTCGAAAATCAATCCAAACTAACAGCAAAGACACACAACTAAGGCTAGGCTGCCTCCTAGGAGCGCTTGGTTTAACGTCTTCAGCCCGACATATATTCTCCCTCATAAAAGATATACCATGAAGTGATGAGGAAGAACATAGGGAACATTCACCTCCAAACCTAGTCTATGATATAAACGAGGCAAAAGGGTTAATGAATCGTATACCAACAACCTGAAAAGTTGAGGATCAGTCCACTCAACAATAGCAACCACCTGATGTTTCCTCATGATAGTGCATAGATCCTTGATGACCCTCGCATAAGTTGGTACCTGTTTAATCACATGCAGCAAAGGTAAGTTAATTTTAACCTGTTTCAAGTGTTCTAGAATCTCACCATGCATTTCTGATTTCTTTCCAAGAGGTCGTAGTGCTTGAGGAAAAGGAACTAAAACTGGAATGTTCTTATTGGGCTCATCCTCAGGGATGCTCTCCTTTGCACTTGGGGAGGTGCTTATAGTTGTGAACGAGCTTGATCCATCTAAAATCTTATCACTCTGAGTAGTGATGGCATTAATCTCTATGACATTCTGAGAGTCTGAAGTAGAGGTTTGTGCCATAAGTTGGGCCTTCGGATTTGCTTGAGGCTGTGACTGAAATTGGTCCTGAGCTTGTATTGTTAATGAACTTGCCAGCCTTGTTATTAGGCTTCTGATCTCCTTGTTCTCCTCTGCCAACTGTGTCAATGCAACCTCAATTTTGTGATTAGTTTTACCTTGTGCCTCTATAAATGCATGCAAAGTGTCTGATAAGGAACTTTTATTAGATTGCGCATTGTACGGAGGTGCAGGGTATGACTTAGGTGGTTGTGCCTGTAGGTGTGTAGGTTGGTCGGCCTCAGACCTCCAGCTAAAGTTAGGGTGATCTCTCCAGCCAGAATTGTAAGTGTTAGAGAATGGTGAGTAAGGCTTCTTGTACATCCCTAAGGCGTTACATTGTTCCTCATAAACCCCTCTCATCTCAGTCAAGGTCGGGCAATCCTGTGCTAAGTGTTTAACTCCCCCGCATATAAAACAGGCGTCCTGCAGCTCAACTCTGACAACAGTATGTGCGGGCCTACCATCCTTGGTCTTAAGTGCCTCTAACTCCCTAGTTACTCTATTAAGTTGGGCTCTAAGGCTATGCTCTTCCCTAAGTTGGTAAACTCCAGCTGGGAGTGTTCTATCTGTGCTCTCAGTAGCACTTGGACCAGTCCAAGTGTGGGCCTTTTCAGCTAAGTCATTCAGGTATTCAATGGCCTCATCAGGGTCTTTTTGCAAAAACTCTTCATTACACATCATCTCAACGAACTGACGTTCTCTACTGGTGAGCCCCTCATAAAAATAAATGACTAAGCGCCAACTCTCATACCCATGGTGTGGGCATATATTCAAGAGATCCTTGAACCTTTCCCATGCTTGATATAATGTCTCGCTATTCTTTTGGGTGAAGGTACAAATCTGTCTCTTTAGACCGTTGGTTTTGTGGTGAGGAAAGTATTTATTAAAAAATGTTTGGGTCATCTCCTCCCACGAACCTAAGTGGTCTCTATTCCAACTCACACCCCCAATGTTTTTTTTTTTTTTTTATAAATTTTTTTTTTAATTTTTTAATTTTTTAATTTTTTAATTTTTTTTTGAAAGTTTTTAAATTTTTTTTTTTTTTAGAAATAAAATAAAATTAAAAATTAAGATGGATCTAAAACCTAAAAATAAAATAAAATGAAAAATGAGCAAGAAAGATAATACCCGAAACCTTCTTTGTAGGATGACGCTTGTTCCCCGGCAACGGCGCCAAAATTTGATTACGCCCAAACAATACACGCGGTCAATTGCAGTAAAGAATGGGGTGTCGATCCCACGAGGAAAAACGATCTACAAAATAAGGTTAAGGAAGACAAACTATGCGAAACTAAAATAAATTCTAACAAATTTAAAACACGAAATTGAATTTAATTTAAAGAAAACTAAGTTTGAGAAAAGCACAAGGTTTCAAGGATCCCTCCTAGACTTCACACGCCAATTAATATTGATTCGCTATGATGACTCAACTACGTGTTTCACATCCCAAACGACGTAATCGGAAAAATAATCTTTTAATCATTAGAAAACCCTAATGTAAATGAAGTTCAGATTTCACTTTTTCTAAGAAAACACAAAGGTTTGTCATATGTGATATCTTAAACTTACGATATATCCGGAGACGATACCGTAATAAATGACGATCACATATAACCAACCTACCGGAATCAATTAATTCTTAAACATTCCACACATAAGAAAAGCGTGACTAAGCTTATATGGAGAAGTAAAAATAATCACCGGAGTACTAAAAATCTACGAAGAAATCTATGGAATCTCTGTCACTAAAATAACATACATTTCTATATTAAATAAAAGTGAGAATCATCAAACATCATTATTCATCGTGAACACTTAAAGCGAATCAATTACTAATTTAGTGCGTTACATCTAGGAGTTCACCTCTTCACCTTGCGTGGGGTTTAGTGACTCATGGTGGTGGTAGTCACAGCATCAATGGAGGAGTCCATCACTTCCTGTCCGTGCACGAATCCCGAGGAAAAGAGCTCAGATTGTCTGTGGTGGCTCTTAGTAAATTCCGGGGTGCAAATTAGCTCCAACCGTTTTTCAAATTGAAAAACGGTTTTTCCCGCGCGAAAAGTCGCTCTGCAACTTCTTCGTCTTCTCCAGCGAGACGTGCCTGATCCGCCGCTCGTCGCGAGCTCCTCGCGGCCTTCCTCGCCTCCTGAACGGTTCCTGTACCTGCAAGAAGAAAGAGAGAAGTTGAGGAAACAAGGTTCACAACCAAAACGGCGAAGGAGGACAAGAACAGGGACTCCCTGTTGCGGCTGATGTCTCGCGGGGTGGTAGCGACTCTGTCGCGGAAGTGGTGGCTCCAAAGGAGGGTGGTGACGAGGTCTCGGTGGTGGTGGAGTGAGATGGAAGAGGAAGGAGGGCGGCTGCGAGGGAGAGAAACAGGGAGGAGTTCCCTGTTTCGCGGCTTCACTGTACGCGCGGTGGTGGCAATGAACTCGGGTGATGGTTGCGGCGAGATAGAGGGAAGAGGAGGGATGCTGGACGGTGGCGAGACAGAGAGAGAGAGAGGTGGAACGATGTTGTGCGAGGTGGTGGAACAGGGAGCGAAACAGGGAGGTGCCCTGTCTCGCACGGTGTTGTGCGAGGTGGTGGTCAGTGACGGGTGTGAGGTGGTGGTCGGTTAGTGGCGAGAGAGCTCGGTCTCTGCCCAGTGGAGGTTAGTGATGGTGGCTGGAAAAGAGAGGGAGAAGAGAGAACGTGGAATAGAGAGGATTCTCCCAAGAGAAGGCAAGAGAGAAACCTAAATAGGGTTTCCCTATTTCCTTGTTAGGCTGGGCTTAGGTTTCTAGTTTTCTGGGCTTGGGCTTAGATGTGTGAACCACTCTTTTGTACCACCACTAGAATCAATAAATCGACAATTCTATCAAATTGTCGCCTTAAATGCGATTTTATCGTTCACGCGCGCCGATTCCTACAAAAACATAAAAATGAAATAATTAGAATAAAATATATTAATTGAAACACTAACATATATAAATTAAGGGATATATTTCGTAATAATTACGTGTATATCAACAGTGAAGTTAAAAAGACCATACAGTTCAATGTCCATGGTTTAGCAGTTGGACTTGGTGCTAGAAATTTCAATAAACACATTGGAAAGCTTGTTGAAACCCGTGTGCCCATCAAATTCAAGGGTTGGCACCATGTTACTGACAACTACAAAGAGGATGTGTGGAATGGCCTCAAGGTGAGATTTTACATCATTGATTTTCATAATGTCTTATTTTATTGTCAACTTATATCTCAATGGCTTATTTGCAGCGTGAATACGACATCCCAAATTATGTGAAAAGGAATGTGCATTTGAAAATGCCAGAATATTTCAGAAGGTTCAAGGCAGATCTTAGGAAGGACTATTTGGATAAGTATCCTACCATTGAGGAACAAGATAAGCATGTTCCAAATGGTGTAAGAGAGGAGGATTGGAAGGAGTTTGTTCGCTATGAGAGCACCCCTGAAGCGAAGGCAATTAGAGCCAAAAATGCCAAAAACAAAAAGGCTTCAAAGTATGTATGGGGGGTGGCCAAAATAGTGCTGCAGAAGTAGAATATGAAATGGTAATTGAGTTTCTAGCTACTAGTACAATAATAACCATTTAACTATATAGGCTGAGACTAATCTTTCAAGTATATAGGTTGAGAAGAACCCTGATGGGGAACCAGTCACACGCACTGATATATGGATTGCTTGTCACACGAGAAAGGATGGAAAACCCACGCATGGTGCTGAACTATATATGGTATGTGCCCAATGTTGTCTTTTATACACAATTCTTAATTTACTTTGTAGCTGTTTGAATATTATTTGTGTCCTGTGTTATTTTATTTTATCATTCTTTTGAAGGAACAAGTTAAAGCAAAAAAGGCCGCCTTGCAAGAATCTTCAACCCAGGGTACCACTGACCTCACTATTGATAATGATCCTCTAAGCCAAGTGTTTGGCCAAGAAGAAAGGGGACGTGTTCGTTGTGTTGGAACCACCGTCTCTAAAAGGAAGTATGATGCTTCACTTCCCGCTCGTTCATTGCTTTTCGATAAAACATTGGAAGTAAAAAAAATTAGCGAAAAATATGATAGATTGGAACAAAATGTTCAATGGATACGAGAGAGACTTGAAAATGGAACTTATGTGAGACCATCAACAAGTGAGGGAACACAAGGAGGGACAGAAAGAACTGAAGATACATTACCTCCATCGACAAGGCAACCAGAAAATCCATTACCTCCATCTCCATTACCACCATCTTCTCAAGGTGTTGCGAGGTTTCCTTCTCCAAGCAATCATGTTCCTTCAGTGTCAAGAACTTACAAAGTTTGTGATTGGCATAAGAATGTCATTGCGATAGCAATAGAGGTTGTAGATCCTATCCATCGATTCTCTTGCGATTGTCATGGATCATTGAACCCTGCAACAGAGATCAGACTTTCCTTATGCTTCAAATATATGACTGAGGTGAAACTTTACAAGAGTGATCCAAAAGGAGACATGATGGGGGATTTAGACGTTGGTGATTTCTTCGTATGGTGTAAAAATCATGTGGAACTTGATGATTGATAGTTACAACTATGTTGGAAGCAATGTAATGGTGGCAGCAAAAGAGGAGCTGAGTAAAATACACTACGGGCACGTGATTATTCATTTTAAGGTAAATTGCCCCCTTCTTTCATGGAGTCTACGCTCTGAATAAAAAAAAAGCAGGAAACAGCTTATGAATTAATTCATTTGATCGTATATGCAGGATCACAAGGACATAATCTTGCACTGAACTATCTCAAAGTCAGGAAGCACAACTGCAGAACCTGCTGCTCATGTCCATACTTCCTAAGGATGATGCAGATGAAAGGGATTGGTGTATTCACTGCGAAATGGAGTTTTGTTAATAGTTATTTTAATCAACTGGGGATTGGTGTATTTCTTTTCCTGTTGAGTAGAGATGGATTTGGGAGACAAGGATAACCTCAATCCAGAAAAAAGAAATGAAGATTATCTGAACTACCACTCATCTAGTATGCCCCCATCCTGGCAATTTGATGCTACGAATCTCACTGATCAGCCAATGGGAATGGGTTTGCTTCCCATGAATAATTCTATGTCCACTTGCCCTGGGGATGCAATTGGTTCCGCTACCATTTCATCTGTTCCCATGATGGATTCCTTCAGGCCCAATCATTGGGGCAACCCCAGTTCCCAAAACTTAACCCTAGGTGATAACATTATCCATGTCAGTGCAAGTGTTGGGGAGGGCATTCCTGGTGCTTCAAGAACAGGTTTTGATAAGGCATTAGATTTAGATTGGAGCCTTAGAAGTTCCATGCCGAAAGGGGGTCTTTTCTTACCTCATACCTTATCTCAATTTCCCACCGATTCTGCCTTTATTGAGCGAGCTGCGGCAGCCGCCAGGTTTTCGTGCTTCACTAGTGGGCCTTTTAGTGATATAGTGAACCCCTTTAGTGAGTCTATGAATCCTCGTTTCAAGGACGGACAAGCAACTCAAGCTCCCAATGAAGCAATGTTGGATGATAGGTTGAACATGAAACCTACATCAGGAGCTCAATCTCCAATTAATGAGTCAAACATGACTGAAATTTCCAAATATGTTTCTGAGCCTGTGAAACAAGGGACCATTGAAGGGAGTCCAACGGACAAGGTGTATCGAAAAATGCTAATGGCGAACCGTCATCATCTAAGGGATTTGCTTTGAAGAAAAGGAGAAATAGTGGTCAGGTATTAGACATACTTGGTAATGTTATCAATTCTTTTGTGTGTTGTTGTTGAGTGGTCCTAGTAACATTATACTCTCTTATAGGACAAGGATATGAACAAATGTGAAACTGCGAAGGGCAACAATGAAACTGTGCAGAAAAATGACCAAAACGCAACATCAGCTGCCAAAGTTAGTAAAAACAGTAAAGATAGCTCTCCAAATTCAGATGCACCAAAAGAAGATTACATTCATGTTAGAGCAAGAAGGGATCAGGCAACAAACAGCCACAGTCTTGCAGAGCGAGTAAGTATTCTATGTGAAGCATCGATCTTGTTCAATTTAGCTATTACTTATGGGAGTTTTTTTTTTACCAAGGGGGATTTCTTCTTTGCAGGTAAGAAGGGAGAAGATCAGTGAAATGATGAAATTTCTTCAAGACTTAGTACCTGGTTGTAGCAAGGTAATTTTCTTCATTTTATGAATTAAGGTTGTTACATTAATATCTCGCCAACGTTTATTGGTGTAATTGTAATTTGATTATTTTAGAGCTTTGTATTTATAGGTAACCGGTAAGGCTGTAATGCTTAATGAGATCATTAATTATGTCCAATCGCTTCAAAGGCAGGTTGAGGTATGGGATTGATATCATAATTTATTTTGTTTATACAGGAGTTCTCGTTTTTAATATGGTTCAGCAAAATATATCCAAAAGCTGCAGCTTATATAATTTTACCATATTTAGCTTTAAATCGTTTTAAATGTTTGTTTAACTTTTGGATACAATATGGGTTAATGTTGTTAGCTGATGTGCTTTTCCTGTAATATTTCTGCTATTTTTTTCTTCTCCAATCCTTAGATTAGCAAATGAATCTTAAGCAGTTTTCATTGAAGAAAGAAAAGATGTAAAGATTAGTTTGAATAGTTAGAATTAGGAATTTTGTGGTATCTAGTTTTTAATATTTTATTAGATGTATTTTAATTAGAGACGCATATTAGGATTAGGACTAGTTCCAAAGTTCCACTGTAAATAAGTCCACAGGCTGATCAATGTAATCATTTGGTTTGTTGTTTATTTTTGTTTTTGAAAATGAAGAGAAGTTTGAGGTTTTACTGTAGTTTATTGATTGATATTTTCCAATTGTCGCCTCCTCAACAATGTAAATTAAATTTTTTTGCGTTTCGTGAATTATTAGTTGTTTACTTTCATTTTTTTTTTGTTAATCAAGAAACATGGTTGGATAAGGTTTTAAAAAGTGACAAAAATGGTATAACTCTAGTGCAAACTTGATTATTTTTTGCTTTGATTATGAGGATGGAGTTTCATATTTGGTTGATAAAAGACAGATGGGCTCATATAATCTGTGACAGTCAAAAGGTTCAGTTCGTCCCGGAAGATTCTTTTAAGCACATAACTGTTTCATGTGCCCCCAAAAAAATACATGTGCTCCAATAGTCATTTTGCATAGCTTATTTTGATCTTTAGTCTATTCTCTTAGCTTTTAACAAGTCAATGATTAAACATTAAATGTTTTCTTCTTATGTTACAGTTTCCCCTTCCATTTTGCGATTAGCTTCCTTGGATGGTCAATCAAAGTAAACATTTGTATAAAATTACATACATGTATACCATTCTCATCGGGTATAAAGTTAATGTTCTTTCTTTATTGGCAGGGGATATCATGGTAACAGGAGTTGCACCAACAGCCTACCAATGATAGTGTTGAAACAATAGATATCATGGTAACATATAGAAACTGGAACTCCTTATATGTTTTTTAAGGTATTTTTATGGATCATGCTGATTTCAATCAATCATATTGATTTCATAGTTTGTGTTTAGACCTGATACATTTTCCCCTACTTTCTCCAGGATGCTTGCAACAGGAAAAGCAATCAGCAAAATTTGGGGACAATTAAGTGCTCAACCTTGTGTACAGAGATTGTTGAGTACACAAGTCCTGATGAAACTGCTGTTTGTAATCTGGCATCTATTGCTCTTCCTCGATACGTGAGAGAAAAGGTGAATTTGGTTCATCAATTAGTTTTGTGAAATTCGTTTTTTTAATATACAAGGCATTATTTCTACTTTGTGCTTTAATGTGCCCAATTTTATATGTTGCAGGATGTTCCAATTGAATCTCAGCCATCCAAGCTTGTAGGAAGCAGGGGTTCCAAAAACCGTTATTTTGATTTTGACAAGCTAGCAGAGGTTAGTTCTCTTGAATTTTTTTTAGAGTTGTCTTATGTGGCTAGGTTATGTGCTTTTGTAATTTATTTGTTTTTATACTTTATGTGCACGCTATTATGTTTGAATTGTTTTTACTTTTTTTTCCCTTTCAAATGTTATAAGGATGTAGCATTGTTTGTTCAAAAGATGCATGCTCCCTGTATGCAAGTGGCTTCCCCATATTCATCATGAATAGAATATCTTGGGGTCGATGCTTGAGATATCTCATTAGTTCTTTTCCTAGTCTTGACCCTAAAATTTATATGTTTGACTATGCTGCTGGATTCTTTCAATTATTGGTGTTAATTATCAATTCTATTTTTGTACATGCAATATGCTGAGTTTTAATGGATGTGCCTAGGGTCTGAAAACTGGAATGTACTATCTGCGATCACGTGCTGCTGCTGATGCTATCAAGTTCACTGTTGATACCTCCATGCTCGAGGTTTTACTAATTAACCTGACTTTTCAATTTGTTATTGCAGTTGTAAGATTGTTAAACAATATCTTTTCCTATACTATGCTTCTTGTTATTAACACCTGGTTGCCTTTTATGGGTGCTGTAGGATAAGACTAAGCCATTAGTGGCTGATGATGGTGCAAAGATGGCACAAGTTGTTTGTTCCTTGGAGAACCGGGAAGAGTGCATGGCTTGTGGAAGTTGAGTAAAAACAAGGGACAGTCTTTAAGTTTGGCTAATAAGGTGATTTATGTATAGTTGCAGTGCTGATAATTATAGCATGGGTTAGTCCTTGGAATGGTTTGATTTGTCTATATTTGTAAAAGCCTTCCAATACAGAGCAACCTAGTCCCTCTGATGAAGTGGACGTTGAAAATAATACTAGGCTAGCGTATGATTATGGTGGCTCACCATCAGCTGCGCAAAGTCGGAGAGACCGGGCATTTGTTCAGCAGTATATTGCTCCTTATCGGGACTCTCAAGTTTCTTTGGCCCAGGTACACACCTTATTTCTGTTGAAACTGGTCCCCGTTCTATTATTGGTTTATATATCTCATGACTTCTACTGAAATTTCTTTTCTTAACTGTTCATTTGACATTTGCCCTTAATCACAGCCTCTTACCATACAGTCTAGCCAAGTAAATCCAGTCACTACTAGTGTAGATCGTTTAGAAAGTGAGGACTTATATTCCTCGGTGCAACCTTAAATAGATTCACCATTAGCTCAGCTACCCCAAGATTGTCTGGCTTCATCACTTCAGGTACAATATATCTGTAAAGTTTTGAATTTGTCTGGTATAGATTTTTACTGATATCATGTTTGTAAACTGAACCTTTTTCGTGGGTTGCTTGTGAAGTGTCTTAAAGTGGGTGCTACGTTATTTAGGTTTAGGCTGAACTTTTTTAAAGTAGAAAATGTTATGTTCTTTAGGTTTAGGTTATTTAACAATTATTAAGTCTTGTAAATGATCTCATTCCATGATGTTTTTTGTTGATTACGCATGAAGTTTAATGCTATAATTTCCATACAGGCAACCAAGGATTTGAGGAAAAGATCCATGGGAGAGTGAGTGTTTTCTCATGCAATGTTCACTCATTATGTACTATACACAACTTTTTATACCTGATTATAAATATGGCTCACCTTGCCCCGCCAAATCTTACTAGTCCTAGTTTTCTTGTTCTGATAGGTATTGAGCCATTTGTTATATTTAATGCGCGTACCAGATAAGATTGTTCAACGGCGAGTGGCTTTGTCACTTGCCCATTTTTGTTCTCCTGATGATCAGAGAACAATATTCATTGATAACAATGGGAACATATCTTCTTACTTATTAATACATTTTTTTGTCTTTTTCCTGGAATAAGATTATCTTAGTTTCACACGAAAGTTCAGTATTGAACTCCGTGATTGTTCTAATTTTATTGTCCTTGTGAAGGTGTGGATTTGCTTTTGGGGCTTCTTGGTTCTCCCCACGCAAAGAAGCAACTGGATGGTTCAGTAGCCCTGTACAAGTTGGCTAATAAAGCTTTTACACTCTCACCTATTGATGCAGCACCACCATCTCCAACACCACTGTCTGATGTTACATTTCTAGTTGAAGGTTGTAAATCATTCTCTTTCCATCTTTTTCATTTTTTGTTTGGTTTTTATACGGGTAAAGTCGTAATGTACCCCCGTTTTGATTGTAAATCAATTTTTTTGATAAGTAATAAAGGTCTGGCATCCCATAGCTGCCCCTCCCCACTGGAGGTTTAACTATTAAAAAAAAAAAAAGTGTGGGGCTGTGATTTTGCTGTAGCAGCAACAAAAATTTTAATTTTTTTCGATTATATTATTTTGCAACGGTTTCAAACCCTCGCAACAAATCAAATTTCTTTTTTTTTTGAATTTTGTTTTTACTGGCCACGGCTTAAAACCGTGGTAATTCATGCTTGCCACGGCTTAAAACCTTGGTAATTCATTCTTGCCACGGCTTACAACCGTGGCCATAACTTCCCACGGCTAAACACAGTGACCAGTACTTGCCACGGCTTAAAATCGTGGCTAACATTATTGCAACAGCTAAGAACCGTGGCCATGACTTGCAACGGCTTATAACCGTGGCTAGTACTGGCCACGGCTTAAAACCGTGGCTAAAACTATTGCAACGGCTTAGAACCGTGGCTAACATTTTTGCAATGGTTTATAACCGTGGCTAAATCATCAACCGTCCTCGAGCATAAAACCGTTGCTAATATGTTTTGCCACGGTTTGTAGCCGTTAATGGTGATTTAGCGACGCCTCTACTGCCCACGGCTCTAAGCCGTGACAATTGGTTACCCCCACGGTTCCAAACCGTTGCTGATGGGTATTTTTGGTGTAGTGTTCACAATCCATTAAAATTCGTAATTGAATACCACCCCCTAAGAAAGCTCAAGAGATAACTAGGCTAAAAATTTTGGATTTTCAGGGACCGAGATGGCCCCACCCAAAAATGTCGGTTAACAATCTTCAATTTTCGCAATTTGGGCCGGTTAATAAGACACACCCAGCCTTAGTCCATACCTAAATGAACTAATCATCGTGAATAATGTAATTCTCCAATAATTTATGCATAGAATAAACAAAAAAATAATATGATTTGGACAACAATAATGATAATATTAAATAAATTTTATCGAAATAAATGTAAATCAGACTTGACATTGGCATTTCACATTCATGGTCTCTTATTATTAAATTCCTATCATATATTTATCACGCCAAATCATTTCATTATGTTTTAATGATTTGTTAGTATAAAATCAAAGCTCGTGGATTTCTACATTGCAATAATAATTTTCTAAAGGACAAGTCATAAAATCTTCTATGCCTTTTACATTATATACACAAAATTTAATGAGATTGGAGAAACTAAAACATGATGAAAAATATACTTAATGTATGCTTTTCCTAGGTTATCATGATATTATTTTATGATGAAATGGAGAAGGCTGGATTTGAAATAACTCTTGTTATATATACTTTCCACTCACAAATCCTTCAAAATCCACAACTTTACTATTAAAATCCACTACTTCTTGAATACCCCCTGATTTTGATGGATTTTAAAACAATCCTTTAAAATCGATATTTAAATACCCCTAGATTTATATGTATTATTTTAAATCATTAATTGAATACCCCTTGATTTTAATAGATTTTAAAATCCTTCACAATCCATTAAAATTCGTAATTGAATAGCACCCCCTAAGAAATCTCAAGAGATAACTAGGCTGAAAATTTTGGATTTTCAGGGACCGAGATGGCCCCACCCAAAAATGTCGGTTAACAATCTTCAATTTTGGCAATTTGGGCCGGTTAATAAGACACACCCAGCCTTAGTCCATACCTAAATGAACTAATCATCGTGAATAATGTAATTCTCCAATAATTTTTGCATAGAATAAACAAAAAAATAATATGATTTGGACAACAATAATGATTATATTAAATAAATTTTATCGAAATAAATGTAAATCAGACTTGACATTGACATTTCACATTCATGGTCTCTTATTATTAAATTCCTATCATATATTTATCACGCCAAATCTGTTCATTATGTTTTAATGATTTGTTAGTATAAAATCAAAGCTCGTGGATTTCTACATTGCAATAATAATTTTTTAAAGGACAAGTCATAAAATCTTCTATGCCTTTTACATTATATACACAAAATTTAATGAGATTGGAGAAACTAAAACATGATGAAAAATATACTTTTCCTATGCTTTTCCATCATGTGGTGGAAGTGTCTCAGGTAATTTGTTGGGTCGTTGGTACCATCATATACTTCGAACTTTGATGGAGTGAACTTTTTCAGCACGAGAGTTATCATGAGGGCGTCGGAGAATGACATCTTGGCTAATTCGTACAAACATTGGGATCATTGGCCTTGATTCATAAAGGGATTTCAGAAAGTGTTCCATCACACTGTGGAGTTTTGCCTTGGAGGAGTTCATTGCTTTCGAGGTTTCCCTGTTGGGGTTCTGCTCGAACTTTGTCCCTCCCTTGAGTTCAGTTGGTGGAGTTTTGCTGGGGCGGTGCCTGGATAGGATCAGCTGGTTGGATGCGCTCCTGGGTGAGTTTTTCTAGCATCTTCATCATGTAGTTCATCTGGACCATAAGCATGTCTACCTGAGGATCTGTAGCAGTGTCACCGGATGTCTAGGTTGTCTGGCCTATTGCGTGTGATGGATCTTGATTTCAGGTGCATGCGCTCGATGATTTGAGATGCATCTTGTTCGCAAGCTACTTGTGATACATTGTCGCCAATAGGAGAGTTAATATTGTTATCGTCACCGAGTTGAGGATCTGTAGGGTGTCATTTGTTCTGACAGCTTGTTGATCGTTTGTCAGATTTTGGTGAACTTCGTCACTGTGGATCTTCTTTTTAGAAAGGAAATTTGTCGTTTCCCATGGACAGTGCAAAACTAATGCGTCCAAATCTCGTCCTCCTGTAAGTTTGACCTGCAAAATAGATGTTAGACTTCCAAGGACCACCTTTTTGGTGGCCGAAGGCACTCCGATGCTTAAGTCAGCAACTCTGCTTGAATAATGAAGTAAATATGGACAAAACTCAATTAAAGTTGCATACCTTTGTCGAATGTTCCCTTTATCGTTTATAATGGTCGCAGTTAATTCTCCTCGTGACTTAAGCATGTGAGGCGCAGCGGAAGGAGATGTTTCTCGTAACAGTCTCCTCTTTTATGGAGATGCGTTCGTGGAGGCAAAACTCCCTCCACGACTCTTTTCTGGCGTAACATTTTTTTTCTTTATGAGAGAACTCGTGTCAGGCCTGGATTTGGACTTTGATTCGTTTCAATCTGGATTTGGGCTTTGATTATGTCTTCTTATAGTGGGCCTTGTTTGGGCCTCTATGGTTGGCTTTAATCTTTTTAGGTCTTACGAGCTAGCCTAATAGATGGGACGCCAGATCCTCGTGATGGATGCTTTCTGCCACGTGTATGGCTTTGATGTCAGTCTATTTTGATGTATCATCCTTTGGAATGGGCAAGTACACAGAGGTGAAACTAGATATTTCATGAATCTTCAAGACTAAAATGTTTCATTGTGCAGAAGGGGAAAATCATGTCGATGAAAAAAAAGATTGATGAAAAAAAAAAAAATTATATATATATATGAAGAAGAATTGAGAAAAAAAATTATTGTTCAATGCCCCATGTGTTTATCAAAAGGTGTATTCATTCATAGAAAATTCTTGTATTATCATTTTTCATTCTTGTTAGCCATAATCTTAGCCCCATTACAACCTAATAAAGACCTAATTGATCTTAAGTAAAAGTTTGGTTTGTAGATGTGGAGATTGAATAGACAAGAACTATAATGTTTGATTCAACATTCTCAAAAGTAATTGATATTCCTGTCCATGAGATCATATTCATTTCATTATTTGAAAAGTCTGTTTTTCATGATAATTATATGTAAGCTGTTTATATTTCCATAATTTATTCTTTTCCTCACATATAAACTGAGTTATAAATACCCAATCTCCAAGTGATTCATTTCTTAGCGACATGAGAGATTTGTGGTCAAAGCGTATTTTCTAAAGGTGATCTAGTCGTGTCTTTCCTGTGAAATGGAGAGTTATGTTGATGAGACTATACACACACGCTTTGAGTTGAGAATGATGATGAAATTTATTTAAGCTTTGGATACTATTAAATTATTATTAAAATCTGTTGATATACTATTATGACACTGCTAGTTGTTGTTCTTAAATTTTTATTTTGGCAATTAGATGACTATTCTGAGGAAAGTAAAGGAGAGTGACCCTGTGACCATTATTTGCAATTATTTTAGAAAGTAGTTTTTCTTTTATTGAGTCAGTAATGTTTGTGGGTGACATTTTTGGAAACCCTCACGAGACTATAACTCGTCCACTAGAGATAATCTAGGGGTTTAAAGCCTTGTTGCACATTTAAAGTAAGTGTAACCGATGATTCCGGCGAAAGTGAGTTAGGATTTTATTTTTGTTTTGCTAGAGGACTAGCAAAATATAGGTTTGGGGATATTTGACATTCATGTAATTGATTAATTAATTACCCTATAATTTATTAATGTTTCAAATATCATATTTTATTCTAATTATTTTCACTTTTATGTTTTTGCAGGAATTGGAGCTTAAAGGGTGAAATCGCATTAGCCCGATAAGTTTGGAAGAGCTAACCCAAAATGGTGCGGACGGTGAAGCCGATGGTAGAGCCTAAGACCAAAAATTGACCTAAAAACCCAAATCCTCCTTTGTCTTAATCGAAACCCAAGCCCAACCTAAACTAGAAAAAAAAAAAAAAAAAAAACCAATTTAATCTTTTTTCTCCCTTTTCCTCTTCTCCTTTATCTTTCTCATGCTTCTTTTTGTTTTCCCCTCTCTTTTTCAAACCACCAAAGAACTATCTCATTTTCCCTCTCGCTGTCGATTCTCGCTCGATAGAAGGACCGACAACCACCATCTCTTCGCCTCCATCTCTTACCCTGTTCTTCCACTTCCCTAACATTTTCACCAACTCTTTCTTCCCTAACGTCCATGTTCTTCTCCATCTCCCTGTTTCTGGCAGCCACATCGCACCTCCTCATCACTTCTCTTCCCCTGTTCTTCCATTACAGATCATGTTCTTCCTTAACGTCGCCTTCATCTTATTCGTCACACAGTTCAACACATCGCTTTGTTTTCCTTCCTCGCTCTGATCTTCTTTATCCTTCTTCACAGACTTTCTTCATCGTCCATCCTTCTTCCCAAAACCAACTATCAATCACTCTTCATCATCTCTCACCTGCGATCTCGTCGCAACAGCAACACGCAGCCAACCACGAAACAAAACCACAGACCACCATACCTCCTCATCTCGTCTCTCTTTCTTCCCCTTCTTCTATTTTCCTATCTCTCGCTCCCTTCAACGTAGCAAGCAACCAGCATACACAAAACAAGATCGATCATCTCCCATCACAACTCCACCTCATCACCCTCTCTGCCATCTCACTTTCCTCCCTTTTGTTTCTCACTCTCACCCATCCTTTATTTTCCACTCTTTCTCGCGGAAGATCTGTAAAGAAAATATTTGGAAAATTGTATTATTTTTGTTTTGTGTGTTAAATTCCTTGACTGAATACAAGCTTATATAAGTTAACTTATACCTAACTATTTGGAAACATGAAACTTAAAACGTCATATACAAGGTAGAGTCTTATTCTGACTTTACTTCTCTAATTATTCTTACTTTCCTATTCTAACTTTCCTATTCTTGTACTTTCCTTCTTGTAGATGTGAATCAATCTTGGACTTGGGCTTGGCTAACTTTCCTATTATAACACGCCCCCACAAGCTCGACATGTAGATGTAGATGAAATGTGCAACTTTGAGGAAACTTTGAAGTCCAATTTGGTGAAGAAATCATGACTGTCGAGTGAAGCTGCTAATGGTTCGACTAGAGGCATCATGATTGTCGAATTCTGGATAATTATGATAATTCTGGATAAAATTCTTGAAAAAATTTTGGATAATTTTGGATGATTCTGGTATGAAGAAATCATGATTGTTGAATGAACGGCTAATGGTTCGACTCGAGTCAGTGTAATTGTCAAAATCTGATAATTCTGGTATGAAGAAATCATAACTTTCGAGTGAACGACTAATGGTTCGACTTGAGTCAGCGTGACTTCCCCTCGGCGTGAAGGCTGAAAACATTGCTCAACACAAATGTTGGTATTTCTCAGCATTGGTGTTGGTAGTTTTTTTTTAAATTGCTTGTGGTGGTGCTGATTAAATATGGTGGGTGTGAATAGTGGAGAGTACTTTTAAATTTTTATTTCTTCCCTCCTTCTTCCTTATGACTTCTTTGTGTTTCTTTGCGAAGCTGTTGTGTGATCGAGCTCTTGTACCTGCGAGAGAAAAACAGAAAAAAGGGGAAGAAAGATTAGGTGAGAGAGAGGAAGGGAATTCGTGATGATGAGGTTTGATCAATGCAGAAAAATGGAACGAAGGAAATGAGGTGGTTGGAGTTGGTGGTTACTAGTGTGTGCGAGAAAAACTGTTTAGGACGTTATGTTGACTTGATTGCTTAGGCGAGATGGTGTTTGAGAGAAAGGTGAAGAGGTTGTTAGGGATAGGCGATCGAGAGGAAGAAGACGTGAAGGAGAGTGAGAAGCTGCTATGTTTCTTGTTTTGCGATCGAAGACGTGCAAGATAAATCATTTATGAAGAAAGAACTCCCTAGCGTGTTCGTGGTGACAGTGGAAGTGACTCGTGGTGGCTGCAAAAACAAAGGTGAACAAGCTGTGATTACTCTTCTTCTTCTTCTTGTTTCGTGATCTCTTGTTGCTGCAATTTTTCTTCTATGTGTTTGAGGACAGTGTTTTGTTGTATGAACAATACGTTAGTTTATGAAAGTGGTGGAGATGAAAGAGATTGAGATTGATTGTCCCCATAGTTGGTTGGTTGAGAAGAAGAGGATAGGGTGTGGTGCTCTCTCTCTGATTGCATAAGAGATAGATGATGATCGTTGTCTGTTGGTGTTATTTCTTAGGTTATTTTTATTGTCCTCTCTCTTGCATCTAGCGTAGTCATTGGAGGCGGGGAAAAACTTGAGTCCTCGGAGTCTTAGGTTACCAAAGAAAGTTGCTCTTATACCATATAAAAAAATATTTAGAGAATTGTATTATTGTCGTTTTGTGTGTTAAATTCCTTGACTGAATACAAGCTTATATAAGCTAACTTTTACCTAACCTTGTAGAAACAGGAAACTTAAAACTTCATACACAAGATAGAGTCTTATTTAGACTTTCCTATTCTTATACTTTCCTTCTTCTTCTTGTAGATGTGAATCAATCTTGGATTTGGCCTTGACTATGTTGAGTGCAAGCCCTACATATTCTAACAAGATCACAACAAAACAGGGAACAAAAGGAGGAGGACGAACAAATAGCAAGGAAGAAAAATGAGAAAATGGGAGTGAACCAATTGATTTTTAAAAGCTTTGGGCTATTTGCACCTCGATCTCTAATCTGTATCACCACACAGCCCAACATGCTAACATGCTGGAACTGATGGATTTCACCCGCGCAATCTCCGCGACCACCTCCCCCATGATCTTGTAAACCCCTGCTAAGGCGTAGATGGTTTCGCAGGCTTAATAGCATTTTCTAATTTTTTTATGCACTGTATAATTGAATATTGGATTGACTTGTGAACATACACATTACTTTTACCATGTATGTCATGCTTCCATGGTAGTTAGAATTATTCTATGTTATTGTTTGAGCTCTGTTTGATTCTTATTAGTCAAGCCTAAGATTAGTTGTGCCTTAAACAGACAATTAATGCTAGGGGCTTGCACATTGGTTAAAGTGAGTCCATTACGTTGATATCCAAGACAATAAGAGATTGTCATCTCTAATATTGCGCGAATTCTAGGAGATAATAATTGATCTTAGTATAATTCTATGAACACCTGTTGGATTATTCGAAAACCTTAGAATCTCTTGCTTTGATTTTTAAACTCAAATTTCAGTTGTTTTTCTACTTTTCATTATTTAAAAAACATTTATTGTTGTAACCCCCTTTCAAATTAGTTTAAATAGATTGTTGTTTTCGACTTTGTTTTCAATCCTCGTGGGATCGACCTTTATTTGTCATTATCTACCAGTTAGGCAACCGTGTACTTACGGTATAACAATCAGGTCAAATTAGCCTATTAATTTAGGTTAGTAAAATCTGCATCAGCAAGTTAGTCGTGGGTGTGGATGAAGGGGGCAATCGTTGAAAACTTGGACGAAGGCGTTCAAGGAAGGCATCCTTAGGCTTGGATTAGGCGAGGATATGTGAGAAGACCGCATTGCTTGGAGAACTAAAATACGTGTAGCCAATCCCAAGAATATCGAGAATGGGCTTTGATGATGATGATGTGAAATAAAAATTTCATCTTAATATGATATACAAGGCTTGCTTTTGTTGACAATTTTTTTCCTCGTGAAAAATAAATAAATTTGGCCACCAATGCAATCATATAACCACCATCTTAAACACGACCCACCATTACCATAACAAACAATATTACCACACCAAAAGCACCACCACAATTGTCACTACTACTGGTATTAACCATCATCATCGCAACAGCTACCACCATAGCTGCATTGCAACAACCACCATAATCTCCACTACAGCCCATCTTAACGATATCTTCATTGTTTGTTCCCGACAGTTCAAATTTTGACATCAAACTGCCTAGAATTGGAACCTCTGCTATTGGTTGGCTTTATTTCTAATTCTCGTTCTCAGTTGATCCACAAAAAGTGCCTCGGAAAACCTTCCCCGAGAGTTCTAACATTTTAACCTACCTTAGCTAAGCTAATCAAGTACTTTGCACTGGCCTTCATGCATTACAACAGGAGCTATCTTTGTGTAGTTGTACAGTTTCTAGTAATATATATATTCCTATCATAAAAAATCGCAAGTCCTAAAGCAGCCACAATTCTTGAAACCTATAATTTGTAGGCCTCAACGAACTAGACATTGTAGGAATAAGTTGAAGAAATTTCCTACGTTGCAAAAAACATAATCACTTGATGTTTTTTATTGGAAGGAATTTGTAATAGAACAAATGAATGAAACGACAATGCTAAGCAAAAGACCTAATTGGAAAGATCTGTCAAATCAAAAGTTCTCGAAACAGCCTTGGACCAAGACTTCCTTTTTTGCCTGGGTTCATCATCCATGTTTGGTCGGAAATAGGTGGCTGTGCTCTTCTTCTCCTCTAGCAAAAATGTCTTTTTCTTTCCATACTTCCACAGCTAATCCAGCTGCATAGGCTGCTCCGAGTGTTGTTGTCTATATGTCTGCTGGTCTCACCACTGGACACCCAAGCAAATCTGATTGCGGAACATGATATAACAAACAAGTGTCACATTCAGTGACAGGCGAAATGGCATTCAAACAAACACCTGCTACGTTTTAGAGAATGTGACTCAAGTCACGACATGATTTCTCCGGAGTTGCTAAATTACTGTATCAGTAAAGTAAGGATAATTCAAAGCCTGCGTTTGAATTTAAACAATCCGAAGTAAGGGATAAGAACTCAAACCTGCATTCGCACTAAGAGGTTGTTAGCAGTTGCACCACCATCGACTCTAATCAGAAACTCTCCCTTCTCATCCTTGGCTTTACCACTTTCTCCTACATCTTTATGCATTGAATCCAACACATCCTTAACTTGAAATCATACACTCTCAAGCACTGCCCGTGCAATGTGCACCTTGCTTGTAAACCTTGTGATTCCAATAAGCACGCCACGAGCATCCTCACCAGGGGCGGATCTACCTTATAGCTAAGGCCCCCCTTAGCTTTTTAAGAAACTCCACCAAACTAACAATATTTGCAATCTTGCCCCCTTTAAAATTTTAGATTGGCCCCCTCTTATAGATAATGGAATATAAATATACACAAAATCGCAAACCCTTCGCAAGTTCACAAGCCTTCGCAAGTTCACCTCTCCGCTTTCTCAATTGCCCAAAACGATTTCGACAAATATCGGTTTTCTCCAATCCCCTCCAATCACACAAGACGATTTCAACGGAGATCGATTTCTCCAATCGCACAATACGATTTTGATTAGACAGAGATCGATTTATGGAGGTGATCTTACTCTCTCTCTCTTGCTTGTTTCCTCTTTATCGATACTCTTCAGTCTTCACAGTAGCCTGCTTCAGCTAAGCAATTGGATGGTAACATTGTTAATATTAGCAGTTGTCCACCAATTGTAGCTCAGTTGATCGGACATCAACTCTC
Organism: Berberis vulgaris; assembly: GCA_963556465.1. Lineage (NCBI taxonomy): Eukaryota > Viridiplantae > Streptophyta > Magnoliopsida > Ranunculales > Berberidaceae > Berberis > Berberis vulgaris. Next base: position 22,025,050 of record OY747130.1, on the reverse strand, counting down.
CTGTGAGAGGTCGCGGGTTCGAGACTCACCAGTTAGGATTTTGTGAGTTTTCACCTGATTATTAGGAGCACATGTGCTACGCCATGGATAAACCGTCTTTATGCAAGGTGGAGACAACAGACCAGAATGAAAGCAAGTCTCCATGCGAGATGGAGGCGGCGAGGATATTAAGTGGCAACAATATTGTAGCCTTCGGGCCTGGTTTGGTAAACCCTATACTATAGGGTCAGTTGTGTAGCCTTCGGCCATGGATTACTAAATAAATAAAAAATGATCAACGACCTAATTTAAAATAAATAAATAAAAAATAAATAATAATAATACCAGTTGCAACTGCCAGTGTCGAGAGAGCTTTTTTTGCTATGAGATGAGAGATCAATGGAGGCAGATAGTTTGATTACATATGTTGAGAAATATATATTTAATAGATTCGATAATGAGGTGGTTATACAACATTACTAGAACATGAGAACTCGCAGAGAATTTATACTAAAATTCAATGTGCAAAAACATTGACACATAAAATATGTTTCTCTTGTACTACTTTTGAAACTTTGTTTTAATCATATTTATCTATTTATTTTAAAAATTAAATTATCTGTGATTTATTTTTTGCCCCCCTTTGTCTGCAATCCAGGCTCCGCCCCTGATCCTCACACCAATGTGGTGCAAACAAATCATTGAAAGCTGGCACAAAATACACCCCTCCTGAGTTTTCAACCGTTTTTGCAGAGTGCTTCTATTTCGCTTCACTCTTTATTATACCAAGATTTTCCCTTAGCCACTGAACAGCAGCACCGGCAATTCCAATCAAACTTTCCAATGCATAATTGATTTTCGCTTCTGGTCCTAGCTTGTAAGAAACTAGGGCTAGGCAGGTCCGGATAATCGGCCCGAACAATAAAATCGAAAATCGGCCCAAAAAATTTAAGCCCGTAAATATGAGGCCCGAAACCGAACCGAGGTGACCGATTAACCAAGGTCCCGGTTAACCGAATTCCGAGCCGGTCTCGGGCCAAAGCGCAAAGTCCAAACTGAGTTTAATAAAGCCCCCAATTGTAAAGCCCATGCTCATTCACCATATTGTAAAGCCCGTGCTCATGTCATTCACCATCTCTTCCCTCAAATCCCACATTATCACTTGATAGAAGCAGTGAGTTTTCTAATTTGAACAACATCAACTTCCCTAATCATCAATATGCAATTTCTAAATTTTTTTTCTTAAAATGAACTTGCAGATTGAAGCAGCACAACCAGTGATAGGGAAGTACTACAGAAAACCAAAGAGATCTGGGCCACTCCCATTTCACTTGGTTGGACTTCTAGTTAAAAGCATGAAACAGGACCATTACATTAGTGACACCGGAGATATTGTGTTCTACCAGACCGATCCTCAGCTGTATGGAGCATCAGACAAATCGGAAAAGAGCATTGTAGGCTTGGTTGAACTTGAAGCATACGGAAAACTTCAAACTTTCCATAATGATGATGAGTTAATAATTAGCAGTGGATGCTTCACCGTGAGTACTTTTAGTCTTTTTGCTGTGTATTGCAGAAAAACAGAGTCACACACAGACTACCTTTGTGAAGAGAAGTGGAGACTAGAGACAACGTTGCACAGGAAGTCGAGAAGGAGAAATTCGAGAGGAGTAGCCGAGCCAAAGAGGAGAGGAGTAGCCAAGGAGTCGCACAGGGTCAGGGAGGGGAAGAGTCGCACACAGGAGACTTGAAGTTGAAAGGATTAGCCGATGAAGAGAAGGAGAGGAACAGTAAATGTTTTTGAGGGTTTTACTTTTTAACTTTTTATTCATACTCGGGCCGGGCCGGTTACCCGACGGGCTTCAGAAATGGAAACCGAGGCCCGAACCAGAAACTTCGGGCCGGGCTGGGCTTTTAAAACCGAAACATTTATAATTAATAAAAACCGATCCGAACCGACCCGATCGGTCCGGTCCGGGTTTTCGATACTAAATGCCCACCCCTATAAGAAACTTTTGTCAGCAAACCATGGGAAGATTTAATGCACTCATCACCTGTGTTAAGTAGCATGAAAGCACCAGTTTCGTAAGTGCTCTTAGCCTCTCCTTTACAGCATGCCTGGCCCACATTGCTGCATGCTGATCACCAAGGCAACCTGCTATAGGAATCCAGTAATAGGCCACCCTGTCGCAATTTTCCAAATGACCTCCGAATTGCTTACAATCTTTGGCAGTATTTCCATGAGTATTCCCAATGTCTCCAATGTTGTTTTATCCCATTCAAATGTGTTGAGACGCATTCAATATATCCGTGATATGAAACCCAGGTTGCTGGACACTGCATCCTCTAGTTAGGTTCCTAATCAACCAAGTGTCAATAGTCCCAAATAACGCATCTTCTTTCTTTACAGCCTCTTTAACTGCATTCACATTTTCCATAAGCCCTAGGATCTTGACAACACTGAAATAAGTGCTTATAGGCAAACCACGTCTCCAAAAAATGGTTTCTTCCTTCTGGTAAATCCTTTTCTAATCTCCTACAAACCAAGAAAAACAAATCCGCAAAATGGGTTTTGTTCAAAATCGAAAACAAACAAACCCCATACGTCAATTTCAAAAGTGAACTCGTACATTTTCACCAAACTGCAAAATCTAAAGAACCCAAACGATCAAATCAATATTCAAAATATGGGATTGTTGGAGCTATAGGTTTCTTGGTGACTAAGTCAATAAGACTTGGTCACATTTAATATCAGTTAGTTACTGTTCTGTTAATAAAGCTTTGTTTATTAGGGTGTAGTTTAGGTTTGAATTATTCCTTAACAGATTCACCACGTCTTTAGGTCATGTTAACGTGGTTGTTTTTGTTTCATTCCTGTTTTATAAGGCTAGTATAAAGCCACAGTTCCATTCTTTCAATAAACAAGCTTTTTGAACTCCCAAACTGTGAGATTTTTGTGTTTACAGTTCTGAGTTTTCAACAAAGTGGTATCAGAGCCTCCTCAAAAGGGCCTGATCGAGTGTAGTTAGGAACAACAGTTTCCTAACGAGTGAGAACGAGACAAAGAAAGATGGCAACTGAAGGAGGCAGCTTTGTACAGCCTGCAATACCTAAGTTCGATGGTCACTATGACCATTGGGCTATGCTCATGGAGAATTTTCTCCGATCGAAAGAATATTGGCCATTAGTGGAGGCAGGGATCCTCACAATAGCAGATGGAGCTGAGTCAACAGAGGCACAAAAGAAAACAATGGAAGATCAACGATTGAAAGACCTAAAGGTGAAAAATTACCTTTTCCAGGCTATAGATCGAACCATTATGGAAACAATCCTTGATAAAGAGAGTTCGAAGAGCATATGGGATTCAATGAAGCAAAAGTATCAGGGGACAACAAGAATGAAGAGGGCTCAGTTGCAGGCATTGAGAAGAGAATTTGATGTTCTTCAAATGAGAGAAGGAGAGAAGGTGGACGAGTATTTTGCTCGAACATTAACTATTGCAAACAAGATGAAAGCTCATGGAGAGAAGATGGGGCAAGTTGTGATCATCGAAAAGATCTTGAGATCAATGACCTCAAGATTTGATTATGTTGTATGCTCGGTGGAGTTGTCCAATGACTTGGATGTGCTGACAATCGATGAGTTACAAAGCAGCTTATTAGTCCATTAGCAGAGAATGAACAGTCATGGTGGAGAAGATGAGCAAGCTTTGAAGATTCTTATGAAAAGAAGTTTGGAGGAAGAGGAAGAGGTCGAGGTGCAGCTCGAGGTCGAGGAAGAGGCAGAGGGAGGCAACCATTCAACAAGGAAATTGTAGAGTGCTACAAATGCCACAAGCTAGGGCACTTTCAATATGAGTGTCCTAGTTGGGAAAGAAGTGCTAATTATGCTGAGCTTGATGAAGAACATGAGATGTTTTTAATGGCCTACGTAGAGCTCCAAAATTCCAAAAGAGAGGAAGTATGGTTCCTCGACTCCGGCTGCAGCAACCACATGAGTGGTAATAAGCAATGGTTTCTTAACCTAGATGAGACATTCAGACAAGTGGTAAAGCTTGGCAACGATTCAAAGATGGCGATGATGGGGAAAGGAAGCATCAGATTGCTAGTCAATGGAGCAAAACAGGTGATCACTGAAGTGTTCTATATTCCTGAGCTTAAAAATAATTTGCTAAGTATCGGTCAATTACAAGAAAGAAATTTGGCCATTCTTATTCAGCATGGAGTGTGTAAGATATATCATCCTGTAAGAGGATTGATCATGCAAACTCAAATGTCCGCTAATAGGATGTTTGTTCTCCTTGCCTTGATGCCAACTCAAGATCAAGCTCTAGCCCCTGCCTGTTTTCAAACTGCATCTGAAGATAAAACTCACCTATGGCATCGAAGATTTGGGCATCTTAATTTCAAAGGTTTGAGAACCTTGTCCTACAAGAAAATGGTGAAGGGCCTACCTCCTCTCCAAGCTTCTTCTAAACTGTGCACTGACTACATGATAGGCAAACAACATCGAGAATCCATCCCAAAGAAAAGTATGTGGAGAGCTACTCAGAGACTTCAACTCGTACATGCTGACATTTGCGGTCCTATCACACCTGAGTCCAACAGCCAAAAGAGGTACCTAATCACCTTTATAGATGATTATAGCAGAAAAGAGTGGACTTATTTCTTGAATGCCAAGTTAGAAGCTCTTGTTATATTTAAAAAATTCAAGAGTTTGGTAGAGAAAGAAACCGGGAACTTTATATGTTGTCTTTGTACTGATAGAGGTGGGGAGTTCACCTCATTGGAATTCAACAAGTTTTGCAGCTCAAATGGCATTGCTAGGCAACTCACTGCAGCCTACACCCCACAACAAAATGGGGTTGCAGAGCGGAAAAACCGAACAATCATGAATATGGTACGTTGCATGTTGTCAGAGAAACAAGTCCCCAAAGAATTCTGGCCTGAAGCTGTCAACTGGACGATTCATGTGCTCAATCGATGTCCTACCCTAGCAGTGAAGGATATGACTCCAGAGGAAGCATGGTGTGGTTTCAAACCTTCTGTTGCTCGCTTTAGGGTGTTCGGTTGCATTGGCCATGTGCATATTCCTGACAAGAAAAGGCAAAAGCTTGATGACAAGAGTTTCAGGTGTGTTCTCTTGGGCTTAAGTGAAGAATCTAAAGCTTATAGATTGTATAATCCTGTGTCAAAAAAAATGGTTATAAGCAGGGACGTTGTGTTTGAGGAAGACGAGAAGTGGAATTGGGGAAAAACTGTTGAAGAAGCTAACTGTGATGTTCTTGAGTGGGGAGATGAAGATGAATTGAAGGAGAATGAGGAAGAAGATGTTAGTGAAGATGAAGAGCAGGTCGAAAAAAGAGCTATTAGTTCTCCATCCAATGAATCAAATGAAGCAGCTGAAGATAGTTCCCCAAGCCCTGTTCAAGGGAGGATAAGAAGAGAACCACCATGGATGGAGGATTATGTAAGCGGTGAGGGTCTGTCTGAGGAGGAAGTAAATAATTTTCTGATGTTTACTTCAGCTGGTGATCTTGTGTCCTTTGAAGAAGCTGTCAAGAGCTCGAAATGGAGAGAAGCGATGGATTTGGAAATTAAAGCCATCGAGAAGAATGGAACTTGGGAGTTAACTACATTGCCAGATCGAGCCAAAAAGATAGGGGTGAAATGGATATTTAAGACCAAGTTGAACGAGAATGAGGAGGTTGATAAATGTAAAGCTCGGCTTGTGGCCAAGGGATACACTCAGCAGTTTGGAATAGATTACAGCGAGGTGTTTGCTCCAGTAGCTCATTGGGATACCATTAGAATGATTCTAGCTCTTGCAGCTCACAAAGGGTGGAGTGTGTACCAACTCAATGTGAAGAGTGCATTTTTGCACGGTGATTTGAATGAGGCAGTGTTTATTGAGCAACCTCGGGGTTATGAGACGAAGGGAGCAGAAGACAAGGTGTATAGACTCAAGAAGGCCCTATACGGACTCAAACAAGCTCCTCGAGCATGGTACAACAAGATTGAGTCCTATTTTGTCAAGGAGGGGTTTGAAAGATGTCTTTATGAGCACACTTTATTTATAAAGACAGAAGAAGGAAGAAGTTTTCTTGTGGTCAGCTTGTACGTGGACGATCTCATCTTCACAGGGAATGATGAAGCAATGTTTGAGAGGTTCAAGGACTCTATGAAGCAGGAGTTCGATATGTCTGATCTTGGGAAAATGAAATATTTTCTCGGTGTGGAAGTGGTGCAAAGCACTGAGGGAATTTTCACAAGTCAGAAGAAGTATGCTAACGAAGTGTTGAAGAGATTTGGCATGGAGTGTTGCAATCCTGTGATGAATCCAATTGTGTCGGGGTTCAAACTTGTGAAGGATGAAGGTGGTACCTGTGTTGATGCTACTGCTTACAAGCAAATGGTGGGCAGTCTCATGTATTTGACTACCACCAGACCAGACTTGGCGAATGTGGTGAGCTTAATTAGTCGGTTCATGGAGAGGCCAACTGAATTGCATCAACAAGCAGTGAAAAAGATCCTTCGATACTTAAAGGGCACTGTTGAGTTAGGGATTCTTTACAAGAAAGGAGGAGAAGGGATTCTTTACAAGAAAGGAGAGAGAAGAGAGTTTGATAGACATTGAGGATCGAATGAGTACGTCGGGGTATGTGTTCTTCTTAAGCTCGAGTGTTGTGGCTTGGTCCTCAAAGAAGCAGCAGGTGGTCTCACTCTCCACCACTGAAGCAGAGTTCATAGCTGCAGCCTCCTGTGCATGTCAAGGTGTGTGGATGCGTAGGATTCTCTAAAAGCTTGGTCATGAACAAAGTAAGTGCACTATGGTCTTTTGTGATAATAGCTCAGCTATTAAACTTTCGAGCAATCTTGTTTTGCATGGTAGAAGTAAACACATTGATATCAGATTTCATTTTCTTCGTGATTTGACAAAAGATGGGGTTGTTGAGTTAGTGCACTGTTGTTCGAAAGATCAAATTGCTGACATTATGACTAAGCCCTTGAAGCTGGAGGTGTACTTGAGATTGAAAGATTTGCTTGGCATTTGTGTGGCACCAGTAGTAAACTGACTGCAGTTTGCAGGTCAGTTTAAGGGAGGATTTGTTGGAGCTATAGGTTTCTTGGTGACTAAGTCAATAAGACTTGGTCACATTTAATATTAATAAAGCTCTATTTATTAGGATGTAGTTTAGGTTTGAATTATTCCTTAACAGATTCACCAAGTCTTTAGGTCATGTTAACGTGATTGTTTTTGTTTCATTCCTGTTTTGTAAGGCTAGTATAAAGCCATAGTTCTATTCTTTCAATAAACAAGCTTTTTGAACTCCCAAACTGTGAGATTTCTGTGATTACAGTTCTGAGTTTTCAACAGGGATTCACTCAGATCAATCAATAAATTCACAAACCCTAAACCTTAATTTAATGGGATTTGCTAATAGATGTTATAAATATTTACAAAAATGAAGAAAAACTTGAAACCTGCAGCTAGCACTGGTCCAAGCATCCATCCAAACAATGGCATTGGGAAGAGGACAACCATTGGAATTACTCCAAATAAGAGTTGTCTCTCTGATTTGTAATACCAATGGCCTTCAATCCATCATCCACATTGTGTCCATCTGTCGTGGCCTTATCAAGAGCCTTTGCCATACAAACTCTCACACTCTCCAGAATCTCCATTGGGTTGTGCTCCACCCATCTATCCAAAGCCACCAAAACAAATCATCTAATAGTGCGAACAAACAAAGAATTCGAAAGCTCGAAATATCTGATGAAAATGGCTTACCCTGCTTCAGGATAAAACTGAGTGAATTCAGCTTGGTGAGAACCAATAGGTTTCGCGGAACCATTGTAGATAATGAACCTAGTACTTGATGTTCCTTGATCAGTGAAACCAATGAAAGTTTCGTTATTCATCTCTCTCAAAACAACAGAGGAACAGAACAAAGGAATATTGTTATGAGATCAAATGAGAAATGGAGAGAGAAGGGGAGAAATTACAGAGAGTTAGTTGAAATGGGTGGAACTATTTTGGGGTGTGAAACCAAGTATCTGAAAAAAAATGATTGGAGTATGTGGTTAAAGTGGAGCACTTCAGCCTTCAGGCGACAAGTTCGTTTGTTGTTGTTTGGAGAGAAGAACCTTCTTGATTTGCTGACTCAAATCATTCGGATCCTCTGGTCAGAATTGGATTGTGTTTGAGGTGGGACAAGAAGAATACAAATAGAGTAAGTCTAGCCAGCCTTTTGGTAGCCTTTTTTGGCCAATACCACCACCACCACCAACAACACCATCAACCTCCAGCACAACATTTTTGTTTTTCTTTGTCATACTAAACATTTAAAATAAATATGAAACAATTAAAACAAAACAATCGAACACAACGAAGGGAAAAGAAGTTTACTTGAATTCATTTGGGTTTGGTTGAACAATCGAACACAACGAAGCAAAGAAGAGACCACGCACCAAATCGAACCAACTTATCCCTAGAATCGCACACAAACCTCAATCGCACACCAAGACACTGAATCACACACCAATAGAACCCAAATCGCACGAAAACCTCCAACCTTTGTATTGCACAATGGCAGTAGAGAGAAAGAGCAAAGAGTAGAGAAAGAAAGTAGAGAGTAGAGGGAAAATGAGGGAGGGAAGTGTGTGCGAAGTTCAAAGTTTGGGAGAGCGAGAGACTGTTTCGATGTGGGAGAGAAAGGGACAATTTTGGGTTAAGGGCTTATATTTGTGGTGTCCTTCATAAAGGAGTGTGTTGGTGGCATTTTTCAGTGAAAATGGTGGTGTTATTTAGCAGGTGCCAATTATTTTTAGGACACAATGAAAGTAATAAGACACCCTCCATAACAAGGATCCACTTTGCAACATTCTTTGTAGAGTAAGCCTAGCCAACCTTGTTTGCTAGCATTTTCTTGTTTTTTTTTTATTTTTTTACACTTCTACCCCTTATATAGATAGTGTTTGTGGTTGTGTTTTAAAGAGAATGGGTAAAAAGTGTAAAAACACCAAAAAAAATACAAAAAGACTACAAAACAAGGTTGGCTAGACTTACTCTACAAAGAATGTTGCAAAGTGGATCCTTGTTATGGAGGGTGTCTTAATACTTTCATTGTTTCCTAAAAATAATTGGCACCTACTAAATAACACCACCATTTTCACTAAAAAATGCCACCGACACCCTCCTTTATGAAGGACACCACCACCTACTGAAGGACACCACAAATACAAGCCCTTAACCCAAAATTGTCCATTTCTCTCCCACATCAAAACGGTCTCTCGCTCTCCCAAACTTTGAACTTTGCACACACTTCCCTCCCTCATTCTCCCCCTACTCTCTACTTTCTTGCTCAACTCTTTGCTCTTTCTCTCTACTGTCATTGTACAATACAAAGGTTGGAGGTTTTCGTGCAATTTGGGATCTGTTGGTGTGTGATTCAATGTGTTGGTGTGCGATTGAGGTTTGTGTGCGATTCTAGGGCTAAGTTGGTTCGATTTGGTGCATGGTCTCTTCCTTGCTTCGTTGTGTTCGATTGTTCAACCAAACCCAAATGAATTCTGGTAAACTTATTTTCCCTTCGTTGGGTTTGATTGTTTTATTTTAATTGTTTCATATTTATTTTAAATGTTTAGTATGCCAAAGACAAACAAAGATGTTGTGTTGGAGGTTGATGGTGTTGTTGGTGGTAATGTTGGTGGTGGTATTGGTGGTGGTGTTGTTGGCAGTGTTGTTGGTGGTTATGTTGGCTGTAGTATAGGTGGTGATGTTGGTGGTAGTGTTGGTGGTGGTGTTGGTGTTGTTATTGGTGGTGGTGGTGGTGGTGTTGGTGTTGTTATTGGTGGTGGTGATGGTGGTGGTAGTGTTGGTGGGGATCATCTAGCTGAAAGACGATCAATGACGACATCTTTGATAAAGACCATAGCCGTAAAAAATAAATAAAGGATGGAAGAGAAAAAAAACAAAAAAATCCAACAACGGAGGGAGAATGAAAAGGAGATGAAGAAGAGAGGAGATGAGAAGATGCAATGGGGAGTGATTTGATTATCGCGGATGAAGCGGCGGCACTCTTATTGCTATCGCAAAGTCAACGTAGTTTAGTTCATGATGTTGAGGAAAAAGATAAGGGCAAGGGGGATGAGGAGGGTGAGCAAACACGCGGGGGGGGGGGGGGGGGGGCGTGGAGAGTTAGGGGGATGAGGACGGTGAGTAGGGTCGGAGATGCGGAGGCTCGGGGGGATGTGGAGGCGCAGGGTGATGCGGAAGGTTAAAACTCACCAGTTATTAGAGGATTATAATGTCCATGGTGTTCACTCCATTTGGGCTGGTCAGGAAGTATTTATAATATTTTCAAGTTATTTACAATATGTAGTACTTATTGTTTTTACATTATTTGGACACTGACTAGTTTTTGTTTTTGTGGAGGAACGAGGCGAGTTGAAATGTCGGCATCAGTACAATAGTTGTATAGTTTGGAGGTTGTGTGACGAGTCGAAGAAAGTTATTTCAATGGTCTATAAGAGAGGTCTCCGACCGTTGATAGATCATTGTAAGAATCATATCGATAGGGTCACAATTTGTGCTTTCATCGAGTGTTGACAACCTAAGACCAACATCACTTCCCTTTTGGAGAAATGACCATCACCATCGATGATGTCTATCATATCATTCATTTGTCATGGTAAGTCGGTTATGGTGAAGAAAACTCAAATGAAGGCAGATGAGTGTGTTCAATTTTTTGTGAATGGTTTGGGGATTTAAAAGAGCGAAGCACAAAAACATGTCCAAAGGTATCAGAGTTTCCTAGAGATGAAATTTATTAAAGATCACTATTGTAGGAAAGTGAGTACAAGTGATTCTCTTCAAAAGAAATAAGAAGTTGCATGGGGTTACATGTTATTTCTTCTGGGCATGACGATCTTCGTTGATAAGACTGGAACCAAGGTGCGCACTAAATATTTGAAGTTGCTGATGAAGGTGGATGATATTGGGAAGTTTGCATGGGGAGTTGGTACTTTGGCGTTCTTGTATCGTCAACTTCGTTGTGCTAGCTGAGCGAGTACCAAACAAAAATTTGGATATCTACCGCTTTTGGAGGTACAATTTTCGTGAAAATTGTTCAGTTAATTATCTTTTTAGTGTTTCAGATATTGATTCTTTATATTGATATGTTTAATTCTTTTGTAGTGTTGGATATACGATCACTTTAGCCTTTGGGGTACGACAAAAGCCTCATGGAAGGATCGCCTCCTCACCATGGCTAAGTAGCATTGCCCCCAACTTAGTGGGGTCGTGAGTGAAGAAATTTTGACTCGTAGGGAAAATCTTGATGACATGTCTCCTGAAGAGGTAAAAGTTAGTCATTTAAGTTCATGTTTCATCTCAGATAATTTAATAAGTTCATATTTGTATTGTCAGGTTATTTGGGACCCTTATGCGGAATCTAAACGAAGAACTCCACTTCATAGCATTACATGATTCCAAGGCTACTTGTTATGCCCTAATGTTGAAGAACCCTATCACCCATATCAAGTAATGAGATAAATGTAAAGTGTACAGGTCATTCCAAATCCCCCCATTCATCAAGTTAAAATGAAGAATATAGGTCGATCTGGCCACAAATACTCGGTGAAGCACGAGATATTGTCTTCGTTTGCTGCAACTTGGCATAATCATCTCGTGTCAATTGAAAACCAAGGAGCGTCAATGAAGTTTCCATGGGATTGCAGCAATGACTACTTGGAGTGGTTTCATGACATTAGCCATCCGTTCATCCAACCACCAAAGACTAAGAGGACACATCCCTTAAGAAATCAATTTTTCATATCTCACAATCGGGTAATGATCTATAGTTTAACAAATTTGCTCACATTTTAAATACATAATTTATTTTTTTACTAAGATCAATGTTTTCCTTGCAAAATAAGTTGGTTGATGATGCTCTTCAGTTGGTGGGCGCCTCTATTGAAGGAGGGAATGTGGATAAGGTTGTGTTGCTCATGAGGGAAAAAAAGTAGGTAACCTGCTAAGACAAATGTCTACGCATTTCTCCTCCTTAAGAGATAATGAGGAAGAACAACAAACTAGTCGAACTAGTGATGGTGTTCCACTGGTGTGTTGCAGGTTGTGATAGGGGAAGAGGTGGTGCTAGTGATGGTAGAGGAAGGTCTGAGGGTGGTGCTGATGGAGGTAAAGGAAGGGGTGATGGTGGTGCTGGCGGTAGAGGAAGTGGTGATGGTGGTGTTGGTGTTGGTGGTGCTGGTAGAGAAAGGGAAAGGGGTGGTGGTGGTGGTGCTAAAGACAGTGAAAAAGTTCTTGCTGCTGGTGGTGTTGAGGGCAGAACCAAAAAGAGGCATGAGAAAAATATGAATAAAATTGAACATCGGAAAAAGACTGAGAAGAGTTTTGAGAAACAATTTTGTTTGTTGTATTTTGTGGTTAGTTAGTGAAAATGTAATGACTACATGCTTATGCAATCAATTATGATTTCACAATTGTAATTCACATCAGTATTTATGTATATCTCAATAGTGGTTATAATGTTAATGGGAGTCCAAGTAAAAGTAACAAATTCTATCAAATAACCTGAAAATTTTGACACAAAGTCACCTAAAACACAAAATCTTACATTTCTATCTTCAAACGCACGAGCCGCTGCGAAGCTGATTTAAAAATTCGTAGTGATTGCTGCGTTTGGTGACTAAAAACTAATCAACATAAAATGACAGCAAACTCAATGGTTCATGCGAAGATGAAAATAGGAATTGCAGCGGTCAAAGCGAGGATATGTATCCCACTCGTAGTGACCGCTGCATTTGGACAGAAAACAAACTTTGTTCAAAAATTTGATTTTTTTTTTATTTGAATCTTTCTTGGGTTTTTTTCAATTCCTATGGGTTTGATATATTATTGCCATATTTGATTTATTCCTAAATCTTACTTTTCAACATCTCAAGTTTGGGTGTTCAAAATTGGGGTTTCACAATAAATCAAATATGTCAATAGTGTATCAAATCCATAGGAATTGGAAAAATAGAAAAAATATTCATATTTAAAAAATTGAAAAATTGGACAGAGTTAGTTTTTTGTCCAAATGCAGCGGTCACTATGAGGATATTTTTGATTTTTTGTATTTGAATTTTTTTTGGGATTTTTTATAATTCCTGTGAGTTTGATACATTATTGGCATATTTGATTTATTGCAAAACCCCAATTTCGAACACCCCAACTTGAGATGTTGAAAAGTGAGGTTTAGCAATAAATCAAATATGCAAACAGTGTATCAAACCCATAGGAATTGAAAAAATTGGAAAATAAAATTCAAATTGAAAAATTGAAAAATTGGATTGAGTCTGCTTTCTGTCCAAACGCAACGGTCACTGCAACACTCTGTCCAATTTTTTGATTTTTTGAATTTGAATTTTTTGATTTTTTTAATTACTATGGGTTTGATACACTATTGATGTATTTGATTTATTGCAACACTCAACTTTTGACCTTCTCAAGTTGGGGTGTTAAAAATTGTATTTTTGAAATAAATCAAATATGCTAATAGTGTATCAAACTCATAGGAGTTGAAAAAAAAATGAAAAATAAAAATCAAATTCAAAAAATAAAAAAATTGGACAAAGTCTGTTTTCTGTCCAAACGCAGCAGACATTGTGAAGGTCCCTATGACATTCGTAGTGACCGCTGTGTTTGGATAGAAAACAAACTCTATCCAATTTTTCAATATTTTGAATTTGAATCTATTTTTCATTATTTTCCAATTCTTATGGGTTTGATACACTATTGAAATATTTGATTTAATGCAAAACCTCAATTTTGAACTCCCCAACTTGAGAAAGTCATAAGTTGAGTTTTGCAATAAATCAAATATGCCAATATTGTATCAAACCCATAGGAATTGAAAAAACTCAAAAAAATATTCAAATACAAAAAATCACAAATTTGGAGAAAGTCTATTTTCTGTCCAAACGCAGCTGTCACTGCGAATGGGATAAAGATCTTCCCAGTGACCACTGTGATCCAAAATACCATCTTCGCTTGAGCTGCTGTGTTTTTTTTCATTTACTGTTGATTAGTTTTCAGGACCCATGTGATTGGAGTCTTAAATTTTTTTGACAGCAGAAATTTTTCAGGCTTTGAAATTTTTTTCAACCTTTGTCTTCCATTTTGCAGTTTGAATTTTTTTCTCATTTTAAGTTAATATAAGTTTACTTTTTCCCATTACCATGATATAAAACATCCATACAACTACTCATCCATAAAATACAAGACAAACACAAATCTTCATGAAACGTAAAATATAATTTGATGATATTTAATGATAAAAATGATACAAGTCAAGACTACAAAAAAGTTGGCTTCTCTTACAATTTGATCATCATATGTATACAAAATATGATTTACAAAATGTCCAAAAAGTTACAAAATATGTTTCAATCATCTAGTACAACAACCTCTTCCGACTTCTTCTTTGCTTTTGATGCATTGTATTTTTTAACAATCACCTCGCCTATCTGCAGTTGGCCATCGATTGAAGTCTTCCATGAGACTGCTTCTGAGAATATGCGTGAAGGCCAAATAGGTATTGTCTGAGGCAACGGTTGTCTTGGTATCATATGAAACAAGAAGTGTTCACTATGGGGAAGGCGTGCCATGAAACAGATCTGTACATCGTTCAAGTTTGATGGCAGCGAAATATACGGAAAACATGTACAACTCTGATTCCCTGTTGCGGGTTTAACTGGCCTAAACAAACAGGCTAATTTGACCCACTTGTAATAATCGCAAGTGCACGGTGTCTAAATGGTAGACAACGGCGAGTACAGGTCGATCCCACGAGAAAGGTGGATTAAATTGAATTTAATAATTTACCTAAACTAATTTGGAGAAAATGGGGGTTACAGTGTTTAAAAATCCGAGGTAAACAAAAGTAATAAAAATAACAATAAATAAAAGAAAAGAGTTGGAGGGAAACCACAATTTGCAAAATATTTTTCAAGCTCCTAAAATTATATTCAATTTTTCTTATTATTCCAATTTCAAATAAATGACTCTAGCAATGTATAAACTCCTAGCATTAATTGTATTTTTAGGGCACAATTAATCACAAGTTTAATTATTCAATTAAAACATGCTTGATTTATAACATAATATTTTTCTAACAACCTAAGATGCATGACATATTAAGTGAAAGTAAAATATTTTAAATCGTGAATCAATTAATATTAATCATGGAATAATAAAGTAAAATGAAATTAATTCTAGAGTTTGAGACTTAATTCACTGTGGTGTTACAGAGCAAACAAGAACAGGTCCAGTGTGGCTCAGCAGATCCCAGTGGGTGCAAATAGCCAACTATTTTGAAAAATAGTTGGTTCCCGCCTCTTTCTCTTGCGCTTTCTTCTCCAGCGAGATGCGCTGCTGCTGCTGATTCCTCTTCGCTCCTTGGGAGATTCTTCTTCTTTCGACCGGCTCCGGTACTCTTGCGAGCTATGTTTCGTGGTGGGTGATGGCAGTGGGAAGTGGCTCTGGTGGCGGTGATGGCGGCTCGTGTTGTTGCTTCTCCTTCGTCTTCTTTTGTTCCTGTAAGAGAGAGAGGTGAATGAGGGGCTGGGTTCGTGAGGGAGAGAGAAACAGGGACTGGGAGTCCTCCCTGTTGGTTTCTTGTTTGTGATGGGAACGAGAGAGAGAGCAGGGAGAGATGGATGAGGAAGGAAGGCGAGGTGGAGAAGAGAGGACAAGGGGGTCGTGCTCCGGTGGTGGTGGTGGCTGTGTGGCGTGATGGAACAGGGAGAGGGAGAGGAACGTGAGGAGAAAACAGGGAGATGTTCCATGTTTTGTTGCGCGAGGACTTTGATGGAGGATGGTGGTGCTCGGTGGTTGGCTGCTGGACAGTGGCGAGGTGAAGACTGATGGTGGAAGAAGAGGAGGAGGTGGTGATGAGATGGGGTTTGAAATAGTTGGGCAACCAGGATCTCTGTACTTAGGTGGGGTTTTGTGTTGATGGATGGAGCTGACTTGCTCAGTTAGGAAGGCTCCTTTGTGCACATTCAGTTTTCGCTTTTGTGTACACAAATCCTTCAAAAACTTTGCATAAGAGGGAACTTGCTTAATGGCCTCGAGTAATGGAATATTGATTTGAACTTGTTTAAAAATTTCCATTATATCGTTGGCATTTGTTCCTTTTTTCGCCGGAACTAACCGCGATGGAAATGGTGCTCTAGGCATATAGGATGCCTTGGTGGGATCAGGGTCAAGATGATGATCCTCTTGAGAAGATGAGGCTTTATCAGCCTCCTTCTCAGATGGAGGTGTGACTTGCTTTGGCGTGGATTGGGATTCAGGATCAATCAAATTAGGCATTCTAATTTAGTTGTCAACTTGTTTTCCACTCCTAAGGGTAATGATAGATTTGACATCTTCATTGTGTGGATGAGATGTACTGCCTATTTCGAATTGGCCCTTAGGATTTTGAATGGGTTGACCATGGAATCTTCCTGCTTCTCTTTCAGGAAAGGATTTTGTTATTTGACTCACAGTCATCTTAAGCTTTTGGATGGCTTGAGATTGTTGTTGAAAACTAGCTCTTAGTTCGGTGATAGCCTGAGAGTTCTGTTCGAGCATGGTTCCTGTTCTCTGCATAAATTGGTTGACTGTATGCTCTAAACTCTGAGTGTTAGAGTAAGGTACATCTTGATTGAATTGAGGCCTATTAGCGGGAATTGGAGCTCGAGGAGCTTGAGGGATAACAACTGGGCCTCCTTGATGTTGACCATGGGCCCATGAGAGATTAGGGTGTTTGGCTAAACCTGGATTGTAAAAATTTGAGTGTGGATTATAACCAGATTGCCTAAAGGTATTGAATGCATTGACTTGCTCAACAAAATAAGCAGGGTACTCATTTTTCAAGTGACAGTCTGATGTGGAATGACTAGAACTTGAACATGCAGCACAAACCTCGGATGGAACATTGGTTTGGACTGATGGCTGAGACTTTTCCAGATATGCATCAATCTTCTGTGCCGTTGTCATTACAACTGCTTCCAACCTTGAAGAAGGAGGAAGATGAGGAGTAGATGATGTATCCCTTACTTCATACAAACCACCCTTTCGCCTATCCAAGTCTTTTCTTGAATAATCCCATTGTTGAGAATTTTCAGAAATAGCGTCAAAGAATTCCCAAATCTCATTAGCACTCATCTTCATAAGTGACCCACCACTAGTGGCGTCAATCATTCGACGGTTTTGAGGGGTTAACGCATCTTGAAAGTATTGAACCATGCGCCACTTTTCAAAGCCATGATGGGGACACCTAGCAATGAGTTCATTGAATCTTTCCCAACATTCATAGAAATGCTCACCCTCTTTCTGTTGAAAATTAGATATATTTCTTTGGATGGCATTTGTTTTATGAATAGGAAAATATTTTGTCAAAAATTTTCTTGATAGAGCATCCCAAGTGTCGATGGTTCCAGTTTCTAAGGAGTTTAACCACGACTTCGCCCTATCTTTTAAAGAAAAGGGGAACAGCCTAAGACAATCTAAATCATCAGAAAAATTGGGATATTTCAGAGTAGCACAAATGTTAAGAAACTCTTTGACATGAAGATAGGGATCCTCTTTTTCTAGACCATAAAAGGAAGGCAAAAGGTGGATAATTGATGGTTTTAGCTCAAAGCTACTTGCAGTGGTCTCAGGTAAGACAATGCAAGATGGGGTGTTATTGGAACGTGGAGAGAAATAATCCTTAAATGCTCTCTCCCCAGTCATTTCAGTGGTCTCACTCGACAAGGAGAACGATTCTAGAAGGTCAAAGGGGACTTCAGACAACTCTACAGGATCCTCTCG